>QNTS01000278.1:821697-835064 GCA_003317085.1 Hucho hucho
CCCACAGACTATATCTTAATGGTTTTAGACACTTCAGAGTGTTTCCTATCCAATAGTACTAATTATGTGAATATCCTAGTTTCTGGCCCTGGGTGGCGGGCATTTAACCTCTCAGGGATCACTGGGGCGCTAGCGCCCCACTCCCGACACTACCAGGTGAAATGCAAGGCGCCAAATTCAAAATCCAAAAGTTGAATTATTAAACATCCACCAATATACAAGTGTTCCATACTCATCAAAAGCTCTGTTTCTTGGCAATATCACAGCGTTGTCAGATTTCAAAAAGGCTTTACGGCGAAAGCACAACATTTGATTGTTTGAGGGTAGCACCTCACATACTTTTCCCATAGCCATGAATTCATTAGCCAGCGTGGCACACACATAACACATTTCACAGCGAAAACAAATCAATTACCTGTTGAAGAACTTCTGCTGAGGTCTTCCTAAGTGTCCAACGAAGACAATCCATGGTTCTTTTGTTAGAAAAAGTCATGTATTTTATCCATAAATCTCTGTTTGGTTCGCGCGTTATAATCAGAAACTACAGCGTCCACTACTCCATTGAAACGTGACTAGAACTCGTTCATCTTATACCTATAAACTTGTCCAAGAACAATCAAACGTCATTTTAAATGTATCCTTAGGAACACTTTTACGTATATTTACTATAATAAATCAACCGGAATATAAACTGAGCTCTAAAGACGGAAAAAAACACAGTGCGCGCTTGCCGAGAGCGCGCGTCCACTCCTATAGACTTCCAAAGAGACACTTCCTGATTTCCTCTTCTTCTCTGCTCTATTTCATCCAAACAGAATCAAATCACTTTCTCGAGACTGTTGACATCCAGAGGAAGCGATAGGTACTGCATTCATATGCCCTTATATGGGCATTTTCATGAGGGAGGGGTTCCAAATGAGACACTCTGTGAAAACCACTTTTTCCAGGACAGAAAGTCCTCGGGGTTTTGCCTGCCATATCCGTTCTGTTTTACTCACAGACAAATGGTTAACAGTTTTACAAAATTCAGAGTGTTTCCTATCCAATGGTACCAAATATGTGCATATCCTATTTTCTGGGCCTGAATGGGAGGCATTTTACTTTGGGCATGCCAGGCTCTCCAAAACGGTCAAGTTGTGCACTGATCCCCTAGAGGTTAACTTTGGGTACGTCAGACAGGCGAAAATTCGGAAAATGGGACCCTAGCTGTAACAGGTTAAAGAAAAAAATAAGCAAACACGTTTGGTGTTCGCCAAAAGGCATGTGGGAGACTCCCCAAACATATGGAAGAAGGTACTCTGGTCAGATGAGACAAAAATGTAGCTTTTTGGCCATCAAGAAAAAATATATGTCTGGCTCAAACCCAACACCTCTCATCACCCCGAGAACACCATCCCCACAGTGAAGCGTGGTAGTGGCAGCATCATGCTGTGGGGGTGTTCTTCATTGGCAGGGACTGGGAAACTGGTCAGAATTGAAGGAATGATGGATGGCACTAGATACAGGGAAATTCTTGAGGGAAACCTGTATTCGGTCTTCCTGAGATTTGAGACTGGGACGGAGGTTCACCTTCCAGCAGGACAATGACCCTAAGCATACTGCTAAAGCAACACTCGAGTGGTTTAAGGGGAAACATGTAAATGTTTTGGAATGGCCTAGTCAAAGCCCAGACCTCAATCCAATTGAGAACCTGTGGTATGACTTAAAGATTGCAGGACACCAGCTTAACCCATCCAACTTGAAGGAGCTGGAGCAGTTTTGCCTTGAAGAATGGACAAATATCCCAGTGGCTAGATGTGCCAAGCTTATAGAGACATACCCCAAGAGACTTGCAGCTGTAATTGCTGCAAAAGGTGGCTCTACAAAGTATTGACTTTGGGGGGGTGAAGAGTTATGCACGCTCAAGTTTTCTGTTTTTTTGTCTTATTTCTTGTTTGTTTCACAATAAAAAATATTTTGCCTCTTCAAAGTGGTAGGCATGTTGTGTAAATCAAATGATACAAACCCCCCAAAAATCCATTTTAATTCCAGGTTGTAAGGCAACAAAATAGGAAAAATGCCAAGGGGGGTGAGTACTTTCACAAGCCACTGTATCTATTGTGCATGAGGCCATTTCACAGCAGCCTTTTGAGCCGATGTAAAGCATGGAGATGATAAATCTCTCCTTCAAAACCGCTTTACTGATTGCCCTTACGTCTGCAAAGCGAGTGAGTGCGCTGCACGCACTGTCAGTCCACGTTTCGTGCTGACATTTTGCCCCAGGTTTTCCAAGGTGACTTTGTTACCCAACCCAGCCTTTTTGCCTACTGCCAGCAATACTTATTATTGCCTCAACTTTGAGCTTTTGGCCTTCCATGCGCCTCCCCTCTCTTCTACTTGGCCAAATCCCATAGTGAGACATGGGAACGAGTATTTGGAAGAGAACTTAAGGTTACTTGTGTAACCCCAATTCTCTGAGAATAAGATTGAGATGCTCGCAAGAGTGCAAGGAAGAGAGACATGCTTGAGAATGACCAGAGCGTGGGGTGAGTGGCGCCTTATAAAGAGGGAGGGACTCCCCTCATTCGCCACTCAACCTGTCTGTCTCAGACAGATGTTGTGTGATTGGTTCTTCCGTAGTGATCCGCCTATCCAGCGATACCATAGTGAGACATCTCAATCATATTCTCAGAGAACCGGGGTAACTTTGAGTTTCGTCTCAAACAGTTCCAAGGAATCAGGTTTAGAGGATTCGAGTCCCATATTGAGTGGCAGTTTTGTCGAGTTGCTTGCCAAATGACTATCCTCTTGCCAACATCACATATATTTTGTAGGTGATATGTTTTGTTGCTATGGAACTACAACTCTGTGTGTGGCTGCTGAGGGCTAGGACTGGTACTGGAAGGATGTATCAAAGTCTGTGTGGTCCAGGATGTAGAATTGAAATGAGTGTTGTCATTAGCTGGGAGAGGTTGTCTGTCAAAGTGCTGCCCACGCAAACACTCAATTCCATGCAAACATGCAATGGCCCACTCTACCATGACAGCTTTTGAGTGTTCTATTTATATTTGACTACCTCTGGGAGAGATTGACTCATATGCACAGCCATAACAATATTATGTGATCACCAGTCTTACAACGAGGTAAGATTGAACTGTGAACTGAGGAATTTAACACAGTTGTTGGGTCGATGCAGATGAGCCTCTCATGTAGGCCTGGATACCACCACTGCCACCAAGTGTAAGAATGTACGATGTAGCAGGGTGCCTTAACAGGTATCTGGAGGGGCTAGGTAGAGTTGCTGAACATACTGCTGCTAACACAGATGTTAGAAATTGGTTCCAATAATAAATAGATTTGGAGTCCCAGCGGCAATATTTTGATTGGATGTTACATTTCAAGAACCCTGCCCCCACAAGCCCATAGATAGGGTGATGTGTGTAATGTGCGTCACTGTTTTCCGTCTGGGTAGTTGTTGCCTATGCTAGTTTCAAGTGCTAGTTATCAAGTGTGACTGACAGTCTGCGATTTATATTTATTGAAATTGAAAGTGAATTAAGCTGGTAAAGTCAAACATCACAACACCTTCTAAACCACTCTGGTGACAAACACTTTTTTCTTTGTCGCCATTCGTCCACATGGCTGCTGGCTTTGCTACTACCAGAAATATTGTGAAGATTGTCAATTATTTTGTTTTTGTAAGGACCCAAAAAATGTAGGTAGTGGGAGAACCTATCCAAGTAAGTAAATACATTTGTTTTATGTCAAACAAACTATTTATTATTAGCTAGCTAGCTGGCACAGTAGGCCACATTGTAGCCTGACTCAACTGAGCTGCTAACTTAAAACACACTGTTCAGCTAAATTGATTAAATATCATCAGCTAGCTATCTAGCTGTCTTGATGTAATCATTGTAAATTAACAACATAATCTTCAAATGCATTTGTAGATAACAGCCATGGAAGAGGCTGAAATTACAGCTCCCGCTGTCAGTAAAGAGAGAGTGTAGGCTACTGGATAGTGCAGGTAATTTGATGGGAGGACATTGTGAAAATATTCTCCAGTTCCAGTCCCTAGAGGGGAAAACTTTGAGGACAGAGCAACATAATATTCAGTGTTGTCTAATTTGAGTATAATGAAGCATGTTTCTTTGTGATGTTTTCAGTCCTCAGATATGTTAAGCTGTGAACACCTGTTTGCAGATGAAAAAAGAGGTCCCAATGAATGTCCCAAGATACTAAGGGTATGTCCTATATGCCATGGGTTATACGTGCAGGTCTACCCATGTTAGCAAATGTTGTATACAAAAATACAGTTAAATACATCACACACAATGTATGAACTTATTACAATTGGAGCAAGCCAACCATGCTGGAGGTCTGCTGGATGTGCAGTGTTCTGTTTCAGCCCAGCAATAACCTACCTGATTCAATTTATCAAATCTAAGGAGTTGATAATCAAGTGTGCTATTTCTGGGCTGGAATATAAGTTTTCTCACCCAGTAGATCAGGGAACAGTGGAGCAAGGTTGGCCACCGCTCATATGGAGTTTTTTTTTGTTCACCAGAAATGATGCCTTAGTAATAATGGCCTACTTGTTACTACTCAGTTATCTATTGTTGTTTAGACGAAGATGCCTTATCTTTACATACGAGTTAGCTTATTTGTACACTTTGAAGTGATGAAGTGTTGATTCTTTGAAGTGAAGTGTTTACACTTGTTTTAATTGTTAAACTATTATTCCAAATGAACTAATGTCAATGTTGATTAATCACATATCTCAATCCTTTAATAAAGAGGGGAAGGGGTTCTTTCTGTAATGTGTCTGTGTTTCTGTGTTGTTTTCTCAAATGAACATGTCCTTTTTGTCTAGTTGTAAGATCTTCAATCTCTTTTATTTGATTGGCACTCTTGTATATACGCTATGTGAATCCATTTTGCAGCTTATCATATAGCATGCATTGCCAATACAGCCATAGGCCTACAGTATGATGGCATTACTGGCCTCATGGGCCTGTCATCTGAAGCAGAGAATAGCTAAACTCACGCTATATGTTCACAATTTAAAATAATACCAGTAGACAAACCATATACCAGATTTTGTACATGCCTTTTAAGTGCTGACATATAAATTGTTTAGTGCAAATCCAACCCTTATAATTAGGTACAGTATTAAAATAAGGCAACAATTAGGCTACAGGAAAGGGAATGCCTTCAATATGAGCATTCCAGGTAAATAAAAATGTGACATTCATTTTATTTCATTCATTTTAGAAATGTTGCTTGCGAAATTATTGCAGTTGTTCCCATAGACTGTACATGGTTTCTCTATGTACCACTGACCCTGGATAAGCTAGTGACTGGGCTAACACAGCTAACCTTTTAGGCAGGGCAATATGGCCTAAAAATCATATGTAAATATTTTCTAACTTATGGGCGATTCACGATATATATCTCTATTTTCTTTTAAAGTTTTCTCTAAATAAGCGTTATCGCACAATTAAAGGTCAATACACTGCATATAAAATTATACCTAGGTTAATTGTAAGCCTTCCACACCCACAAATAATAATCTGGCTTTCAAGTCTGTCTATGAAAATGCAATTTTTGTTACAAATTTAACCAGAACCATGCACAATGCACATCCACAAATAATGACCAACTTCTGGTAGCAGGCATTATTGTGAGGACAGACGCTGGAGACGAGAAGCAAGTACAGGGAGTGAACATTTAATGAAACACGGACAGGAACAGATTAGGGACAGCGTCTGTACAGGGGAAAACAAAAACAACAATAATGCTGACACGGGGATGAAACAGAGGAAACAGACAGATATAGGGAAGGCAATGAAAACGTGAAGGAGTCCAGGTGAGTCCAATGAGCGCAGATGCGCGTAATGATGGTGACAGGTGTGCGTAATGAAGGGCAGCCTTGCGCCCCTCGAGTGCCAGAGAGGGGAAGTGGGAGCAGGCGTGACAATTAGTTTTTTGAGACCTGTGCTCATTTTCTCTATCTCTCAAGCACAAGCCCACGTGCTAGTGAGTAGCCAGCTAATCTTTATATTTATTTAGCCAACTTGGATATATTTTCTTGCTAACAAGGTAGAAGAGTTAAACTTTAGGAATACACCCATCTCCAACTGTTTGAACAGCATAGCCTGTTCACTTTGTTAAGATTTTGAAATCAAGTGGCTTAAGAAGACACTTTCTTAGAATGAGAACAAGTTGCCTATTCCTGATATAAATAAAAGATTTGTATGCTCATTGCACATGTATGAAACACAGACAGAACATGACAGCCTGTGGCTAAAATGCTGCTAGCGGTACGTGGTACGTTTTAGTAGGGTCTGCTCTATTCTACATTTTGGGAGTTGAGACATAAAAAGGGTATCGTTAGAAAGGTTAAGTTCTTGTTTGTTGGACCAAACCTCAAATGAAAATATCGAGTTTAAACTGCTTGTTCTCAGAGAGGAAGAAGTTATCTTTCGTTGTTGTGAGTGGCAGGGGGAGGGGCTAAGGGGAGACCAACTCCATATTAATACCCATGATTTTGGAATGAGATGTTTGACGAGCAGGTATCCACATACTTTTGGTCTTGTAGTGTAGCTAGTAGCTAGCTAGTTACACCTAGGTAGCTTACAAGGTTAGCTGACTTCTCAAAACAAACCTCATTGTGGCTAGCTACTTCTTGTCCCTCATGCTAGCCTTTACAGGCAAATATCACTTCAGAAACGTCAAAATTAAAAAATATTGATATGGCCAGCATTGAAGACCATTTCTCCCCTTTTCCTGCTTTAGCTAATCTCGAAATGACAGAGAAATGCTGTGAAAACCAGTGTGCTGCAAAGGTTCTAAAATGTTTTGTCACCAGGGCTTGTTATGTTGACATTTTCTGTCCTCACACACTGGTGCTCCTACGGTGCTATTCTGGTCAGCACCTTTTGGAGCTCCGCCCAAGCAAGGCATTTGATTTGTTTGACATATTGTGAGGTGCAGTGGTGGAAAAAGTACCCAATTTTCATACTTGAGCAAAAGTAAAGATACCTTAAAAGAAATGACTCAAGTAAAAGTGAAAGTCACCCAGTAAAATACTTATTGAGTATAAGTCTAAAAGTATTTGGTTTTAAATGTACTTAAGTATCAAAAGTAGAAGTATAAATCATAAAAACATTTTTTATATTAAGCAAACCAGACCGATTTCCTTTTTTTTTTTTTTTACGGATAGCCATGGGCACACTCCAACACTCAGACATAATTTACAAACGAAAGCCTTAATGTTTAGTGAGTCTGCCAGATCAGAGACTGTAGGGATGACCAAGGATGTTCTCTTGATAAGTGCGTGAATTAGATAATTTTCCTGTCCTGCTAAGTATTAAACATGTAACGAGTACTTTTGGGTTTCAGGGAAAATGTATTTTGTTTAGGAATGTAGTGGAGTAAAAGTACAAGTTGTCAAAAATATAAATAGTCAAGTAAAGTACCCAAATAAACTACTTAAGTAGCTCTGAGATGTCACTGATTTACACTGGGTTCTGACCCTTTTTAGCTGATTTCTGCCATGGAACTTCCACAGGCTTCCCGCTTTAGGGAATCCTGGTTCGCGACGAGGCTAACCACAGCATATCAGGTGATTGGTGACAGAGATGAAACTGACAGGGATCACAAAACAGTACTGGATGAATGTAGCCTACTGTAATAGGGTTTGATGTGCAACCCAATTCTAGGCCTTAGCTCAACATCAGGAGGACTTTGGTATATCCATGATGTTTTTGTGTGAGTGTTTTCCACGTGGTAGTCAAGGGTGTTGATGATGGTAGTCTAGAATTAACTGCAGGGGGTTCATCACTACTCGTTCAGTACAGAGGCTCTGAGTGGAAAAGTAGTCCCTATGTCAGGGGGTTGGCACGGCTACAGACTGAAGGGCGGAGTCAAGACACAGAAACAAAAATTGAACAATTTTCTTGGCTTATGAATGGAAAGGCCCTTGTATGGTGAGTTAAACACCAATCCGATGTGCCCCGATAGTGAACCAAGCTCTGGCTGGAAAGCAGATAAGGAAATTCACATGGGGATTGAGGAGTGCTCATCTTTTACATGCAGCTTATTCACTTTTCCACAGTTCACGCTCTTTATCAACCTGTCACTGTCAGTGTCTCATACCTTGACACTTCCATATCCCCATATCAAAACCGGTACAAACGTGTATGTGTTTGACGATACCATTGGAACAAGAGGTGAATTTACGTCTTATGCTCTTGTACCAATAGTCAAGTCTGACACATACGCGTACCAGTATCAATATTATTGGTATTTTAGCATTTCCATTTGAAGGAGTAATTATTATTTAGTGTGATAGTAAATGCCTCATTCAATCAATTGTGTCCTTTCAGGAAAACTATGATATGTATGTGATTGAGAGCCTTTCTGTTTAGCTGAATTCAATAACAGTTGCTCTAACCCAAAATGGCACAGCCGAGCCGACCAAAAGGAAGTCGGCACCAGTTCCTTTTAAATGATGCCTGTAGTTTCATTGCTACCTTTCTTCCCTCTCTCACAAACAGATTTGATGAGAGAGAAAGAATAGTCTCCTTGATTGCTCTGTCTGTGGAGCGTGCTGTGAGAAAGCCCCCCGTATCGACTAGCCAGCCTTCACCTTCCCTGGTCTCTTCCCAGTTACTGGCTCCCGACAGAGTCCATCGATTGAATTCACAGCTAAAATGTCACTCTGTCCAGGCAGAGCGAGAGAGAGAGAGAGGGATAGGGGGAGAGGTAAGAGAGAGAGAGGGATGGAGAGAGAGGGAGAAAATGGAGAAAAAGAGGGTGTTGGAGGGAGAAAAGAGAGAGGGTGGGAGATAGGGAGAGGAGAGAGACAGAGAAGATAGCATCTGGAGGGCCAGAAGGACTCAGATGGGAAATCTCATTTCCTTACCAAACACAGCAGTGGATGGGCAGAGGAACACCATGGTTACCCCTGAGATATATACAGTTGAAGTCGGAAGTTTACATACACCTTAGCCAAATACATTGAAACTCAGTTTTTCACAATTCCTGACATTTGATCCTAGTAAAATGTCCGTGTCTTAGGTCAGTTAGGATCACCACTTTATTTTAAGAATGCGAAATGTCAGAATAATAGTAGAGAGAATTATTTATTTCAGCTTTTATTTATTTCATCACATTCCCAGTGGGTCAGAAGTTTCCATACACTCAATTAATATTTGGTAGCATTGTCTTTAAATTGTTTAACTTGGGACAAACCTTTCGGGTAGCCTTCCACAAGCTTCCCACAATCAGTTGGGTGAATTTTGGCCCATTCCTCCTGACAGAGCTGGTGTAACTGAGTCAGGTTTGTAGGCCTCCTTGCTCACACACGCTTTTTCAGTTCTGCCCACACATTTTCTATAGGATTGATGTCAGGGCTTTGTGATGGCCACTCCAATACCTTGACTTTGTTGTCCTTAAGCCATTTTGGAAGTATGCTTGGAATATCCATTTGCGACCAAGCTTTAACTTCCTGACTGATGTCTTGAGATGTTGCTTCAATATATCCACATAATTTTCCTCCCCCATGATGCCATCTATTTTGTGAAGTGCACCAGTCCCTCCTGCAGTAAAGCACCACCACAACATGATACTGGCACCCCGTGCTTCACGGTTGGGATGGTGTTCTTCGGCTTGCAAGCCTCTCCCTTTTTCCTCCAAACATAATGATGGTCATTATGGCCAAACAGTTCTATTTTTGTTTCATCAGACCAGAGGACATTTTTCCAAAAAGTACAATCTTTGTCCCCATGTGCAGTTGCAAACCGTAGTTTGGCTTTTTTATGGCGGTTTTGGAGCAGTGGCTTCTTCCTTGTTAGGCAGCCTTTAAAGTTATGTCGATATAGGACTCGTTTTACCTGTTTCCTCCAGCATCTTCACAAGGTTCTTTGTTGTTGTTCTGGGATTTATTTGCACTTTTCGCACCAAAGTACGTACATCTCTAGGAGACAGAACGCGTCTCCTTCCTGAGCGGTATGACGGCTGCGTGGTCCCATGGTTTTTATACTTGCGTACTATTGTTTGTACAGATGAACGTGGTACCTTCAGGAGTTTGGAAATTGCTCCCAAGGATGAACCAGACTTGCGGAGGTCTACAATTTTCTTTCTGATTTTCTTTTTGCTGACAGCTTTGCACACTCTTGGCATTTTCTCAACCAGCTTCATTAGGTAGTCACCTAGAATGCATTTCAATTAACGGGTGTGCCTTGTTAAAAGTTAATTTGTTGAATTTCTTTCCTTCTTAATGCATTTCAGCCAATCAGTTTGAGTTTGAGTTCATTTTTATTTTTACAGGGACAGTGCACATTAATCAACATTTCAGTAAAGGTTCCGGTTTTAGCCAGCAGGCTAATTTTCAACCGCAGTCCCTGAGCAGGTTATGTGTTGTGTTGTGACAAGGTAGGGTTGGTATACAGAAGATAGCCCTATTTGGTAAAATACCAAGTCCATATTATGGCAAGAACAGCTCAAATAAGCAAAGAGAAACAACAGTCCATCATTACACGAAGGTCAGTCAAGAACTTGTGCAGTTGCAAAAACCATAGCAAAAACCATCAAGCACTATGATGAAGCTAGCTCTCATGAGGACGGCCACAGGAAAGGAAGACCCATAGTTACCTCTGCTGCAGAAGATAAGTTCATTAGAGTTAACTGCACCTCCGATAGCAGCCCAAATAAATGCTTCACAGAGTTCAAGTAACAGACACATGTCAACATCAGCTGATCAGAGGAGACTGAGTGAATCAGGCCTTCATGGTCGAATTGCTGCAAAGAAACCACTACTAAAGGACACCATTAAGAGACTTTCTTGGGCCAAGAAACACGAGCAATGGACATTAGACCGGTGGAAATCTGTTCTTTGGTCTGAGATTTTTGGTTCCAACCGTCGGGTCTTTGTGAGACGCAGAGTAGGTGAACGTAGGATCTCTGCATGTGTGGTTCCCACCGTGAAGCATGGAGAAGGAGGTGTGATGGTGTAGGTCCTTGCTGGTGACACTGTCAGTGATTTATTTAGAATTCAAGAAACACTTAACCAGGATGGCTACCATAGCATTCTGCAGCGATACGCTAATCCCATCTGGTTTGCGCTTTTCAACAGGACACTGTCCCAAAACACACCTCTAGGCTGTGTAAGCGTTATTTGACCAAGAAGGAGAGTGATGAGATGACCTGGCCTCTACAATCACCCGATCTCAACCCAGTTGAGTAAAGGAAAAGCAGCCAACAAGTGCTAAGCATATGTTGGAACTCTTTCAAGACTGTTGTAAAAACATGCCAAGAGTGTGCAAAGCTGTCATCAAGGCAAAAAATATATTTTGATTTGTTTGACACTTTTTTGGTTACTACATGATTCCATATGTGTTATTTCATAGTTTTGATGTCTTCACTATTATTCTACTATGTAGAAAACATTAAAAATAAAGAAAAATACTTGAATGAGTAGGTGTGGCCAAACTTTTGACTGCTACTGTATATATATGTATCAAGAAACTGCTTATTTTCCTAAAAAGTTCATAATGTCACGATTTCGAAGCTACAGTGCATTCAGAAAGTATTCAGACCCCCTTGACTTCCTCCACATTTTGTTACATTACAGCCTTATTCTAAAATTGATTAAATATTTTTTCCCCCTCATCAATCTACACGCAATACCCCATAATGACAAAGCGAAAACAGGTTTTTAGACATTTTTGCAAATGTATTAAAAATAAAAAACAGATCCCTTATTTACATAAGTATTCAGACCCTTTGCGATGAGACTCGACATTGAGCTCAGGTGCATCCTGTTTCCATTGATTATCCCTGAGATGTTTCTACAACTTGATTGGAGTCCGCATGTGGTAAGTTCAATTGATTGGACATGATTTGGAAAGACACACACCTGTCTATGTAAGGTCTCACAGTTGACAATGCATGTCAGAGCAAAAAACCAAGCCTTGAGGTCGAAGGAATTGCCCATAGAGCTCCGAGACAGGATTGTGTCAAGGCACAGATCTGTGGAAGGTACCAAAAAATGTCTGCAGCATTGAAGGTCACCAAGAACACAGTGGCTTCCATCATTCTTAAATGGAAGAAGTTTGGAACCACTAAGACTCTTCCAAGTGCTGGCCGCCCAGCCAAACTGAGTAATCGGGGGAGAAGGTCGTTGGTCAAGGAGGTGACCAAGAACCAGATGGTCACTATGACAGAGCTCCAGAGTTCCTCTGTGGAGATGGGAGAACCTTCTAGAAGGACATCCATCTCTGCAGCACTCCACCAATCAGGCCACTCCTCAGTAAAAGGCACTTGACAGCCTGCTTGGAGTTTGCCAAAAGGCACCTGAAAGACTCACCATCCCTAAGGTGAAGCATGGTGGTGGCAGCATCATGCTCTGGGGATGTTTTTCAGTGGCAGGGACTGGGAGACTGGTCAGTGTCGAGGGAAACATTTACAGAGGAAAGTACAGAGAGATCCTTGATGAAAACCTCAGGACCTCAGACTGTGGCGAAGGTTCACCTTTCAACAGGACAACGGCCCTAAGCACACAGCCAAGACAACGCAGGAGTGGCTTCGGGACAAGTCTCTGAATGTCCTTGAGTGGTCCAGCCAGATCACGGACTTGAACCCGATCGAACATTTCTGGAGAGACCTGAAAATAGCTGTGCAGCACTGCTCCCCATCCAACCTGACAGAGCTTGAGAGGATCTGCAGAGAAGAATGGGAGAAACTCCCCAAATACAGGTGTGCCAAGCTTGTAGCACCATACCCAAGAAGACTCGATACTGTAATTGCTGCCAAAGGTGCTTCAACAAAGTATTGAGTAAAGGGTCTGAAAAATACAAACCTGTTTTTGCTTTGTCGTTATGGGGTATTGTGTGTAGGTTGATGAGAAAGAAACAACAATTTAATTCATTTTAGAATAAGACTATAACATAACAAAATGTGGAAAAAGTCAAGGGGTCTGATTACTTACCCTATTATTTTTTTCCAAAAGTCAGCCTTTTCCAGTCTGCTTAGTGAACAACAGGGGAGGGTGACCTGGAAAGTTGGAAACATCAGATTTCACAATCCAACATGTCCGCCAGTCCAGAAAATCCAATACGCGTAGCAGATGCCCCTAGAGTGCTACCACAACAGAGGATGGGCCACAAGAGAGGATCTATGACACAGGACACCCCTATGTCCCCTATTGCTCAAATGACAAGATCATATTATGTTTCAAATAGCTGAATGATTGATTCACCCACCCTTTCCACTACTCCCCTCTCAACCACTGTCTGTCTGCTCTTTTTGATGAATTAATAGAATATATACTATATTGTCCCTTTTGTCCCTTTTTTTGTTCAGCCTAATCTTAACCTCCCCCC
>QNTS01000278.1:835332-945203 GCA_003317085.1 Hucho hucho
ACACATTCACGTGTGTCACACACACAAGGCACAGGGTCAGCCACGGAGCAGCACCTATGGATGTAGAGAAGTTTATACTAATTATATTAATTGATTGCATTTATATAACACCTTTCCAGATGCTCAAATCCCTGTAAGGGGGAACACACCTCTAGAGCTATGCTGCAGTGTAGGGCTATGCTACCTTACTAACAATGCCTGAAATGCTTAATGGAGACATTTCAGGACAGGTACAGGCTCAACTCCAGTCTAAAATGGCCAATTTTTTCTTTCTTTCTCTTCCAGGAGCGGTTTGAGGCCTTGTTCAGGATCTATGACGAGCAGACGTCCTTCCAGATGTTCAAGAGCTTCAGGCGAGTCCGCATCAGCTTCAGCACTCCGGAGGCGGCCGCCCGCGCTCGTGACGAGCTCCACGAGACAGAGTTCAACGGGAAGCAGCTCGAGCTTTACTTTGCCCAGGTTAGTGAACTCTTCCTGGTTGAAGGTTTGTTTTGCAACGGAAAACTAAAATGAGTGTTTTTAAAGTCTAGATTGGATAGTCCCTCCATTTTTCAGTGTTTCTTTTTACATTTGGTACCTAATAAACACGACCCCACAGAAGCCCCGTTTATACCTGGTTCTAACATGCATCCTTTGTCCTGATCTTGCCCACATTCTGATTGTGCCCATATTTTCAGACAGGTGTAGACGATTAAAAGACGCACTGTGAACTGTTTGTGATCAGAACTTCCTGACCACTTCCGGAGGTAGTCAGGCACGCATTGTGTCTGGATATCTTACATGTATAGATGGATCTGGACAGTAAAACCATTTAAATCATCATTATCCCACCTTATAAAATCATTGACAGGTGGCACCATTGACTTATGTATCAATATGCATCTTAAAATAAATAAATATTATTTTTGAAATAATAGCTATAAAATAATTTGCATACAGGGAGGGACCAGGAAATCTGGTCACAATGCAGACACAGTGGACGGATATGAAACACATTTTAATTTGTAGACATATTTCAGAAAATGTGGGCACAATCAGAATGAGGACAAGATCAGGACAAAAGGACACTTGTTAGCGCCAGGTATAAATTAAAACCAGTAAATAGTGATGTCATCCACGTATTCCTATGGAAAACCCCAGATGGCATGTGAAGCTGGAAATATTTGAATTTGAAGCGCGCCATATTGTTGAATGGGGTGGAATGGCACCCCAAAATCGCTAAGCATCATGGTGAAAGTGGCCGTAAGAGAGTCAACCTATGGCATGAGTGGGTGAGCTTCCTCGTAGCCTACTAGCCCTTGATTGGTCTATGTCAGGATAGTAGTCAGAAAGGATCACTATTTAACCCATAAGAGTTTAAGCCGAGGGAGGGGGGGGGGGGGGGGGGGGGGGGTCTACTATGCTATATGGAATTGTTTTAAGAAGGTCATACCAAGGATCATTTTGCTATTTAATTTTGAATTTTAAAACTCCTTTAAGTATAAAACAAACTATACTTTTTTATTTATTTGGCTGACTGCTATTAGCCAACACATTGAATAACATTCACTACATGGAACAACAGATAGTCCCCCCCAAAAAAATCTAAAGGAAGTTTGTTCTGAAGTGTCTGTCCTCTATCTGAGAGATATAAGAAAGAAACCTTTTTTTTTTTTTACATGTATTTAACCCCATATTTTTGGCACTAAACAGCCTCCATATACAGTTGAAGTCGGAAGTTTACATACACCTTAGCCAAATACAGTTTTTCACAATTCCTGACATTTAATCCTGGTAAAAAATTCCCTGTCTTAGGTCAGTTAGGATCACCACTTTATTTTAAGAATGTGAAATGTCAGAATAATAGTAGAGAAAATGATTTATTTCAGCTTTTATTTCTTTCATCACATCACATCACAAACTTCTGACCCACTGGAATTGTGATACAGTGAATTATAAGTGATAATCTGTCTGTTAACAATTGTTGGAAAAATTACTTGTGTCATGCACAAAGTAGATGTCCTAGCCGACTTGCCAAAACTATAGTTTGTTAACAAGAAATTTGTGGAGTGGTTGAAAAACGAGTTTCAATGACTCCAACCTAAGTGTATGTAAACTTCCGACTTCAAATGTATACAATATATATACAAAAGTATGTGGACGCCCCTTCAAATTAGTGGATTTGGCTATTTCAGCCACAGCCGTTGCTGACAAGTGTATAAAATTGAGCACGCAGCCATGCAATCTCCATAGACAAACATTGGCAGTAGAATGGCCTTACTGAAGACCTCAGTGACTTTCAACGTGGCACCATCATAGGATGCCACCTTTCCAACAAGTAAGTTCATCAAATGTCTGCCCTGCTAGAGCTGCCCCAGTCAACTGTACGTGCTGTTATTGTGAAGTGGAAACTTCTAGGAGCAACAACGTTTCAGACGCGAAGTGGTAGGCCACACAAGCTCACAGAATGGACCGCCGAGTGTTGAGGCGTGTAGCGCTTAAAAATCGTCTGTCCTCGGTTGCAACACTCACTACCGAGTTTCAAACTGCCTCTGGAAGCAACGTCAGCACAAGAACTGTTCGTTGGTAACTTCATTAAATGGGTTTTCATGGCTGAGCAGCCGCACACAAGCCTAAGATCACCATGCGCAATGCCAAGGGTCGGTTGGAGTGGTGTAATGCTCGCCACCATTGGACTCTGGAGCAGTGGAAATGCGTTGTCTGGAGTGATGAATCATGCTTTACCATCTGGCAGTCCGACGGACGAATCTTGGTTTGGCGGATGCCAGGAAAACGCTACCTGCCTGAATGCATAGTGTCAATTGTAACATTTGGTGGAGGAGGAATAATGGTCTGCGGCTGTTTTTCATGGTTTGGGCTAGGCCCCTTAGTTCCAGTGAAAGGAAATCTTAACGCTACAGAATACAGTGACATTCTAGATGATTCTGTGCTTACAACTTTGTGGCAGCAGTTTGGGGAAGGCCCTTTCCAGTTTTAGCATGACGATGTCCCCGTGCACAAAGCAAGGTCCATACAGAAATGGTTTGTCGAGATCGGTTTGGAAGAACTTGACTGGCCTGCACAGAGCCCTGACCTCAACCCTATCGAACGCCTTTGGGATGAATTGAAACGCAGACTGCGAGCCAGGGCTTATCGGCCAACATCAGTGCCCGACGTCACTAATGCTTGTGTGGCTGAATGGAAGCAAGTCCCCGCAGCAATGTTCCAACATCTAGTGGATAGCCTTCCCAGAAGAGTGGAGGCTGTTATAGCAGCAAAGGGGGGACCAACTCCATATTAATTCTCATGATTTTGGAATAAGATGTTTGACAAGCAGGTGTCCACATACTTTTGGTCATGTAGTGTACTTCCATTAATCTTTTCAGCTGGTCCCGGGGGACCTTCAGACAACTGTTTTTAGGAAAACAACTGACATGTACATTTTCGAGAGAGTCTCACCTTTCCACAGAGGGATCATATTAGTGTGGAGCCCAAACTGTTCGATTGTGGGGGTCATAGAGCAAAACGGAGCACACCATCATGTTCATGAGAGTCTTCCCTTTCGATAGAGTAGTCATAATAGTTTGTAGGCCAAACAGTTACGAATGCTATAGACGATTTTGTGAGAAGACCGATATTCGGGATAACTCATGGTCTGACAAACACCGCTCTAGCTCTGTAACCTTTCACCGCAGATGCGGAAGTGTGACTCATCCAATGCAAAAAAACTGATATCTCTAGCTTAAACTGACCGATTTTTATGGGGATTTTTGTATTATGCTAATTATACTGAAGTGTTGGTCCCATGTTTTATGAGCTGAAATAAAAGATAACAGAAATGTTTCCATATGCACACAAAGCTTATTTATCTCATATTTTGTGGACAAATTTGTTTACATCCCTGTTAGTGAGCATTTCTCCTTTGCCAAGATAATCCATCCACCAGGTGTGGCATATCAAGAAGCTGATTAAACAGCATGATCATTACACATGTGCACCTTGTGCTGGGGACAATAAAAGACCACTCTAAAATGTGCAGTTTTGTCACACAACACTATGCCACAGATGCCTCAAGATTTTAGGGAGCGTGCAATTGGCATGCTGACTGCAGGAATGTTCACCAGAGCTGTTGCCAGAGAATTCAATGTTAATTTCTCTACCATAAGCCGCCTAGTTTTAAAGAATTTGGCAGTACATCCAACCGGCCTCACAACCACAGACCATGTGTAACCACGCCAGCCCAAGACCTCCACATCTGGCTTCTTCACCTGCGGGATAGTCTGAGACCAACCACCAGGACAGCTGATAAAACTGAGGAGTATTTCGTGACTTCACGCTCCAGACCGGACACCGGGGGCCTGCACTTACATTTTACACTTTAGTAATAACTAAGCAGACGCTCTTATCCAGAACGACTTATAGGAGCAATTAGGGTTGAGATTTTTCACCTAGTCGGCTCGGGGATTCTTACCAGCGACCTTTTGGTTATTGGCCCAACGCTCTTAACTGCTAGGCTACCAGCCACACGTCAGTACAGTCTATCCTTACTTTACTGTACTCTCCAACGCTGTGTGAGGAAGTGATTTGCTCATCCCAAATGTTCACACCGTCCATGGCCCCAACAACAAAAACCGTACACTCTGCTATAGTGAATGCGCTTTCTGTAATTGTTGTAATCAACTGCTTATAGTGATCAAATCGTCCAGAACAAATGTGATCACTATATGTGGAGTGCAATGTACTACGAAGATCAAGACGGCACATGCCATCGGCAGCTGCTCCCATGAAGTACTTTCCCAAGTACTTTCTTTTCACTGGTTCCACAAGAGAGATGTTTCATATGCAAGATACAAGACACATAGCCTTGTGGTGCAGGTTGAATCAAAGCACTCGGGAGTAGCATATTTGTGGGCAGCCTTTCTTTCTCTATTTCTATACTGTACTCTCCCTATTGAGAATGTAGTGGCCTCTGAGCTAGACCTGACCTCGTCCTCCACTCACAATGGGTCCAGGTCCCTCAGTCTGAGGTTTTTCTGAAGCGTTGTCATTAATTCTGATTTTTTTTCCCTTTTGTGTCATTGCAAGTGTGTGTGTCTTTTGTATGTCTCTCTACAGGCATTGTGTATGTTTGTGTGTATGTGTGCGTGAGTGTGTTTTGTGTTTGTGTTTGCGTGTGTGTGTGTGTGTGTGTGTGTGTGTGTGTGTGTGGGGGGGGGGGGGGTTCTGCTAATGACTATGCTCCGTGGTTGTGCTCAGCATGTGTTTTTTTCCACGTGGGTGGGCTGCTAAGGGGACTAACCAAGGTGTTAGGGATGGGCATTTGACATTTTTGTTCGAGTACTCACCTTTTTTTTTTTGTACTCGATTACTCTTAATAAAAATACAAATGTTTTGAATAAAAGGCCCACACTGGAAAAAAATATGTGCGCATTTATATATATGCCAACAGAGTGCAGAAATGCCTCATATATCATAAACATTACAGATAACATATCCTAATTGCTAAATTGCCCCATATATATTCAGCCAATAAAAAAAGCAAGTGCCATTTAAGATTAATTTATTAAAACCATAATATCAACTGGTTATATTGTATAGTGAAACACAATCTTCAAAAAGGCAGTAACCTCAGCAGTGGCACTTGATTGTAGAAGCCTATGGCTGTGCAATGGCATAGCCTTGTTTTGTTAATTGAGCAGACAAGAAGCTCTTATTTTCCAAGGCCTTATCACAGTCAAGACACACCTTTTTATAGTAAAAAAAAAAACATGATGTAATATAACTGAATAAAATAGAACATCCTTTTTTTTCCAAATGAAAAAAGTTGCCAGTGCGAAGTGATATGCAAAACTAAAGTTTTTGCTTATTTTCAGTGTGGAGCCTGTCTATGGGTTATAGCCTAGGCTAACCAATTGTAAATGGCACTAGCAGTTGGCAAAGTAGCCCAAGTGGAAAATAGACGGGAAGCAATTATTCCAAAACCGCAGCTCATTGTTAGAACACATATTTTCCTACTTCAATCAACCAGTCCATTTTGAATTTGTGATAGAACTGGCGTCATTTGGCAAGGAATGTAGCTTGTGTAGTATGCCATCAGTTAGATATATTTCTGTATGCCTAACAGGAGCTTGTGTGCGCACTCAGCACACGTGTGTAGAGGGAGCGGTCAGAACGCAATTGAGTGAATGAGACATAGAGGGGAAAGGAAATGTAGAGAGAAGAACTGTCTGATGCTTGGCTTGGTTTATTTTTTGTTGCGCCCTGCAAATGCACATGTACAAATGGAACACTAGAGTCAAAGCAAATTAACATCGCCTTCAAGACAAAATATACTTTTTTCAGACAGCCGCTAAGCACATTCCACCAAATAATTGTACAGTATTTGAAAAAAATGTGATCTCTGGTTAAAAATCGAGCTTTGACATCCGTTCGAGTACTCGATTACTCATGTCCGTCCCTACATCGAGTGTGTGTATTATTATTTATTTTTTATTACCTTTATTAAACTAGGCAAGTCAGTTAAGAACAAATTCTTATTTTCAATGACGGCCTTGTTCAGGGGCAGAACGACAGATTTTTACCTTGTCAGCTCGGGGATTCAATCGTGCAACCTTTCGGTTACTAGTCCAACGCTCTAACCACTAGGCTACCTGCCGCTGATCCAGTACATAGTGTTCCAACAGGAAGAGCCAACAGGAAGAGAACACAGTGTGCTTCCTATACAACAGCAGCCGGGGTGTATTCATTAATGCACACCGAATTAATGTTTTCTACTTTAATGTTTTCAGCATTGCAATGTTTTCAACATTTTCCATGGTGTGTCCAAATGAACATGATCCGTTCTGACATGCCCCCGTCTCCTATCCTCCTTTCCCCCCCTCTATAGGTTCAGAACTCTGGGGAGGACATAGACAAGTCATACCTGGCCCCTCCTGCGCCCGTCAAACAGTTCCTCATCTCGCCCCCCGCCTCGCCGGCCGTGGGCTGGAGCCAGAGCGAAGACGCAACGCCCGTCATCAACTACGACCTGCTGTGTGCTGTGGCCAAGCTGGGCCCAGGTCAGTACACACACACTTTACACACACTCTTGCACACACACACACATGCACACACACACACACACACACACATGTAAATAGATATATAGACACATATACATAGGCACACGCACACAAATGCACGTACTTACATACGTACACACACATACACACAATTTTGCAAGCACACACACACAGTCTACCCTCTTATAAACATTTACTAAAATTGTTACCTGAACTGAGCTCACCAGCTTTATCTGCTGTGGTATCGTGAGAATCATAGGATAACAGTTAGCTCACAAAAAGGGCACCAATTAGCATTCAAGCATACAATTGCTTTGTGCAGCATGCTGGATGGTTGTCTAAGTATGAATGTCCATCAGAAAGAGATTCATCCTCAGACTATATATTATGTTCTCTAATGCCTCTCTCTTATGGCATCCATACTTCTCTGTCTGTCTGGCTGAGTAAAGGGCTAGTGTTTGCAGACAGACGGTGACCTTTGAGAAATGCCAGCCACATCAAACAGGGAGTAATGACACCTGTGTTGGCGTAATGACACCTGTGTTGGAGTAATGACACCTGTGTTCTTTCTACTGGGGTCAGGAGCGTCACATGGTTTACTAGGTCACCAAGCTCCCAGGATGCTTCACTGTGTGCGTCTCAATAATATGTCCTTTCTCCTGATGTTTGCGCTCATACACAACTCCCTACAAATGTTAAAACATTGGGCTAGAGGGAGTTTCCACTGTTATTCTTACACCAGTTATTTCCTTCTAAGTCCATGAAGGGAAGGGAACCAACAATTGCACACTTCAGGAGGAAGGACAGATTCATTGTTTATGATGGTAAAGACCCTTGTCATCTGTAAAAAGGAGACCCTTCTAAGATATACAAACTTAACGGAAGACGCTGTATGATGGTAGTCGGTTACACCATAATATGTTTTCAATAGGCCCACGTGACCTGATCCAAGAAAAACTCCTGGCCGTCAGGAAAAGGTCTGGTCCCTAGTTATATTATAGGTGTGTGTTCTTCACTCTACAGGGTGTCAATAAGTTTGTGTGTGAAGTGTCTTTTCATCCACACATCAGAACATGCAGTACCATTGAGAGTGCTTCTCTTATAGTCCACCAGGGAACATTAAGAGCTGTTAAACGAGATATAGACTGTGCCATTTAGCCTTGCCTCTGACATGGCTTAATCTCAACTGCATCACCACAACCCCCTCTAATGCATTACAAGAACAATCATGATTCCTACATTACATGATTTACCATGTTGAAGCCCAGACCACCGCTGCACTCACTGTTACTATGGTAACAGGAGGAGGCATCAGGAAATAGAGCTGGCGCTTGCTTGGGCTTCTTTAGCCTGCCTCGAAATCAGATTAGTGCTTTGCTGCAGTGTAGCGCCCTAGCACTCTCTGCTGGCCGCCTGTGGTAGTGACCTTCCAGAGACAAAATAGGGCCTTGTTTTTCCTGTCAGACAGTGGGAAACCTCTTATCACGTTTCCCTCTGCCCTGTCTGGTCTCCATCGCAACCGTGATACAATCTGCATGCGTATTTGAGGGCAGTTGTGATGTGAGCATTGGTGTTGCGTAGGCCTATGGGGAAAACATGTGGTTACCTTGGTTACCCAATTGGCTTACAGAACAAACAACCCTTTTCAAACGCAATTTTCTTGTTTTATGCTTGTTTTAGTCAATTACAAAACTACATTTCAGAAATGTACAAAATGTCAAGATTACTTTTCAACATGGTCATGGCATTCTGCCAGGGTATGTAGTCCCTACATAAGACATGCAGTAACTCCTTGTGTCTTCCAATGGTGGCTCCTCGCAGGGAGACAGCATTGTGGAGCTGGTCTGAGTCTGCTGGGTCAGTCATGGCCAGTTCAATCCAGGGCAGAGTCAATAAGGTACAGAACAGCAGGCAGGCTCGGGGTCAGGATAGGCAGAATGGTCAGAACCGACGAACTGGCAACAGACAAACAGAGAACACAGGTATAAATGCACTGGGGATAATGAGGAAGATGGGCGACACCTGGAGGGAGGTGGAGACAAGCACAAAGACAGGTGAAACAGATGAAAGTATGGCATGGGCGTGAAAGTATGGCATGGAATTACATGTGCAACCATGTGCATCAGAGTAATAAACTCATATGAAAACTAATCTATTCTAATCTAGCCAATACCAAAAACACAAACATAAAGACTATAAAGCTACAAGTAGTAAGTGGAGTTACAAACAGACTATTCTAAACAAGTTAAATGTCTTACCTATGATTAAATGTTTTCCACACACATAGCTACGTGTAGCTTACTTAGACACTGTGTCCCCACTTTCCCACTCTTCCACACCGAAAAGCCTGAAGCCAGAAGGCTATTCTCGCAGGCTTTATTTCCTTACGTGGCCACATTGCGAACCAATGGTCAGGATTTTTTACTTGTTTACATTGAACAACCCAGCAGCTTTTCGGGAAGTTTTGTCATTTCTGTATAGCAGAAGATCGACAACAAAGTTGGCCCTTTTACAATGGGGGTCAATGGGAAAGAATGTTTGTTTTCCCCAATTTGTGGGCGTGGTTGAGGAGAATTCCTTCGTATGAAGTATATAAAATCTCTATATCTGTGTTATTCCACCTCTATTTGATATATTATACTGGCCGTATATTTTAAGAATCCTATAACGTTAGTAACATTTGTTCCATGCCATATTGATGACGTGTTATATATTCTCTAGCATTGCAGTTGTTTGGCACGTGATTGCAACAGACAGCTTGATCCTATCCTATCCTGCAGTACATTTCATTAGGCTGCAGCCAGCCAGGGTTGCAACAGTTGATAACATTGGCCATTGGGTACCACCGGCCATTGCAGGGGAGTTCCGTCTGTCAGGAAGGGTTTTACATTTACCCCCCGTAGAGTTCTACCTTAGAACCATAAGGGGTTCTTCAAAGGGTTCTCTTATGGGGACAGCTGAAGAACCCTTTTAGGTTCTAGATAGAACCCTTTTTTCTAAGAGTGTATGGTAGGCTTGAATCTGTTCCTGGAGTCGGTTGACTTGATTCAATCTGCTTCAGTGGGAGATCTGACTTTCAGGGGCTTATCTAATCAAAATATTTCAACTGGAATGCTGATGTAGGCCTGTTGATGCATGTGTAGCACTGTAAAGACAAATCAAGTCTGGTGTATTAAAGTCTCCCTTTCTCTCTCCTCCCCCCTCCATCCTTCCCTCCCCCTCTCCTCCCCCCTCCATCCTTCCCTCCCCACTCCCTCTCTAGGGGAGAAGTATGAGCTGCACGCGGGCACGGAGTCGACCCCCAGCGTTGTAGTGCATGTGTGCGACAGCGACGCCGAAGACGACAACAACGCCGAAGCGCGTCCCAAGCAGAAACAGCAGATTGTCCAAACCCGGCGCCCCGACGGACCACCACAAGTCCTCAACTAGGACCCTCCACTTCGGACCCCACTCCTACGACCCCAAAACACGCACCTAGCCCTGTCTTCTCTGTCTCTGCACTCGCAGAGCACAACGAGACAACGCCCCTCATTTCAATTCAACCAAAAACAAACAAACGACAAACATTTGGTGGTGTTTGTGGACGGAGCATGGCTATTGGATGGAATGAGGCGGCCTGGCCTGTATGGATGATGGAGGATGGATGAGATTCACACACACACTCATCACACTCAAAGGAAAGGGAGGGAGGGATAACGGAACCCTTCACCCTTACTCAGCCAGGGGCGGTAATGCAACCCTTGTCCCCATAAAGCAGGCACACTGTCATAGAATCATACACTCAGCTCTCATATGTACTAGTACTGTAGTAGTTTCGCTAGTCTGACCTCTCCTTCTTCTTTCCTTCTTACGTCATTGGTTAGTTGTGTACAATGGACTTCGGGGACATGCAATACCTCCGAAGAGAGATTTTGGTTGTTACGTCGGTTCTTCTTCTGCTCTTTTGTCATATCAGCTGATTGGTTGTTTCTGCTATCACAAAATCAGGATTGATTGTCTGGTATTCCTCTTGTCTGCATGTATATATGAGTTCTTATGAGAAAAATACTTACTACAGAGACTCAAATACTAAACTACTGTATGAAGCAAAGGAACCTATCGAGGTCACACACTACATAACAAAAGGTCGCCATGTGGTAACAACAAAGTTGTGGTGTTTGCATTTTCTTTTTTTGTTCTGCTTCTGTCCTTTTTTTATCAGAGATGTGTATGTTGGTTTTTGCTGAACTAGATTTGATGTATTTGATACCACAAACAATCTTTTCTTTTGCATGCTTACTTACTATAGTCGGCAGCTGAGGCGTTTTATACTGGTCCAGACGACAGGGAAATGGAATGACGCTTTTGACGACACGCATATCTATAGTTTTATGGTGTCAGTTGAGAGGGGAGAGGCTGGCTGAGCAAGATATAAGACTAAGAGTGAAAGAAACCTTTCCAGTGTGAGTTAAGGCCTAAGAGTAGGTCTCTCTCCTAAAGCCTAATAGTTGGGTTTTAGGATAGGAGTAAAAGCTAGCATTAATCTTCAAGAGTGTTGATGTTTTTTCAGGGGGCATTTTTATGATTCCCATCTTTCCGGTAATGGTTTTTGGTTCTTGTTATGATATCAACCCAGTTTATATATATATATATATATATGTCTGTTTTTCTTCTTCTGAGACCTATATTGCTCGTTTTGCACTGAAAATCTTGAGATCTCTAGAGCTACACGGAAGGAATGTCCTGAATTTTCTCTGTCAGCTCTTAAGAGTTTAATACCGCTTCTTTAGTTCTCGCTGTAAATAGCTGAATAGTCTGTAGGTTGAAATAGTCCGTTAGGTTTTAATGATTGACATTAAGCGTTGCTGAGAGAGGGAAAATTGTTCATTACCCTCCTTGCCTCTGGAGATATCAACCAAAGCCTTCGTCTCACCTTGCAGTCACAACACAAATCATTGGAAACTCAAGAAACTTAAGAGATTTTATTGATTTTATTCACTCCAATTTGGAATACTGCTGCATTTGAAGTTGTTACTTTGCCCCCCCCCCCCAAAAAAAAAAAGTTATTACCAACTCCTAAATAAATAAATAGTGTGCTTTTAGCCATTTAGCCAATTATTTTAGGAGTAACTATTTCCAGAATGTTCGATTTTTCTCCGCACTATGCACCTTGAATAAAAAAATACGTGATGCCAAGTGTCTGTCATTACAATGATTTCATGCCATAAAAAGTCCTTATGTTTTAGTTTTGTCACAGAAACATATTCCATATAGTGAGACTGTTAAATACAGACTATTCCATGTTGAGTCCTTGATTTTATTCACATCCTGAAAAGGTGTTTTGAATCTAGTCGTTTTTTTTACTAAATTAAAGCCCAACCATTGAGGTGGAGTGTTCAAGTGTTCAATACATAACATTTGGCCTCCGTGATGAACCTAAACCTTATCCATGTTAGAAAGAATTAAAAATTACGTATTTTTTGCTCATATTTGTAAAGAAATGATGGTCTCTTTGCATGCGATTACTTTGCATAATTTTTTTATCCTTGTAGATGCAGTCTTGCTAGAGAGAACGCTCCTCATCTACAGTATTTTTTTCTGTTCTTTTTTTTAATCTTCTGTTTTTCAAGATGAACACCTGGTAAGCCTTCTCACCAACAGAGCAGTGTGAGTCCAACACTCAAATGATCTGAATTCCACCTCTCGCTAATGGGGTTTTGAAGGCTCGGAGTCCTTTGGATATAAGTGTACTACTGAATAGGTGTAGAAGGAAGAACAGGGAAACTTGTCTTTTGACAGGATAGATGTTTGCAACCACAGAACAAATGTGTGTTTTTGTTTCAGTGTTTTGTCTCTGGGACATATTTCCATGTGCAAGCGTTGTCCTTTCAGAGGTGACTTCTAAAAACGAAGCCGGCAGCAAGTGTTGAAACACACCATAATGGCATAAGCAGTTTTTAGTTGTGCTGACTGGTGAAAATATTGATGATTGATGACAATGATGATGATTATGTTGATGATGCTTATCTGATGTTTTTTACTGCCTTTGAAACTGGGTGCATTTTTGGCCACAGTTGAAAAGAGAAAACTTATATTTATGTATATATGCCAAGTGTTTTTGTTGCCGAGACCAGTTCCAGCGTGCATAAAAAAATTGTGGCTTCTACTTTTATGTTGATGTAAAGATAAAAAAAAAAAAAAGTCCTGAAATGCTAAATCAAATCAATTCTCATTGCGTCATGTTGAAAATTGACTCAGTTTGAATGTTTTTTTGGAAAGTCTACAATACAAAAAGGTCAATACCGTCCGTTATTGTTGTATACTGTTCTGTTGAAAACTGAATATTGTGTCTTGTACTGTAGTTATCCAAAAAACAAAGTAGCAATCAAGCAATAATTTACAGTTATATACTGGTATCTGTATTTCATGTTATGTACTAATTTCCAGAGTGGTTTTCTCTGACTGTTACAACAGTACTTGCTTATTTGTGTAGTATGATTGTCATTTGTTTCTCATAGAGAAATATATAAAGAACTATTCTTAAAGAAGTTTGGAGTTTGTGTGTTTTTTAAGTTCCGGTATGATGTATTTTTTCCTTTTGCTCTAAATGTATCTTCAAATATTTTACATATACTATACTTGTACTATATACTACCAGTGGTGGAAAAAGTACCCAATTGTCATACTTGAGTAAAAATAAAGATATCATGTTAAAAAATTTAAGTAAAAGTGAAAGTCACCCAGTAAAATACTAGTTCAGAAAAAGTCAAAATGTATTTGTTTTTAAATATACTTAAGTTTTAAAAGTAAATGTAATTGCTAGAATATACTTAAGTATCACAAGTAAAAGCATAAATCATTTCAAATTCCTTATATAAAGAAAACCAGACAGCATCATTTTCTTTCTTTTTTTTTATTTACTGATAGCCAGGGGCATACTCCAACACTCAGACATCATTTACAAACAAAGCATTTGTGTTTAGTGAGTCCGCCAGATCAGAGGCAGTAGAGATTACCAGGGATGTTCTCTTGAATTGGACCATTTTCCTGTCCTACTAACGAATTCGAAGTGTAACGAGTACTTTAGGGTGTCAGGAAAAATGTATGGAGTAAAAAGTACATTATTTTTTTTTATTATTTTATTTAGGACTGTAGTGAAGTAAAAGTAAAAGTTGTCAAAAATATAAATAGTAAAGTACAGATACCCCAGGTAACGACTTAAGTAAAAATACTTTAAAGTACCACTTAAGTACTTTACACCACTGTATACTACTAAACTATAGTACTACTGCAAATATACTGCTACAAGTATAGCGTGAAAGATGGATCTCATTTCATGCTTTTAACCAGTAGCTGTTGCACAGACAGTCAACAGTTCCAGCTGTTCTCTTGTTTAATGGTCAATATTGTCACGGTCAACCTTTTCAATCGCTTTCATACTTCATAGTTAGTTACCCCGTTACCTGAATGTCTTTTCTTAAGTGACTGAATTCTCAATGGATTGATTCCTCTAAGCTGAACATCAAAAAGTCTTTAGCACTGCAGTGCAGTGTCTGGTAGAACTATCCGGATAACTCAGTCTTTTTAAACCTTGTTGTATCAACACTGTCATCCATGAAACGAGACCTTTTTTAGATTCAATTCAATCGTCAGATACATTTCCCAACACATTTTTCACAGAAGGAGTTTTCACAGATGCTCATTCACAGGAAGAAATGTGTATGTAAACAAATCTGTCCTAATTGTTACATGTAATAGGTATGATTGGTCTGGCTACTGTTCTTAATAGTGAACACTGCTTTAACCCATATTTCACATAAATCTATCAACCTACTTTTAATCAAAAGCATAAAATGCTGCTAAAAGCTATACGGGTTGCATTTTACATCACAGCTCAAAATAAAGTGGTATTAACATGGTAATATTTGGTAACACGTTATAGTTACTCACGATACATTATATTGCCCAGATACCCCTTGATTTCAGTGTAATTACGTTCTTGTTTTAGGGTAATACCCCATACAGTGCCTTCAGAAACTATTCACACCCCTTTACTTTTTCCAAATGTTATTGTGTTACAGGCTAAATTAAACATTTACTAAATTGAGATTTTGTGTCATTGATCTACACACAATACCCCATAATGTAAAAGTGGATTTTTTTGTTGTTGAATTTTTTAAAGCAAACGTATTAAAAATGAAAATGTCTTGAGTCAATAAGTATTCAACCCCTTTGTTATGGCAAGCCTAAATAAGTTTAGCAAACATTTGCTTAAAGGAAAGATAAACCCATTTTGAATGTTATTGTTTTTGTGCATCTCTGAGCTATGTTCTATTGATTCCTAGGGTCATTTCATGTTTTTATGTGTATCGGCCCTATTGCCATTCAAGCAGGCAGAAATATAGCCGGTATGCTTGAACAGGGTTGGATGCACACATGAAACCATGAAATGAGCCCGGGAATCGATAGAATATTGCTCAGAGATCCACAAGAACAATATAACATTCAAAATGGATGAATCTTTCCTTTAACAAACCACAAATTCCAAACCAGAAGCCGTGGATTACGGGCAACATCCGCACTGAGCGAAAGGCTAGAGCTAATCCGGACACTTATAAGAAATCCTGCTATGCCCTCAGACGAACCATCAAACAGGCAAAGCGTGAATGCAGGACTAAGATTGAATCCACTACATCGGCTCTGGCGCTTGTCGGATGTGGCAGGGCTTGCTAACTATTACGGACTACAAAGGGAAACCCAGCCGCGAGCTGCTCAGTGACACAAGCCTACCAGATGATCTAAATGCCTTTTATGCTCGCTTCGAGGCAAGCAACATGAGAGCACCAGCTGTTTCGGACGACTGTGTGATCACGCTCTCCGTAGCTGATGTGAGCAAGACCTTTAAACAGGTCAACATTCACAAGGCCACAGGGCCAGACGGATTACAAGGGCATGTACTCACATCATGCGTGGACCAACTGGCAAGTGTCTTCACTGACATTTTCAACCTCTCCCTGTCCGAGTCTGTAATACCCACATGTTTCAAGCAGTCCACCATAGTCCCTGTGCCCAAGAATGCGAAGGTAACCTGCCTAAATTACTACCGCCCCGTAGCCATGAAGTGCTTTGAAAGGCTGGTCATGGCTCACATCAACACCATCATCCCGGAAACCCTAGACCCACTCCAATTCGCATACCGCCCCAACAGACCCACAGATGACGCAATCTCAATCGCACTCCACACTGACCTTTCCCACCTGGACAAAAGGAACACCTATGTGAGAATGCTATTCATTGACTACAGCTGTGTTCAACACCATAGTGCCCACAAAGCTCACTAAGCTAAGGACCCTGGGACTAAACACCTGGATCCTGGACTTCCTGACGGGCCGCCCCCCAGGTGGTAAGGGTAGGCACCAACACTCAGCGGTGTGTGCTTAGTCCCCTCCTGTACTCCCTGTTCACCCACGATTGCGTGGCCAATCACGACTCCAACACCATCATTAAGTTTGCTGACAACAAAACAGGGGGTAGGCCTGATCACCGACAACAATGATACAGCCTATAGGGAGGAGGTCAGAGACCTGGCAGTGTGGTGCCAGGACAACAACCTGTCCCTCAATGTGAGCAAGACAAAGGAGATGATCGTGGACTACAGGAAAAAGAGGGCCGAACAGGTACCCATTAACATGGACAGGGCTGTAGTGGAGCGGGTCAAGAGTTTCAAGTTCCTTGGTGTTCACATCACCAACAAACTATCATGGTCCAAGACAGTCGTGAAGAGGGCACGACAACACCTTTTCCCCCTCAGGAAACTGAAAAGATTTGGCATGGGTCCCCAGATCCTCCAAAAGTTATACAGCTGCACATCGAGAGCATCCTGACCGGGTGCATCACCGCCTAGTATGGCAACAGCTCGGCATCCAACCGCAAGGAGCTACAGAGGGTAGTGCGTATGGCCCAGTTCATCACTGGGGCCAAGCTTCCTGCCATCCAGGACCTATATACTACCCCATGTATGTACCCCACACATACAATTATCTGTAAGGTCCCTCAGTTGAGCAATGAATTTCAAGCACAGATTCAACAACACAGACCAGGGAGGTTTTCCAATGCCTCTCAAAGAAGGGTACAGATTGGTAGATGTGTAAAAATAGAATAAAAAGCAGACACTGAATATCCCATTGAGGATGGTGAATTTGTTAAGTGGGTGGTGTATCAGTATACCCAGTCACTACAAAGATACAGGCGTCCTTCCTAACTCAGTTGCCAGTGAGGAAGAAAACCGTTCAGGGATTTCGCCATGAGGCCAATGGAGACTTTAAAACAGTTACATGGCTATGATAGGAGAAAACTGAGGATGGACCAACAACATTGTTGGGGTGGCAGGGTAGCCTAGTGGTTAGAGTGTTGAACTAGTAATGAAAGGTTGTAAGTTCAAATCCCCGAGCTGACAAAGTACAAATCTGTCATTCTGCCCCTGAACAGGCAGTTAACCCACTGTTCCTAGGCCATCATTGAAAATAAGAATTTGTTCTTAACTGACTTGCCTAGTAAAATAAAAAATGTGTAGTTCATTTTATTTGTCACATGCTTCGTAAACAACAGGTGTGGGCTAACAGTGAAATGCTTACTTACGGGCCCTTCTCAACAATGCAAAGAGAACAATAATAGCAAAACAATAGAAAAGTAAAACACGTAATATTAAAAGAAATAATAGATACACAATGCGTAATAATAACCTGGCTACATACAAGGGGTATCAGCACCCAGAGGTACGAGGTAATTGAGTTAAATACACTACACATACTACCGTATGTGGACACCTGCTCGTCAAACATCTCATTCCAAAATCATGGGCATTAATATGGAGTTGGTCCCCCCCGTTGCTGCTATAACACTTTTCTGGGACAGCTTTCCAGTAGATGTTGGAACATTGCTGCGTGACTTGCTTCCATTTAGCCACAAGAGCATTAGTGTGGTCGGGCACTGATGTTGGGCGATAGGCCTGGCTTGCAGTCTGCGTTCCAATTCATCCTAAAGGTGTTCGATCGGGTTGAGGTCAGGGCTCTGTGCAGGACAGTCAAGTTCTTCCACACTGATCTCGACAAAACATATCTGTATGGACCTCGGTTTGTGCACGGGGGTGTTGTCATGCTCAAACAAGAAAGGGACTTCCCCAAACTGTTCCCACAAAGTTGGAAGCACAGAATCGTCTAGAATGTCATTGTATGCTGTAGCGTTAACATTTCCCTTCACTGGAAGTAAGGGGCCTAGCACAAACCATGAAAAACAGCCCCAAATTTTACAGTTGGCACTATGCATTATCCTGGCATCCGCCAAACCCAGATTCGTCCATCGGACTGCCAGATGGTCAAGTGTGATTCATCACCTCTCCAGCCGACGCTTGGCATTGCGCATGGTGATCTTAAGCTTGTGTGCGGCTGCTCGGCCATGGAAACCCATTTCATGAAGTCCCAGACGAACAGTTCTTGTGCTGATGTTGCTTCCGGAGGCAGTTTGGAACTCGGTAGTGAGTGTTGCAACCGAGGACAGACGATATTTACACTTACGCGCTTCAGCATTAGCGGTCTCGTTCTGTGAGCTTGTGCATTTTGTATTTATTATAGATCCCCATTACTCTTCCTGGGGTCCAGCAACAACTAAGGCAGTTTATACAATTTTAAAACATTACAATACATTCACAGATTTCACAACACACTGTGTGCCCTCAGGCATGCGCCCGGCCTGCCACAGGAGTCGCTAGAGCGCGTTGGGACAAGGACATCCCGGCCAGCCAAACCCTCCCCTAACCCGGACAACGCTGGACCATGTCACGATCGCTGACAGAAGTGGACCAAGGCGCAGCGTGCAGGGTTGAGTGAAACATATTTATTAGAATGCAACTCACCAAAACAAGAAATTCACAACGACCGTAACACACTGTGTAGCGCAACACAGCAACTACACAACATACATAACATAAACATCCCACAACACAGGTGGGGGACTGAACAACCTAAATTAGGATTCCCAATTAGAGACAACGACTAACAGCTGCCTCTAATTGGGAACCCAAACCAACCAACATAGAAAAATCAACATAGAACAAAACACACCCCTGATCACGTCCTGACCAAAACCACCATAGAGCAGCCAAAAGGGCTATCTATGGCCAGGACGTGACAGGCCAATTGTGCGTCTCGTCATGGATCTGTAGTGAAGCCTGAAGCACTGCAGTGCCTTAGACCACTGTGCTACTCGGGAGGCCCCCAAATGTAAATGTTTTACATAACAGATTTAATACTACAAAAAATAATATTGTCACAAATGTAGAATTTGTACAGTTCTTTATAAAAATGTTTAGTTATTTGTAACATTTGACTGTTTAAAACCTGTGCTACTTATTTATCTAAGAGGTGGATATATAGAATTTTGCAAAAAAACATGATCATTTGTCTCTGAAATAAACCATTAAGTGATAGATTTTAAACAAATGCATGTCTGTCATTGAACAACCCTATGATTAGATAGTGAAAAAACACCAATGTCTTCTATAATTTCTTTGAAAAATAAAAGCTAATTTACCAAAACCTCTTCTCTTACATTGATTGACTGTTATGCAAGAGTGTTGTTGGTCTCTGTGTGTTAGATAGAGGGTGACAAGGAACATGAATGATGGTCATCCCAATCATCCTCTTCAACTTTTTCCCAGTCACTTCAAAAATATAGGCGTGCACTTAACTCAGTTGCCGGAGAGGAAGGCCAATGGTGACTTTAAAACAGTTTAATGGCTGTCATAGGAGAAAACGGAGGATGGATAAACAACATTGTAGTTACTCCACAATACTAACATAAATGACAGACTGAAAAGAAGGAAGCCTGTACAGAACACAAATATTCCAAAACATGCATCCTGTATGCAATAAGGCACTTAAGCAAAGTGGCAACAGAAATAGCTTTCTGTCCTGAATACAAAGCGTAATGTATGGGGCAAATGCAACACAAACCATCACTGAGTACCGCTCTTCATATTTTCAAGCATGGTGGTGGCAGCATCATAATGGGTATGAAGTTCTTTAGGATAAAAATAAATGGAACAGAGCTAAGCACAGGCAAATTCCTAGAGGAAAACCTGGTTCAGTCTGCTTTCCTACAGACACTGGGAGCCAATTTCAAGACAATAACCTAAAACACAAAGCCAAATATACACTGAAGTTGCTTACCAAGACGACATTGAATGTTCCTGACCGGCGTAGTTACAGTTACAGTCTTAAATTGGCTTGAAAATCTATGGCAAGACATGAAAATGGCTGTCTAGCAATGATCAACAACCAACTTAAATAATAATGTGGGGGCCTCCAGAGTGGCACAGTGGTCTAAGGCACTGCATCGCAGTGCTTAAGGCGTCACTACAGGGTCGGGTTCGATTCCAGGCTGTGTCGTAGCCAGCCATGACCGGGAGACCCATGAGGTGGCGCACAATTGGCCCAGCGTCGTCCGGGTTAGGGGAGGGTTTAGCCGGCCGGGATGTCATTGTCCCATCGCGCTCTAGCGACTCCTTGTGGCGGGCTGGGCTCATGCACGCTGATTTCGGTCACCAGTTGTATGGCGTTTCCTCCGATACATTGGTGCATCTGGCTTCCGGGTTAAGCAAGCAGTGTGTCAAGAAGCAAAGCGGCTTGGCAGGGTCGTGTTTCGGAGGACACATGGCTCTCGACCTTCGCCTCTCCTGAGTCTGTACAGGAGTTGCACCGATGGGACAAGACTGTAACTACCAATTTGATATCACAAAAAAGGAGGTAAAAAGTCAATTAAATAATGATGTGCAAATATTGAACAATCCAGGTGTGCAAAGCTCTTAGAGACTTACCAAGAAAGACTCACATATGTAATCAGTGATTCTAACATGTATTGACTGAGGGGTGTGAAGACTTAAGTAAATTAGATATTTATTAATTTTATTTTCAATAAATTTGAAAAAACATTTCTAAAAACATGTTTTCACTTTGTCATTATGGGGTATTGTGTGTAGATGAGTGAGATAGAGACAAATATATTTAATACATTTTTAATTCAGGCTGTGACACAATAAAATGTGGAATACTTCAAGGGGTATGAATTACTCCATATATTATGGGGTAACTGTGTGGATGATATCTACTTTTCCCAGTTAGGAGATGGATTATGACCTAGTGGAAAGACCCGGGTGTGTTTACCCTCATGCATTGAGACAGCTCCATTCCTATTGCTCTACAGGACTGGTTGTACTTCCCCACACACACATGAAGGCATGCACACACACACACACACACACATCACCTTTCCATGCTATGTCTCAAAGGACCAGTGTACAACAGAGGTATGACCACTACCACCATGAAAAACATCTGTGTCATAGTTTATACACTTGGGAAGAATGTGAGCTTCTCACTCCTTTCCAGCAGGTGTAGAAATCCAGTCTGTGTGGAGGCTTGTTCTGCTTCATGTCTTCTAAGATACATCCCAAATGACACCCTATCGCCCTATGGGCCCCTGTCAAAAGAAGTGCACTACATCTGGAATAGGGTACCATTTGGGACGCAGTCCTAGTCTTGACCACAGCCCTTCTCTTCGTTGTGGGGAATTCCTCAGCACAATACCCCCTAGTGTTTTACTCAGAAGGAAGTTATGCTGGATTTGATAGTTCACTTGCACCAACTATGAGGAACAATGTATCAAATAACAGGCAGTGGGTGTCAATGTATTGTGTCATAATCACTACATTTTAAAATCACAGGCAAAATACACAACAGATTTAAGCCTATAACACTTTTTCAATGGAGATTCTTGCTTTTTAGTCAAAGAGTAGGCTTACTGTAATCTGTGTCCTGGAAACTGGCCCATACTGTTTTGGAGTAAGAATATAATCTTTCAATGCCTAAATTAGTATAATGGCGCAAATGGATTGACAGAACACATAGGCCCTATATCGATTTATTTATTCCAGGTCCCTGTCATATCACACCTGGCCATGTTGAAAATAAGCTGTTAATGCCATAAAGAGATAAAGGCAGACGAAGGAGACTAATGTCAACACCTTAATCTATATCCAATGATGGGAGAAGTGCACAAAGGTTGCCTTGCTATTGTAAAGATGCTTTGACTCACCTTTGACCGTACTGAAGTAGCAGATTTCTGTTTGTCTAGAATATATGGAAACTTGAATAGGGAACATCATATACATACTGTATGGAATATTAACTTCACATAAGATCACACGTGATCACATTCATGTGTTTTTTTCCATAACGGTAGGGACTCAACCTAGCCTCCACAGGTAAACAGACTTGGGTTCAAATACGATTTTAAATAATTTCAAATACTTCATCTGGGCTTGATTGAGTTTAACGGACCAATAGAATAGTTCCCAAACTGCAAACCCCGCCGATTTGGTACTCCAGAAAGGTTAGAGGAAATGCAAAAAAGTTTTTGAAATATTTAGAACAGATTTTGAACCCAGGTCTGCAGGTAACATGAGGCTAACAGCTAGCGTGTCTACTGATTAGTCGGCACGGCTAGGAAAGCCACTGCTGCCTGTCATGGGATCTGGTGAGAAGTGAGGAGAAAGGAGGAGAGAAAAGACAATTCTTCACAGAGAGAGAAAGCATGTTTCCATTCAGCGAGACACTTCTAGGGCAAGCCTTTCATTGAGGCTGTTTGTCTTAGTAATGAATATCCCCCATGGGGTGAGGGCTGTGGCTTTCTGAAAGGGAAAAGTCATGCCATTACATACAGTGCCTTCAGAAAGTATACACACCCCTTGACTTATTCCACATTTTGTTTTGTTACAGCCTGAATTTAAAATGGATTAAATTGAGATGTTGTGTCACTGGCCTACATACAATACCCCATAATGTTAAAGTGGATTATTTTTAACAAATAAATTAAAGAAGAATATCTGAAAAGTCTTGAGTCAGTAAGTATTCAACCACGTTGTTATGGCAAGCATAAATACAGTAAGTTCAGGTGTAAAAAGTGTATTAACATGTCACATAATAAGTTGCATGGACTCTGTGTGCAATAACAATGCTTACCATTATTTGTTTAATGACTACCTCATCTCTGTACCCCACACATACACATGCCTCGCAAAAAAGGGCACCTATTGGTAGATGGGTAAAGACAAAATAAAAAGCAGACATTGAATATCCCTTTGAGCATGGTGAAGTTATTAATGACACTTTGGATAGTGTATCAACACACCAAGTGACAAAGATACGGACGTCCTTCCTAACTGAGTTGCCGAAGAGGAAGGAAACCGCTCAGGGATTAAAACAGTTAAAGAGTTTAATGGCTGTGATAAGAGAAAACAGGATGGATCAACGACATTGTAGTTACTCCACAATACTAACATAAATGACAAAGTGATAGGAAGGAAGCCTGTACATAAAACAAATATTCCAAACGATGCATCCTGTTTTGCAATAAGGCACTAAAGTAAAACTGCAAAATATGTGGCAAAGAAATGAACTTTGTCCTGAATACAAAACGTTTTGTTTGGGGCAAATCCAACACAACACATCACTGAGTACCACTCTTCATATTTTCAAGAATGGCGGTGGCAGCATTATGTTATGTGTATGTTTGTCTTTGGCAAGGACTAGTGATTTTTTTAGGACAAAAATAAACAGAATAGAGCTAGGCACAGGCAAAATCCTAGAGGAAAACCTGGTTCAGTCTGCTTTCCAACAGACACTGGGACACAAATTCAACTTTCAGCAGGATAATAACTTAAAACACAAGGCCAACTATTCACTAGAGTTGCTTACAGTTTTGAGTTAAAACTCTCTGAAGGCACTTTACCTTACATTATTTTGATTGTTTTAGTCATTTAGTTAGTGACCAATCCAAAACATCCATTAAGTTACGGGCAGAGAGACTTCATACAATGAACATACAGACACACACACAAACACACACACACACAGCCAAAGACACACACTGCAATTACAGAGTTACAGCATAGCTGCCATCCTTACATAGACTGTAATGATTTTTGTCTTTCGGGGTTGGGGCACCTACACACACACAATGATACACACACAAAGCCGCACCCTCTGGATGCAATTAAGAACTCCAGGGATTTGAGACAGGCAGGCTGGGGCAGCGGTATAGCTAGGCAGCACCCTGAGACTGGAGGAGCGTTGTTTTAATCAATGCATGCAGCAGTGGCCAAGGCACGCCTAGGGCCAGGCAGGCAGACCTGAAAAACCAGCTGCTCAGAATCACAGTTACCAAGCAGCGCGGCGTCCAGCCTCTACACACACTCCACAGAGAAGCAACAGAAACCATCCAACCAACATTCTGTTGTGTTTTTTCTTCTTCCAACACTGTGCGTGTAGTGTGTAGTTTCTGCGGGTTGTCTGACTTTTTGAACGCTTTTCACTTTCAAATAGATTTTTTTCTTCTACTTCGTTTGGCAAAGTAGCCCACTCCTCTCTACTCCAATTTCTCCCCCAGCTTCGACGGTTTCTGAGTGAACTATGTTCCCTGTGGCTGAGGGAGTGGGGGCCAGGTGCTTCTTCTGAGGCTCCTGGAAGAAACGCCTGGAACAGAACATCCGAGACAGTTAGGTGAGCAATCTGAAAGAGGGAAAGTAGTGACAAAGGTCTCTGACTTTCTTCCCCATATACTCTATCTTTACCAGTCTGCTGGGTCTCTGCAGTGACTTTATGTGAGTTGGTTACTATACTGACTCACAGACAAGCTAATCTGGGAGTGGGCTAGAACAGGCATGGGGAGAGCGGGGGGGTCCTAGACGACGTGACGATCGACATGCAGCAGGTGAGTCTCAGGTGGAACGCCGAAACCAGAATAGCTGACATTCCAGAGAGGGGTAGTAAGGATTTGGAATACTAGTTGCGCTGCTATTGGAATGGTCATATACGGCTGGAACAAAAAGTTTGATGTCTCGTTCACACTCTTCCTGTCTGGGTCGGATACCTGATTCATGGGAACGTTAAGGTAACGTTACTGAGGCGCTTATCACCACGTTGATTGTTGAAGGGGACTGGGAAAGATCAATGCTTTGGGATCGAGGCTGACAAGGTAGCATTATGAGATGACTTTTTCTGAAAATAAATGTTTACTTCTTGGACCTGACATATCATCATTCACATAGGGTGGAATATGTTGTGTTATTATTTTGTAAACATGACATATGTCATCAAAATCTAAAACATACGGGATGAATGAATGATGAAATATTTCAGTATTCATTCATATTTTTGGGTCAATCTTTTTTATGAAAGCAGTAAAACATTTTACAATCAACAATTATTCCCATATAGCATATTTGTCTCACATTGAAATTACAAAATGTACTGTGTAATTACAGTACATAGCTTAATGTGTACATGTTCTTGTATATGAAGACTGGTTCCTCTCAGTATTGTTCTAAAAGTAGATCAGTGACCTGCCATTCTGCTGTCCTTGGCTTCTCTCCAGTTGCTACAGAAAAGGTAATCGAGCCCTTGAGTTTTTTTGAAGATGCTATTCTACACACAGTTCCACTATGTTTAAGTGGTTTGATAAACTCAATATGTGCCTAATATCAAATGAATAGTGTTAGATAGTATCATATGAATGTCTTGTTGGTGGCACAGTTCATCATTGGAAGTCTCCTTTTGTGGAATCCTATAAATATATTTTTGTCACATACTGTACATCATTAGTCATATATATATACTGAGTGTACACAACATTAAGAACACCTTCCTAATATTGAGTTGAAAGTCACAAAAGAATGTGGACTTTTTCAGCCACACCCATTGCTGACAGGTGTCTAAAATCGAGCACACAGCCATGCAATCGCCATAAACAAAAATTAGCAGTAGAATGGCCTTACTGAAGAGCTCAGTGACTTTCAACATGGCACCGTCATGGGATGCCACCTTTCCAACAAGACAGTTCGTAAAATTTCTGCCCTGCTAGAGCTTCCCCGGTCAAGTGTAAGTGCTGTTATTGTGAAGTGGAAACATCTAGGACCAACAGCGGCTCAGCCGAAAAGTGGTAGGCCGCACAAGCTCACAGAATTGGATCGCCGAGGGCTGAAGTGCGTAGCGCATAACAATCGTCTGTCCTCGGTTGCAACACTCACTACCGAGTTCCAAACTGCATCTGGAAGCAACATCAGCACAAGAACTGTTCGTCTAAGATCACCATCACCACCAGCGTCGGCTGAAGTGGTGTAAAGCTCGCCGGCAGTTCCAGTGAAGGGAAATCTTAAAGCTACTTCCTACAATTACATTCTTGACGATTCTGTGCTTCCAACTTTGTAGCAACAGTTTGGGGAAGGCCCTTTCCTGTTTCGGTATGACAATACCCCTGTGCCCAAACGAGGTCCGTACAGAAATAGTTTGTTGAGATCGGTGTGAAAGAGTGGAGACTGTTATAGTAACAAACTGGGGACCAACTCCATATTAATATATATATATTTACAGTTGTCAGAAGTTTACATACACTTAGGTTGGAGTCATTGAAACTCGTTTTTCAAACACTCCAAAAATGTCTTGTTAACAAACTATAGTTTTGGCAAGTCGGTTAGGACATCTACTTTGTGCATGACACAAGTAATTTTTCCAACAATTGTTTACAGAGATTATTTCACTTATAATTCACTGTATCACAATTTCAGTGGGTTAGAAGTTTACATACACTAAGTTGATTTTGCCTTTAAACAGCATGGAAAAATCCATAAAATGATGTCATGGCTTTAGAAGCTTCTGATAGGCTAATTGACATCATTTGAGTCAATTGGAGGTGTACCTGTGGATGTATTTCAAGGCCTACCTTCAAACTCAGTGCCTCTTTGCTTGACATCATGGGAAAATCAAAAGAAATCAGCCAAGACCTCAGAAAAAAATTGCAGACCTCCACAAGTCTGGTTCATCATTGGGAGCAATTTCCAAACACCTGAAGGTACCACGTTCATCTGTACAAACAATAGTACGCAAGTATAAACACCATGGGACCACGCAGCCATCATACCGCTCAGGAAGGAGACACGTTCTGTCTCCTAGAGACAAACGTACTTTGGTCCGAAAAGTTCAAATCAATCCCAGAACAGCAAAGGACCTTGTGAAGATGCTAGAGGAAGCAGGTACAAAGTATCTATATCCACAGTAAAACAAGTCCTATATCGACATAACCTGAAAGGCCGCTCAGCAAGGAAGAAACCACTGCTCCAAAACCGCCATAAAAAAGCCAGACTACGGTTTGCAATTGCACATGGGGACAAAGATCGTACCTTTTGGAGAAATGTCCTCTGGTCTGATGAAACAAAAATAGAACTGTTTGGCCATAATGACCATCGTTATGTTTGGAGGAAAAAGGGAGAGGCTTGAAAGCCGAAGGACACCATCCCAACCGTGCATCATGTTGTGGGGGTGCTTTGCTGCAGGAGGGACTGGTGCACTTCACAAAATAGATGGCATCATGAGGGACGAAAATGATATGGATATATTGAAGCAACATGGCTTAAGGACAACAAAGTCAAGGTATTGGAGTGGCCATCACAAAGCCCTGACCTCAATCCTATAGAAAATTTGTGGGCAGAACTGAAAAAGCGTGTGCGAGCAAGGAGGCCTACAAACCTGACTCAGTTACACCAGCTCTGTCAGGAGGAATGGGTCAAAATTCACCCAACTAATTGTGGGAAGCTTGTGGAAGGCTACCCAAAACGTTTGACCCAAGTTAAACAATTTAAAGCCAATGCTACCAAATATTAATTGAGTGTATGTAAACTTCTGACCCACTGGGAATGTGATGAAAGAAATAAAAGCTGAAATAACTCATTCTCTCTACTATTATTCTGACATTTCACATTCTTAAAATAAAGTGGTGATCCTAACTGACCTAAGACAGGGAATTTTTACTATGATTAAATGTCAGGAATTGTGAAAAACTGAGTTTAAATGTATTTGGCTAAGGTGTATGTAAACTTCTGACTTCAACTGTATGTACTGTCCCACAAGTACATCCACAGGTACACCTCCAATTGACTCAAATGATGTCAATTAGCCTATCAGAAGCTTATAAAGCCATGACACAATTTTCTGGAATTTTCCAAGCTGTTTAAAGGTACCGTCAACTTAGTGTATGTACACTTCTGACCCACTGGAATTGTGACAGCTAATTATAAGTGAAATAATCTGTATGTAAACAATGGTTGGAAAAATTACTTGTGTCATGTACAAAGTAGATGTCCTAACCGACTTGCCAAAACTATAGTTTGTTAACAAGAAATTTGTGGAGTGGTTGAAAAAACTGTTAAGTGTATGTATGTAACTTCCGACTTCAACTATATATGTATATATAGCACCAGTCAAATGTTTGGACACACCTACTCATTCAAGGGTTTTTCTTTATTTTTACTATTTTCTACATTGTAGAATAATAGTGAAGACATCAAAACTATGAAATAACACATAAGTTAGTCAATCCTGAAAATTTCAAGAACTTTGAAAGTTTCTTCAAGTGCTGTTGCAAATACCATCAAGCGCTATGATGAAACTGGCTCTCATGAGGACCGCCACAGGAAAGGAAGACCCAGAGTTACCTCTGCTACAGAGGATAAGTTCATTAGAGTTACCAGCCTCAGAAATTGCAGCCCAAATAAATTTTTCAGAGTTCAAGTAACAGACACATCTCAACATCAAATGTTCAGAAGAGACTGTGTGAATCAGGCCTTCATGGTCGCATTGCTTCAAAGAAACCACTACTAAAGGACAACAATAAGAAGAAGAGACTTGGTTGGGCCAAGAAATGTGAGCAATGGACATTAGACAGGTAGAAATCTGTCCTTTGGTTTGATGAGTCCAAATTTTAGATGTTTGGTTCCAACCACTGTGTCTTTGAGACACAGAGTAGGTGAACGGATGATCTCTGGATGTGTGGTTCCCACCATGAAGCATGGAGGAGGAGGAGGTGTGATGGTGCTTTGATGGTGACACTGTCTGTGATTTATTTAGAATTCAAGGCTTACTTAACCAGCAGCGATACGCCATCCCATATGGTTTGAGCTTACAAAGGATAGTCCCACTGACCCAACACACCTCCAGGCTGTGTAAGGGCTATTTGACCAAGAAGAAGAGTGATGGAGGGCTGCATCAGATGACCTGGCCTCCACAATCACCCAACCTCAACCCAACTGAGATAGTTTGGGATGAGTTGGACCGCAGAGTGAAGGAAAAGCAGCCAACAAGTGCTCAGTATATGTGGGAACTCCTTCGAGACTGTTGGAAAAGCATTCCAGGTGAAGCTGGTTGAGAGAATGCCAAGACTGTGCAAAGCTGTCATCAAGGCAAAGGGTGACTACTTTGAAGAATCTCCAATATAAAATATATTTTGATTTTCTTAACACTTTCTTGGTTACTACATGATTCCATATGTGTTATTTCATAATTTTGATGTCTTCACTATTATTAAACAATGTAGAAAATAGTACAAATTAAGAAAAACCCTTGAATGAGCAGGTGTGCCCAAACTTTTGACTGGTGCTGTATATATGCTAGATTTTATACACCTGTGTCAGCAACGGGTGTGGCTGAAATAGCCTAATCCACTAATTTGAAGGGGTGTCCACATACGTTTGTGTATATATATTTGTGTACAAAACAATAAGAACACCTTCCTAATATTGAGTTGGATTCACCAGGTCAGTCTATGTCATGGAAACAGCAGGTGTTCTTAATGTTTTGTACACTCAGTGGATATACTGGAAGTGCCAGAAATCCCTATGTTGATACATTTAATACATTTTGCCATTACAGATAAGTTCTTAATGTTTTACATAACTTAATTGCAAGATTAAATATCACCCTGATTTTGGATTTGGATACAATACATTCTCATCACTTCTAGAAGCAGTGATCTTGCGACTCTCAGTAAAGGCAATGTTTAAATGGTTGAGTGCCTGGGGCCTAGATGGGGCTCTTCAAGGATCCAGCCACCGGGGCCTGAAAAGTGTGCTGTAGGTGACAATTAATCAAACCTGCAGTAGAAAACTAGGAACCAATGAAAGTTTTCTGTAGTTTTAGCATGTGATGAGGGGCCCGAACATTGCTGATGTTATTGCTTCGTGCCCTTATATGAAGAGCGGAACGACTAGGTACACCTGTGCCATATTTACTGGTTCAATATTTACTCAGACCTTCATTTGATTAAGGTTGCTCACTGTACTGTGGGTTAAAACTGGGCATAAAAAAAGAGGAAACTAAATTGTACTGCGCCGCTTGTCTGTTGGAAGTCAATTGTATGAAAAGAACAATAAAACATGATTTGTTTGCAGAGGGAAATGGAGAGGATATTATGCTTACAATGGGGATTTGTGGTTTGTGGAACAACATACAGTACACACATGCGGCTGGAAGGGTCAGAGAGGGGTTTAGAGAGAAGTATAGATGGAAAAGAGGAACAGCAGCAAATAGAACAAAAGGCACAGTTGAAGTCAGAGTTTATAGTCGGGTTTATGTTCAGTGGACTATTCCCACTGGGCACAGACGTCAGTTCAATGTCTAGTTTTGATTTACATTTGGTTGAGTTTGTCAACTAACGTGAATTCAACGTGAAATCAACAAAACCTTCACCATGTCATTGAATTTAGGTTAAAGGTTTGGTGAAAAAAAGATGAAATGCCCTTACGTTGATGACTTTTCGCAAATCCAAATCAGTTTTCCAAGTTGATTCAACGTCATCACATTAATTTTGGTTGAAATTACGTGGAAACAATGTTGATTCAACCAGTTTTTGCCCAGTGGGTTGGTTGTTGAATAAGTTCAGGTGTAAGGTAGGTCATTGCTAGCCTGGTTAATGCAGTGCAGTGTTCAGTCTAGTTTAACCAGGTTTTGTCACTGCTGGTCTACTGTGCTTTAGTGGAGCAAATTTTCTCAATGTTTCAATACCAATGGCATATGGTTGCTTATTGATCTCCAAACGTCCAGAGAATATCCCTAGAACGTCCGTGACTCACCTATACAGCATTAGTTATCAATGGCTGTTACCTCAGTAAATAGCAAAGCTGATAAATAGAGTATGTCATTAGTAATCGCCCATGACCTAATGTTGAGTCAACATGAGAGAGTTGTGTGATGTTTGCTGCAGAGTTAGGAGACAGATGAAGTGTGGGAAAACTGGAATTGGAAACATTAGTTGAGGTAAATCTTGCCCTATTTTTTCTGTTTCTGAAAATAATACTATTTGTCAGTTGGCTGAGATGTTGATAGTCAAAATGTATTTATTTGCACCTATGGCCCAATCTAATTCTAGCTGTACAGATCACATCTCTCTGTCTGGCATCAGTTGAGCTTAATGGGAAAGCCATGCGTGGGGGAGACGTAAACTACATTTCACCTATCTTCTTGATTGGCCAGCTCAAAAAGGGATGTCATCCTAGAGTGGCCCTGGAAGTGAAATTCTGACTGCTGACCTCTGAATGAACCTGGCAGTGGGTGTTGTAACCAGGCAGAGAGTACCCGGAAGCATTGGTCTGGAGCCAGCTTTTAAATATTGTTGTGATGGTTTTAGTTAGTTTTGTGGTTGTTGAGGCAGGTCCAGAATCAGATCAGTAGCCTATAGTTATACCTTGCTTAGCAGGATATGGCACGGGCTGTCACAGAGGTAGTTAGGATAGTGTTGGGCATTGGACTCTGTTAACCTGAGGGGTTTAAAAAAAATCTCAGATACTGGCTGAGACAGCAATACTGTCTTGGTTCCATCTTAACCGTGGGCAACACCAAAAATGGTTGATAAAGGGACAGTTCACCCAAATTACACATCTGCTTCCTTACCCTGTAAGGAGTCTTTGGACAAGAGACATGCAATCCATTTGTTTACTTGGCTGCTGTCAACAAATGCTAACTTAAGTCACGTTAATATACCCTAAGTTAGCATGGGATAACAACAATATTATTTGATTCAGTCTTACCCATGGGCAACACAGAGAATGGTTCACCAAGGAGGTGTACCACTGATCCTTCAACTCACTTTTCTATTGCGTTATTGAGGTTTTGTTAGAGCAAGGGTGTCTTACCAAGCATTGAGAACGTCAACAAAAGATCTTGAGAAGGAATAGGATCTGGCATTATAGGATTATTGTTCTTCTTTGCACTTATAACCTACTGTAAAGATATATGAAATGAGGCCTAGCATGATGACATGAATGGTTGTTGATTCATAAGGGTTGAATTGAATGCAAATAATATCCCACTTAAATTGTGATTCTTTTACAATATAAAGTCAGTCACTATGTAAACTTTTAAACACTTCAAATCTGTGTGTTAAATCCAACATGATCTCACTCGCTAGAGACCAGGCTGTATGGAGACTCAGTGCTGATCTAGTATGGACAGATCAGTACTCCTACTCTGAGGCACTTTGTGGATACGGACCCTGGTCGGATCAATGGAGACAATACTCTACTGGCTTGTGTTTTAAACTATGTGCTACATAATTGTCCCTCAGGGTTAGTGTCTGTCTATCAGAAATACTGTTTATGTAGCAGTTGACTTTTTCAGCCAATGGATGGCTTATTATAAGTGGCAAATTGATTGGTTGATGAATTGATAAACATGTTTGGCTGTTACTATTTCAGGGGGAAGTTGCTATGAGGTTGTTATGCTGAAAGCTGTGAAGCAGAGACTAGACACTTCACTGCCAACATGATCATCACTCTGGACAGTAGTTTGGATTTATGGAAAACAGACGTGGGGCCTCCCCGGTCCTGCCCCTGAACAGTTCTACTAGGCTCTACACTCCCAGCGTGGAAAATATAATTGCTGTTATGAAATTGTGGTGGTGAATCCATTTGAATGTTCTCAGCTAGGAATGGTGTTGGCTTTTTGTTTCTCTGAGTGTGTGAGTGTGTGTGTGTGTGCGTGTGTGCAAGCAAGGATCTGTGCGTATGAGCATGCACGTGTGTGTGCGTGAGAATGTGCGCGGGAGCAGTACTAGTGGAACAGAGTCTGATCTTCCGTGTTCCAGGGTTTTCAGCTTTTTATAGCCAATGCAAATTTTGTTCTCTTTTGAAGCACCTGTTCAGATAAATGGGGGTCAATAGGGCGCTAGCTCAACCACCCAGCATGAGATGTGAGACTATTAATTTGTTCTCCATATTATCATATACAGTGCATTCGGAAAGTATTCAGACCCCGTGACTTTCCCACATTTTGTTATGTTACAGCCTTATTCTAAAATTGATTAAATAGTTGTTTCCCCTCATCAATCTGCACACAATACCCCATAATGACAAGCAAAAACACGTCTTTAGAAAAAGGAGCAAATTGATTACAAATAAAAAACTGAAATATCATATTTACTTGAGAATTCAGACCCTTTACTCAGTACTTTGTTGAAGCACCTTTGGCAGTGATTACAGCCTCAAGTCTTACACCTTCATTTTGTGAGTTGCTCCTATTCTTCTCTGCAGATCCTCTTAAGCTCTGTCAGGTTGGATGGGGAGCGTCGTTGCACAGATATTTTCCGGTTTCTCCAGAGATGTTCGATCGGGTTCAAGTCCGGGCTCTGGCTGGGCCACTCAAGGACATTTAGAGACTTGTCCCGAAGTCACTCCTGCGTTGTCTTGGCTGTGTGTTTAGGGTCGTTGTCCTGTTGTAAAGTGAACCTTCACCCCAGTCTGAGCTACTGAGTGCTCTGGAGCAGGTTTTCATCAAGGATCTTTCTGTACTTTGCTCCGTTCATCTTTTCCTCAATCCTGACTAGTCTCCCAGTCCCTGCAGCTGAAAAACATCCCCACAGCATGATGTTTCACGGTAGGGATGGTGCCAGGTTTCCTCCAGACTTGACGCTTGGCATTTAGGCCAAAGAGTTCAATCTTGGTTTCATCAGACCAGAGAATCTTGTTTCTCATGGTCTGCGAGTCCATGAGGTGTCTTTTGGCAAACTCCAAGCGGGCTGTCATCTGCCTTTTACTGAGGAGTGACTTCCGTCTGACCACTCTACCATAAAGGCCTGATTGGTGGAGTGCTGTAGAGATGGTTGTCCTTCTGGAAGGTTCTCCCATCTCCAAAGAGGAACTCTGGAGCTTTGTCAGAGTAATCACAGGGTTCTTGGACATCTCCCTGACCAAAGCCATTCTCCCCCGATTGGCCAGCTCTTGGAAGAGTCTTGGTGGTTCTTCCATTTAAGAATGATGGAGGCCACTGTGTTCTTGGGGACCTTTAATGCTGCAGATATTTTTTGGTACCCTTCCCCAGATCTGTGCCTCGACACAATCATGTCTCGGTATCAGGTATCAAGGTAAGACCCAGATGCAGACCGTGTCGAAGTAACAATGTTTATTACAGCAACAGGGGCAAAGGTACAGGACGGCAGGCAGGCTCAGGGTCAGGTCAGGCAGAGGTCGGTAAATCCAGAGGTGGGGCAAAGGGACAAGACGGCAGGCAGGCTCAGGGTCAGGGGCAGGCAGAGTGGTCAGGCGGGCGGGTACAGGGTCAAGACAGGCAAGGGTCAAAAACCAGGAGATAGAGAAAAGAGAGACTGGGGAAAAGCAGGAGCTGACACAAAAACGCTGGCAACAGACAAACAAAGAACACAGGTATAAATACGCAGGGGATAACGGGGAAGATGGGCGACACCTGGAGGGGGGTGGAGACAATCACAAAGACAGGTGAAACAGATCAGGGTGTGACACTGAGCTCTATGGACAATTCCTTTGACCTCATGGCTTGGTTTCTGCTCTGACATGCACTGTCAACTGTGGGACCTTATATAGACAGGTGTGTGCCTTTCCAAATCATGTCCAATCAATTGAATTTACCAATTTACCACTCCAATCAAGTTTTAGAAACATCTCAAGGATAATGGAAACAGGATTCACCTGAGCTCAATTTCGAGTCTCATAGCAAAGGGTCTGAATACTTATCTAAATAAGGTATATATATATTTTTTTTAACTATACATTTGCAAAAATTTCGAAAAATCTTTTTGTCATTATGGGGTATTATGTCTAGATGGACGAGGGGGAAAAAACGATTTAATACATTTTAGAATAAGGCTGTAACAAAATGTGGAAAAAGTCAAGGGGTCTGAATACTTTCCTAATGCACTGTAGCTTTGAAATCATGACATTATGAACTTCTAAAGAAATTAAGCGGTTTCTCGACTCATAAACTGACTTTCTAGAAGGGAGTGCGTGGCGAATGGCTATGCAACCGCCTGACACAGCACGACAATGTGAATATGATTGGTCAAGAATACCCATGCTTCGAGCATTACGCATTTCTCCAGTAATTTTCCCCGCTGTTTACCATCTCCTTCCTTCTTATAAATATATCAGATACTTATTTTCTATTACAAATATCTGGTCAAAGGTCAAATCATGAAAGAGGCAGAGTGAAAGTGAGACAAGGGGCTAGACAAGATAAACTACAAAACACTCAATCTCTAGAGGAAAAGGGAGACATCCATGTCCTGTGTCTACTCAGTGAAACACTGTATATAGCTAAGGCCATACAAACTATATTATATGTTTAACGGATGCCCCTCAAAATAAAATAAAAATGTGCTTGCTTTCCTCACAAAAAAAATAAGTAATCTATTAAACATTTATTAACGTTTGTAGCGAGCACCTCAATCAACAACAGTTTTTAAACCAGTATTTAGAAAGGGAATTTCAAAAGGAAATAATGTGAAGGTTTCGTGCCAAAAGAGATAGCACTGTTCACAATGTCATCATCTTCACAATGTCATCATATTGTCTGCATTGCAGATAGGCATTCTTGGGAAAATGTTTGATGTTTAACGTTTAGAGTGATGCACAATATGTTGTATAATATGCACTAAGGTAACAAACAGAGGATATGACGGAAACAAGGTTATTTTATTTTGATCAGGGCCCGTCAGTCAAACATGCGACTGGATACTTGTTTTCTGGGAAATTAACGATACAGACACAGGAACGAGGAGAAACACATAGTATCACCGATAGAAATATAATTGATGATATTTCTATGGTACTGTATCACCACTCCATTATACAATATAGTTAATGCTCAGGTATAGCCTAAATGGGTGCCGAAGGTAGGGCAACTTCATTCAAGTGGCTTTTGGCATGTGTTCAGTAATTCATTCCACCCACTTGTATTCTGTCTTTCTCTGTCCACTCTCTCTCCTCCTTTCTATATTTTCCTCACCCATTTTGTTGGCGAGGATATGGCAGGAGTTACTCAGGTGGCTCTTGAACTCATAAAAGGTAGTAAATGAATGACTCTGACTTGTCAATTTTCATATAATTCCTATGACTGAATAGGCTCCATGCTTAGATTTCAAAATGCCTATGCTGCTCTTAACAATCATCTAACAATAACCTATGTAATAAAACATTTAAAAAAATATATGAAATGTGGAATTTTATTGCAGATATACAGTATCCTCTTTGCATGACAAGTTTGTACCTTTTTAATGCACCCAACTGTAGTTAGAGGGAATCCTAATCATCAATGTGAAGGTTTACTGCAGGTCCCGGAATCATCAAATGACAGGCTGCATGTTTTCTCTGTCTGCACAGGATATTGTTGAAGATGACTTCAACTGTCTCACCTGTGACCAACTTCACTACAGTATTCTCCAATACCACGATCACCACCAAGTCCAAAGAACAAATACTCACTCAGAGTAAGTGGGCGTGTGTGTACGTGCGTGTGTGTGTGTGTGTGTGTGCGTGCGTTGTGTGCATACATGCATGTGTACTGTATGTGACCTGGCTGGTGTGTGTGAGAACTGTTTGTTAACACAATTTTATTTGCAGTTTTTGTTACATTTCAGAAGTGAATAAAATATTCGTAATAGTTTCACAATGATACCAAGTAGTAGTAATCATCAAACAACGCCTCCTTTAAATCAATAGGATATTATAACCCTAGTCAAGATAAGCATGTGCTTATAAATAACATCCCAGTGCGTCACACAATCTAATCAAGATGTACTGTAAGGGAGTGGCAACAACTGAAACTCGACCCGTTCACTACAGGATACATCTTACAATCCCTCCCAACAATGCTATCAACAATGCCATAAACAACGAGAGGCAGCATGCAAGATGGCCGACGAATGAATGTTGATGACAGTTTACTAAATTACCATTCACTCTCACAAATAAATAACATTGTTACCTCTTTGCTCATTTTCCCAGGTTCAGGGGCTATGATTGCTGTCATTGTCATTGGGATCATTATCCTTCTAACCATACTGCTTGTCATCCTGAAGACATACAACAGGTCAGGCTGCATTTCATATAAATAGGCCTCAATTACATTCTCACTGACACGGTCAGCCATTGCAGGTTCCCTTTCAATTATTTGTTTCGAAATCTCACAGTGGGATTCACCAGAATCTCTAGAAGCTCAAAGAACCAATCACACACGTGTGTGTCGGAAACAGACAGGTCTAGTGGCGAAAAAGATGAGCCCCTCCCTTCATACTAAAGAGCCACTTGCCTGACCTCTGGTCATTCTCACCTCTCTTCCTCATCACGAAGAGTACTACTCTAGGCTGCTCAGCACGACTTGATCTGTTTTCAGGTTCAACTGTTCACAGGTGTGCTGCAAGGTTACGCCGTCGAGCGCAGGTTTTTCAGCTCTTGTCTTCTGTGTTGGGTGACTTTACCGAAAGGTAAGAATTAGCTTTTCTGCTTTTTCCTCACTTTGTCACCCGTGGTAGCTAGAGTCACATGGCTAGTTACTGAGACTTGGCTAGCTTAGCTGCAAGGCTTAGCTAACTTGGCTAGCTCACTGCGAGTCTAGCTATCCTAGCGACTAGCTTTTATACCTGGAAGAGTAGAATTTACTAGCTTGGACTCTCGTTTAGCTCAACCCACGACCAGTCCGCATTGACTAGAACGACCCTCCTAGCTTCACTGTTTATTGGTTGAGAGACACGCTTTTGTTCTACGCAAGACTAACAAAGCGCCAGCTTCCTTTGGCTAACATTGTGCTAACTAGCTAGGCTACTAGCCCACGAAGCGAAAGCTAGCTACGTTCACATTGTTAAAGACACACTTCAAGATTTTGGCAATGAGGCTCTTTATCTACTTCCCCATGCTAATAGATAGTCATTGCGCTAAGTCAATGGGTAATGCTAGTTAGCATTGGCTCGCAAAAATAGCTCTAACTTCCTTCATATTGGACACAGAGACATAAGACAAGTTCATAAGACTCTGGGGAAGTATATAAATCCCAAATTATCCATTTAAATTATTTGTTTTCTCTGGGCACTGTGCTAACTTGCTACATGCTTCGTCTCCTGTGGTAGCTAGCGTCAAGCAGCTAGCTACTGAGACTTGTGCTGCAAGGCACAAGCTAACTTTGCCAGTTCGGTGGAACGCAAGCTATTCACATCAGCATAGCTAGCTAATTCAGAACGAGTTCCCTGCATGCACATATGGCCCACCACTGCTATAGCGTTTATATACAGTGCCCACCCCAGCTAGCAATTAGCCACAAGGCACCTATTGGGGGCTACTGGGCTAGCAGGCCTTTTTCCCACGAATTAGGGACGTAGGAAGGGTTACAACGGCTTGACTGTGGTCCAACCTTGACTCCATGGTTCATGAATTATGGCCACTACTACCGGCTGCTACTGGGTCTCCCACCTACGGTGGTATTGCCAGCTTGCTATCTTGTTTACTACATCTAACATTCACTCGTTTCATTAGCTAAACTGACCGGCTACACCTCACCGTGCTACTGTCAAAAGAGAAACTCTAAACCGAAGAAAAAATGCTACTCGAGTGGCTTTCTTCAGTTAATGAGGTGCTAGCAATAGCTAGGCTATTAGCCCACTGGGTGAACACTAGCTAGCTAACAAATAAGCCTCATGGCTAAGCATCGACTAGCACACGCATAACCCGGTTAGCAATACTTTTCTCCCAGAGTTATATTGGTCCCCGGTACCCCCAAGTACTGGCCATCACGGCGAACGCTAGCTAGCTACCACCATGTACGCGTCCTGGTATTTCGTCTGGCCCTGCGGCCTTGTGAATGTTAACTTGTTTAGTTGTCTTACTCACATCGACTACGGAAACCAAGACCACACAGTTGTCCGGAACAGCTGGTGCTCTCATGCATGGTTCTGTGTTGCTTGCCTCAAAGCGAGCATAGAAGGCATTTAGCTCGTCTGGTAGGCTCGTGTTGCTGGGCAGTTCGCATCTGGGTTTCACTTTGTAATCCATGATAGTTTTCAAGCCTTGCAACATCCGTTGAGCATCAGAGCAGGCGTAGTAGGATTCAATCTTAGTCCTGTATTGACGCCTGTTTGATGGCTCGTCGGAGGTCATAGCAGGATTTCATATAAGCGTCCAAATTAATGTCCCGCTCCTTGAAAGCGGCAGCGCTAGCCTTTAGCTCAGTGCGGATGTTGCCTTTAATCCATGGCTGGTTGGGGTAATATACGTACGACGTCGTCCATGCACTTATTAATGAAGCTGGTGACTGTTATCGGATGAATCCCGGAACATATTCCAGTCCTGTAGCTTAACATTCGCTTTGTTGGACCACTTCCGTATTGAGTGCGTCACTGGTACTTTCTGTTAGAGTTTTTGCTTGTAAGCAGGAATCAGAAGGATAGAGTTATGGTCTGATTTTCCAAAGGGAGGGCCCTGTATGTGTTTCTGTATGTGGAGTAAAGGTGATCTAGAGTTTTGTTGCCTCTAGTTGCACAGGTGACATGCTGGTAAAAATGAGTTAAAACGGATTTCAGTTTTACTGCATTAAAATCAACGGCCATGAGAAACACTGCCACTGAATTTTCATTTTCTTGTTTGCTTATGGCCCTATACAGCTCGTTGAGTGTGGTCTTAGTGTAAGCATCGGTTTCTTGTGGTAAATAGACACCTACAAAAAATATAAATAAACTCTCTTGGTAAATAATATGGTCTGCAGCTTATCATGCGTATTCTAACTCAGCTAATTAAAAACATGAGACTTCCGTAACATTAGAGATCGCACACAAGCTGTTGTTAACAAACAGACACACCCCTCCCCCTCTCGCCTTTCCCAAGTCTGCTGTCCGGTCTTGACAATGCATAGAAAAACCAGCAAGTTGTATATCCATGTCCTCGTTCAGCCACGACTCCGAGAAACATAGGATACTACAGTTTTTCAGGTCCCGTTGATAGCATAGTCTCGAACAGAGATTATCCAGGTTTTTTCTCCAGTGAGTGCACGTTCGCCAACAAAACAGAAGGCATTGGTGGTCTACATGCTCGCCGACGTAATCTCGCCGCTTCCTCTTTCGAGTCACGGGAATCAGGGCCTGGGCCAGGGTAAGTAGAACATCCAGAGGTGCTGACTCGTTGAAGTAGAAAACTTCATTCAAAACGAGGTGAGTGATCTGTGGAGCAGAGCACACTTACTTTCACTATGTGCGACTCGTCGCGGGCGTGCTAAATGTAGGAGCGGACTTATTGTCCAGAGGGAATCATCATCACAGGGAATGGAAACCATCCCCAAGTGATGAAACACGCCTTCTCCTATGAGCCTCATACTCCTCACTCTAGTCAGAGGGGAAGGCTTGTTTCTCATCATGGTAGCCCCTCGATGGCCAGGCAAGCTCTGGTTAGCTCTGGTGATATTCTGACCCAAGTGAACTGAGACATTGTCCACCCTCACCTGAAACACCATGGACCTCTGGGCCTGGTCCATGAGGGTAAATCTGGATGTGACAGACCTGCCTCTTTGAGTCATTGACTATGCAGAGTGCCAGGGCCCCTTCCACACGCTCACTGCATGGAAACAAGTAGTGTGACCAAAAACAGATAATTCCTTACCAATGCTCTGTATCCGAGGTGTTATGCTTTTTGCAGGACCTTATGGACAGGGGGAAGGCTTTATCCACTGTTAAGGTCTATATAGCTGCTATCTCGGCCTGTCATATAGGCTTCAACAATAAGATGGTGGGAAAACACCCCCTGTTATGTTGTTTCTTGAAGGGGGCACATCGCTTACGTCCAGACTTTTTAGCCGCTGGAAAGTGTGGCGATATCTGTCCTTTAACACTGTTTTTACATTTGCGTGCCTACAGTGTGCCCGGGGCTTTTCCAAGGTTTCCTTGTTGCCCAACGTTGCCTTGATGCCTAAGGTCAGGGCAATTACAATTTTCTTGCTTTGGAGCTTGTGGTTTTCCACCCGCTGCCTTTCCCTTCGACCAAAGAAGAGCGGTTCCACCGTTTGTGTCCAGTTTGTGTCCAGTTTGCGCGTTGCACATATATTTGGATAGAACAAGAGCTTTGCGCAAGAGCGACCAACTCTTTGTGTCCTGGGTGCCTCCCTGCAAGGGAAGGCCCTTCTCTCATCAATAGTTATTACATTGGATTGTGGAAGCTATTATATTGGAAGGGGGTTACAGCCTCCAAAAGGCCTGAGGGCTCACTCCATTAGAGGTATGGCTACTTCTTGGGCACTGTTTAAAAGACATCTCCTTGCAGGAGATTTACGATGCGGCTTGTTTGGCAACCCCTCAAACTTTTATGAGGTTCTACCGGCTAAACGTGACTGCGCATTCTTTGGTGCATACTGTCCATTCTTCGGAAAGCATGTGCGATATGGGAGTTGGCCATATCCCACTGTGAGATATCAAAACGGGATATCTCTGATATTATCAGTGAGATATCTCACCACATTCTGGTACTCAAAAGAGTGTGAGGAAGTTTGGCATGCTCGAAAATGACCAGCGGGCAAGTGTCTCCGACAGATGTGTGTGATTGGTTCAGATGTGTGTGATTGGTTCTTCGAGGGCTGTACAGTTGAAAAGTAAACTCACACACCTTGTGTTACAAGGTGCATGGAGAAAAACTGAATACACTAAATATAAAGCAAAACTCCAGCACACTGGTGATCCTGATGCTTCAGAAAATGTTCTCATAGAATAACTGTGCTATAACAATTCAATTATGTTTTAGCAAATGTATTATTGAGTGTATATGTTCTGCTAATCCAGATGGTATTGACTTTTTGTGATTAGTCATTATAAATTAACTAGCATTTTAAAATGCAATGCATTATCTATTTCGCTATAGTGAGGGCTTTGACAGGTTACATTATCAGGAAAAACTCTAAGATGGATCTTTATATGTATTTTACCCTTCACCAGGCGGACACATGCGTCCAGAGTGCTGGGTACAGGCTCCAAAGGGCCACCTCGACAGAAGATGTCCTCTTCTACAGTGCAGACCAGCATGCCCTTGGGGAACTCTGTGTCTGGGAGCTTTGCGCTGTCAAGTAGTATGTCCGAAAATGGATTCCGGCTGCCCCGAGTGGAACTAAACAGCCTGGACCTAAACAACTTGGAGCAACAAAGCACAATCAGTGATTCGACAGTAGTCACCATACATGATACTCCATCAATAGGGAATACATAGCAGGCCACTAACTTATTGGACAGGTGACAAAGTTAGCATATAATGCTTGAAAAGAAAACCTTTATTATGAACAAAGTGGTGCTATAGGAACACAATGAATATGCATGGACACTCCTGTGGACATAAACAATTCCTTTCTTGACTACAGTGTTGAGAACATGGACAAAATGATCCTGCTGTCTGTGCATTTGCAGCTGTGCTACCAACAACCATGAGGATAAGCGTTGGAGGAGAGATGTGTACAAGATTTACGGCATGAACATGGTGTCATGTCTAGTTTTTCTGTGTGTGTACATTTCTGTGAGGGAGTTGTTCACAGGGTTTTTAATTTATTCACATTATTAGAATTTTTTAATCTGAATAATGTTGTTGTGGTTTTCAGGAAAAATCATGAGAATGTTTCTGTGAAAAGTCTATACTGGTTTGAATCCCTGTGGAGATCTAGATAGCATACAATTATGAAATAATAAGTCCCAATTAGTTTGATTCCAAAGGATTTTGCACTTTTCACTCACACTATCCTGTGAATATTTTGCTTGTTGTTATTTCATGAAATAAATTTTGAAAATAAATCTTGATATTTCTAAAAGCGTGTACATCTTTCTGCTTGAATATGATTACATTTGCATTTCAAATTTTTTTTGTACCTTTATTTAACTAGGCATGTCAGTTAAGAACAAATTCTTATTTTCAATGACGGCCTAGGAACAGTGGGTTAACTACCTTGTTCAGGGGCAGAACAACCGATTTTTACCTTGTCAGCTCGGGAATTCGATCTTGCAAGTCTTACAAGTCCAACGCTCTAACCACAAGGCTACCTGCTGCTCCATACTATTTACAGTGCATTCGGAAAGTATTCAGACCCCTTTACTTTTTACACATTTTGTTACGTTACAGCCTTATTCTAAAATTGATTGCAAAGTTATTTTCCCCTCATCAATCTATACACAATACCCCATAATGATGAAGGTTTTTAGACATTTTTCAAAGTAAAAAATATATTTAAAAAATGAAATATCACATTTACATAAGTATTCAGACCCTTTACACAGTACTTTATTCGAAGCATCTTTGGCAGCGATTACAGCCTCCAGTCTTCTTGGGTATGATGTTACAAGCTTGGCACACCTGTATTTCGGGAGTTTCTCCCATTCTTCTCTGCAGATCCTCTCAAGCTGTCACGGCCCCTCTCCTTGTTCGGGCGGTGTTCGGCGGTCGACGTCACCGGTTTACTAGTCATCACCGCTCCTTTTTTCGTTATTCTTTGGTTTTGCCTTGTTTCTCAGTTTACACCTGTTGCTTATTCCCCCTCATCAGTTTGCGTGTATTTATTCCTCTGTTTTCCTTCTTGTCCTTGTGAGTGATTATTTCATTTGTTCAGTCTGTGTGTTTTGGACGGCTATGTATATTATTCCAGGTGTTTTGTTTATTCGCCCGTGTTTATGTTTTCGTGGACAGTATTTTGCATACACCTTTGTACTTTGTTTTGTACTGGTGGCTTATTAAATACTTTGGTTTCCACGCATCTCAACTCTCCTGCGCCTGACTACTTTTTGTCATCAGTACACAGCATTAACACAAGCTCTGCCAGGTTGGATGTGGAGCGTTGCTACACAGCTATTTTCAGGTCTCTCCAGAGATGTTCGATCGGGTTCAAGCCCGGACTCTGGCTGGGCCACTCAAGGACATTCAGAGACTTGTCCCGAAGCCACTCCTGCGTTGTCTTGGCTGTGTGCTTAGGGTCACTGTCCTGTTGGAAGGTGAACCTTCGCCCCAGTCTGAGGTCCTGAGCACTCTAGAGCAGGTTTTCTTTAAGGATCTCTCGGTACTTTGCTCTGTTCATCTTTCCCCTCGAACCTGACTAGTCTCCAGACTCTGCCGCTGAAAAACATCCCCAGTGCCAGGTTTCCTTTAGACGTGACGCTTGGCATTCAGGCCAAAGACTTCAATCTTGGTTTCATCAGACCAGAGAATCTTGTTTCTCATGGTCTGAGAGTCCTTTAGGTGCCTTTTGGCAAACTCCAAGCGGGCTGTCTTGTGCCTTTTACTGAGGAGTGGCTTCCGTCTGGCCACTCTAGCATAAAAACCTTATTGGTGGAGTGCTGCAGAGATGGTTGTCCTTCTGGAAGGTTCTCCCATCTCCACAGAGGAACTCTGGACCATCGGTTTCTTGGTCACTTCCCTGACCAAGGCCCTTCTCCCCCGATTGCTCAGTTTGGCCGGGGGGCCAAAGCTCTATGAAATCTTAGTGGTTCCAAACGTCTTCCATTTAATAATGATGGAGGCCACTGTGTTCTTGGGGACCTTCAATGCACTGTAGCAGACAGAGGTAAAATGTGTTTTATATTGGATATTCAGTAGATATTTGTTCCTCTCTCATCAATAGCTATTTAACCAAGCATGCCATGTCTATGGAAATGATATATTCTGAATCAGGGGAGGATGGAGAAAAATCCACACCATTTAGATTTTTCTTGGGGGGGGGGGGGGGTTCAATCTTTAATAGCTCAAACAATTGATTCAGAAAATATATTTCTTCATGGTCATGGCACGCTTTGTTTAAGAGCTATTGAAGATTGAAATCTGAAGATTTGTTTTTTTTACAACAAAAAATGTATTTTTCTACATCCTCCCCTGATTCAGAAAATATCGTTTTCATAGTCATGGCACGCTTTGTTTAAGAGCTATTGCCGAGAGAAAACCGAATATCCACCAAATATCCAATATTTAAAAAGAAATGTACCTCGGTATTTAGCAGACAGTTTTCTAGAACAACTAGGCTAGTTGGTGACTCTTAGAATTTAACATTTTTCTTTTATATTCACTTTTCTAGTGACCTAAGTTTGTTTGAAAATGAATTAATTCACATGCATGCAATAAATCTACATATAACAACTGAGAAATGGAGGGAGCTTCTGCCAAGCCTGCATGGAAACAGCAGCAGTTTTGATGATAATATTGATGACAAGATATCACGTCTGTTACAAAAGTGTTAAGATGCACACATAAAACAATAGACTAGTACTTACATTTATTGACTTTGAATGAATGACACAACAGGTGTCAACAGCTTGAGAATACTCTAAGCCTACTTTTTTTGTACAAGTGACTGGCAACTGAAAGATTCAGCGCCCTCTGGTGGAAAGTAGCCATTGGCAGAATTTTGAGGCTGCATTACAGATCTCAATCAGTTTCAAGTTGCAATGCGTTTGGGGGTCATTTAACGTGGAACTGGCTGCGTTTTAGCAACATGAAATCTTATTAAAATCTGTTCATATTCACCATCAGGAAGAATGACATGTATTTTTTTTTTTTTGAGAAGTGAGATCTTAGATATGGTCATTTTCACATTTTCATACTTGCATGGAATGTTTGGGAATGATGTGGAGTAAAGCATTTGTGAAAATGATTTAGCAGCCGTGGGTTGGACAATTGATAAACACCACAGTAAATAAAACCTAATAAACAAAACGTGTCAGACTTGTCCAGGGCTGCATTCAGTAAATGTTACATTCTGTAATGTTCACTTGAACAGAAACTGTGCTGTACTGAATGACCAGTTGACAAATTGGGAGGGGTTGGGGAACACTGTCAGCATGGCCACTGCCCTTTAAATATGTCACTCATTGCTTCAGCCCACACCTCGCCACACCCACCAAACGTAAGTAAAAATATGTCAAAGGCTGTTCAAGAACATACAACAAAGTTTTGGGGAAACGTGTCAATCTGTACAAACCGTTCCGCAACGTAGCAAACGTTCAAGCGAACTGAATGGACCTCAGCCCCGGACTCTACACAGACCTGTGCACCATAGTCAAGCAGAGCTACAGTAGGCGTATATGCAAAGCTGAATAAGTGGAAGCAAAAAAGGGGTGTAGGCAGCAAATCTTATCAGGCCAGCTGTGATTTACAACCTAATACCAAGACATTTATTGGTGAATGAGTTATATTTGCCTGACTTTCCTAGTTAAATAAAGGTTAAATAAAATAAAAATAAAATCGGGCACCGATTTAATGTCCTACTCTATGTCATGGAATTTTGAGTGAAATATAACCTATTTTTAAAACCTCTTATAAAGTTGGTGTTCTAGCATAAACTGGGAATTTGATATTTTTGACTGATATGACTGTCTGTTTGTTTTATATCTGCAAAGTAGTTCAAACTGTCTGTTCCAGTTTAAGATTTGACAGTAAATTGATTAAGACCATAATGCTTGACCAAAATACATATTTACATTTTATGCTCTTTTATTTCGCTTCTGAAATAAAACGATCAGATATAATTGCTACGTTTGACCGAGTGTCCAGCCAACGTTGTAGAACTGTTTACCGTAGTTGACTTGAATGCGACTCAGTACTCGTGTTTACAATGGTGTCCGTGGGTAAGTACAGTAGCTAGTTAGTAAATCGGGTATACTAGCGTAGCTATATACTTACTCATTGCTCTCTATCAGTCCTTAATTATTGTATTAGTCACACAATGAAACCGAGCAGGCTGGATTGATTATTTACTGAGGTTGAAGCCGATAACTGTGATTACAAGAGAAAACGAATTAGCGAGGGCTTTGCTAGGCAGCTTCCGGGTAGCATTTTCTAGCTAAAGGAAAGTCAAAAGTTAGTCACTTGTAGCTAGCTTTCAATCAATGTATAAAGGAGTTTAAATATATTTACATGATCGTTAAATTCACACGTTTTGAACAGTTCAACAGACCGTGGGGAAAGATGTATGTGTAACACCTGTTGTGTAAAATACATCTTGAGCAAATGCCATAAGCTACAGAGCTTTATATTTCTGTACTCTCATTTTTCTGGCCATAATATCAAATAACGTGTATTGGTCACATACACGTGATTAGCAGATGTTATTGCGGGTGTAGCGAAATGCGTGTGCATCTAGCTCCGACAGTGCAGTAATATCTAACAAATTACACAACATATACCCACTACACACAAATCTAAGTAGGAATGAATTAAGACTATATACATTTGGAAGAGCGATGTCAGAGCGGATGGACTAAGATACAGTAGAAGAGTATAGAATACAGTATATGAGATGAGTAATGCATGATATGTAAACATTAAGTGACTAAGATACTGGAGAATAGTATAGAATACAGTATATACATATGAGATGAGTAATGCCAGATATGTACACCTTATTGAAGTGACTAGTGTTCCATTCCTTAAAGTGGCCAGTGATTTCTAGTCTATGCCTATAGGCAGCAGCCTCTAATGTGCTAGTGATGGATGTTTAACAGTCTGATGGCCATGAGATAGAAGCTGTTTTTCAGTCTCGGTCCCAGCTTTGATGCACCTGTACTGACATCGCCTTCTGGATGATAGCGGGGTGAACAGGCAGTGGCACTGGTGGTTAATGTCCTTGATTATCTTTTTGGCCTTCCTGTGACATCAGGTGCTGTAGGTGTCCTGGAGGGCAGGTAGTTTGCCCCCGGTAATGCGTTGGGCAGACCGCACCACCCTCTGGAGAGCCTTGTGGTTGCGGGCGGTACAGTTGACGTACCAGGCGGTGATACAGCCTGACAGGATGCTTTCAATTGTGCATCTGTAAAAGTTTGTGAGGGTTTTAGGTGTAAGACAAATATAATAATTGGATGGTTGTTGGTAGTGCACATAAGCATTGTTGTTTGTCCAACATGAGTACATTATCAACTGAAATTGTGTTTATCATAAACTTAAAATTAACAGTTTGAATCCAATTTAATCAAGACAGATGATTGACAGACATTTCCTTTCTAGTGGAGGTACTATGCCTCCTGCTGGTAGCTGTGCTGTGGGGCTGCACCAACCCATTTCTGAAGAGAGGCACAGAGGGGATTGAACATGTGAAAAAGGAGAACAAGTTTCTTCAGTTCCTGGCAGAGGTTAAGTTCCTGTTTTTAAACATCAAGGTAAATTGACACTTGTATTTGGAGAGGGACTAAAACTTTTTCCATTTAGGCCTATAGTCTTGTATGTAATTCTTAATTGATGCAAATACACTTTCCATGCTTTTCCTGTTATTTATAGCAGATGTAGCCTATAACAACATGTCCCTTTACATTTGCAGTACCTGATACCATTCCTACTGAATCAGAGCGGGTCCTTGGTGTACTACTTCACTCTTGCCACCACAGGTTAGCTACATCTTACTACAAAGACATGTTGAACTACAGTATGACTGTTTTACACATCGACTGCTCACAATCTCGTCCTCCTCAGGTTTCTCTTATCTCCAAATCACATGATTGAAGTTGCCCCTAGATACAGATTTTTCTTCCTCACCCTTTTTTCCCCCTCCTCCCCTCATACAGATCTGTCTCTGGCTGTGCCCGTGGCCAACTCCCTCACCTTCCTCTTCACCATGCTCACTGGGAAGCTGCTCGGGGAGGAGTTTGGAGGGAAAAGTAAGTGTTGCGTGGTTATGATGTCACCACTCTCCAAACATAATGGCACACATTCTACAACATTGCCATCGCTCTCTGGGCTGTTCGGTTAGCCTTAGCACACATTGCATTGATAATTGTCTCATTTGTCACACGCTGTCTCTGTGTGTTTGTTTGTTGCAGGAGCTGTTGGAGGAATGGTCCTCACCATGGTGGGCATCACTCTATGCATAGTGAGCTCCATCAGTGAGACTGAGAGCAAGGGGCAGCAGAATGGCACTAAGGTCTCACCATAGAAATAGATACTGTATCAGCACAGTACTGTATATCTCTATGGGTCTCACTCTAAAAAAGATGACTGGACACATTTTAAAAAGGTTCTATCACAAACCACCTAGTTCAAGTTATTGTTTCGTGTCTAGGGTACTTTCTATAGGCTTAGTTATGTCTTCAATAGAAGTGACTTTGCTACATAACATACTTCTTCAACTAAAGCAGTGTTTAGGCTATCCAAAGGGACCAAAGCATATCGCTGTAGAACACAACATTATGTAACAGATAATGAAAATGAGCCCTTCTTATTGGACAAGTTCAAGTAGTAAGCTACCTCCCCAGTCCCTGTTTCAAAACATTTTCTCCCTACTGGACACAATCCTGACCTATGCCAGCCAGGCAGTAGAGTGATTGGACAATATGTAGAAGAGAATGCAAATGAGCTTAGTGGGAAGTCATCATGCACAGTGTTGTGGCTCCCACACCTTATAACAACTGTGACAGAGTTCAAGTAGGGTTTATTCCAGCCGGGGTCCAGATTTATTGCCTATCTAGTTAATGCCGAGCCAGCCATTCTTGCCACTTTGCTGCCATGTTGTGTGAATACTGCCCATAGAAATACTAGTCTATAGGCCTATAGAACACCACAGTCAATGTGTTACTGTTGAAAACAGACCAACTAGAGGTCACGTCTTGAAATCACAGTGCTGCTACTGTATACCAAGGTCAGAGAAACCGTTATTACATTGTAATGTCTTAATGTAACTTATTTTGATATGAAATTACAAAGGTGTTTCATGCAAGGTGATATGTTGAGTGGGAAAACTGTAGTCTGTTTGCTGTTTTTTGCACTTTTTATTCAGAAATAATGGCATTTAACCCAAAATGCTTATACTGTACAACCAAATAAAATATTTCATATTGTATATTTCCAAGTTTATTTTGATGAACAGGAATTCTTTACATTCAATGTACACTACCGTTAAAAAGTTTGGGGTCACTTAGAATTAAACCCATTTAATTTATATATATATTTTTTTTAAAAGAGCACATTTATTGTCTATTAAAATGACATCAAATTGATCAGAAATACAGTGTAGACATTGTTAATGTTGTAAATTACTTGTAGCGGGAAACGGCAGATTGTTTATGAAATATCTACATAGGCGTGCAGAGGCCCATTATCAGCAACCATCACTCCTGTGTTCCAATGGCACGTTGTGTTAGCTAATCTAAATGTATCATTTTAAAAGGCTAATTGATCATTAGAAAACCCTTTTACAATCATGCTAGCACAGCTGAAAACTGTTGTTCTGATTAAAGAAGCAATAAAACTGCCTTCTTTAGACTAGTTGAGTATCTGGGGCATCAGCATTTGTGGGTTCGATTAGGCTCAAAATGTCCAGAAACAAAGAACTTTCTTCTGAAACTTGTCAGTCTATTCTTGTTCTGAGAAATGAAGGCTATTCCATGCGATAAATTGCCAAGAAACTGAAGATCTCGTACAACGCTGTGTACTACTCCCTTCACAGAACAGTGCAAACTGGCTCTAACCAGAATAGAAGGAGTGAGAGGCCCCGGTGCACAACGGAGCAAGAGGACAAGTACGTTAGAGTGTCTAGTTTGAGAAACAGACGCCTCACAAGTCCTCAACTGGAAACTTCATTAAATAGTACCCGCAAAACACCAGTCTCAACAGTGAAGAGGCGACTCCGGGATGCTGGCCTTCTAGGCATACCCCAACCATAAGCCATGGATTACAGGCAACATCCGCAGTGAGCTAAAGGCTAGAGCTGCCGCTTTCAAGGAGCGGGACTCTAACCTGGAAGCTATAAGAAATCCCGCTATGCCCTACGACGAACCATCAAACAGGCAAAGGGTCAATACAGGACTAAGATCGAATCGTACTACACCGGCTCTGACGCTCGTTGGATGTGGCAGGGATTGCAAACCATTACAGACTACAAAGGGAAGCACAGCCGAGAGCTGTCCAGTGACACGAGCCTACCAGACGAGCTAAACTACTTCTATGCTCGCTTCGAGGCAAATGGCACTGAAACATGCACGAGAGCACCAGCTGTTCCCGGAAGACTGTGTGATCACGCTCTCTGCAGCCGATGTGAGTAAGACCTTTAAAACAGGTAATCATTCACAAGGCCGCAGGGCCAGACGGATTACCTGGACGTGTACTGCGAGCATGCCCTGACCAACTGGCAAGTGTCTTCACTGACATTTTCAACCTCTCCCTTTCCGAGTCTGTAATAAAAACATGTTTTAAGCAGATCACCATAGTGCCTGTGCCCAAGAACACTAAGGTAACCTGCCTAAATGACTACAGACCCGTAGCACTCACGTCTGTAGCCATGAAGTGCTTTGAAAGGCTGGTCATGGCTCACATCAACACCATTATCCCAGAAACCCTAGAGTCACTCCAATTTGCATACCGCCCCAACAGCTCCACAGATGATGCAATCTCTATTGCACTCCACCTGCCCTTTCCCACCTGGGCAAAAGGAACACTGATGTGAGAATGCTATTCATTGACTACAGCTCAGCATTCAACACCATAGTGCCCTCATAGCTCATCACTAAGCTAAGGACCCTGGGACTAAACACCTCCCTCCAGAACTGGATCCTGGACTTCCTGACGGGCCGCCCCCAGGTGGTAAGGGTAGGTAACAACACATCCGCCACGCTGATCCTCAAGGGTGTGTGCTCAGTCCTCTCCTGTACTCCCTGTTCACTCATGACTGCACGGCCAGGCACGACTCCAACACCATCATTAAGTTTGCCGATGACACGACAGTGGTAGGCCTGATCACCGACAACGACGAGGCAGCCTATAGGAAAGAGGTCAGAGACCTGGCCATGTGGTGCCGGGACAACCACCTCTCAATGTGATCAAGACAAAGGAGATGATTGTGGACTACAGGAAAAAGAGGACAGAGCACACCCCCATTCTCATTGGGGCTGCAGTGGAGCAGGTTGAGAGCTTCAAGTTCCTTGGTGTCCACATCACCAACAAACTAACATGGTCCAAGCACACCAAGACAATCGTGAAGAGGGCACGACAAAACCTATTCCCCCTCAGGAGACTGAAAATATTTGGCATGGGTAGTCAGAACCTCATAGGTTCTACAGCTGCACCATCGAGAGCATCCTGACTGGTTGCATCACTGCCTGGTATGGCAACTGCTCGGCCTCCGACTGCAAGGCACTACAGAGGGTAGTGCGAACGGGCCAAGCTTGGGGCCAAGCTCCCTGCCATCCAGGACCTCTATACCAGGCGGTGTCAGAGGAAGGCCCTAATATTTGTCAAAGACTCCAGCCACCCTAGTCATAGACTGTTTTCTCTGCTACCGCACGGCAAGCAGTACCGGGGCGCCAAGTCTAGGTCCAAGAGGCTTCTAAACAGCTTCTACCCCCAAGCCATAAGACTCCTGAACACCTAATCAAACAGCTACCCAGACTATTTGCATTGCCCCCCCCCNCCCCCCCCCCCCCCCCCCCCTACTTTTATTTCTTATTCTTATCCGTATTTTTTTTTAACTGCATTGTTGGTTAGGGGCTCGTAAGTAAGCATTTCACTAAGGTCTACACCTGTTGTATTTGGCGCATGTGACTAATAACATTTGATTTGATACTGTGTATGTACAGTACCAGTCAAAAGTTTGGACACGCCCACCCTTTGCCTTGATGACAGCTTTGCACACTCTTACCATTAACTCAACCAGCTTCATGAAGAATGCTTTTCCAACAGTCTTGAAGGAGTTCCCACATATGCTGAGCACTTGTTGGCTGCTTTTCCTTCACTCTGCGGTATGACTCATCCCAAACCATCTCAATTGGGTTGAGGTCGGGTGATTGTGGAGGCAAGGTCATCTGATGCAGCACTCCATCACTCTTCTTCTTGGTCAAATAGCCCTTACACAGCCTGGAGGTGTGTTTTGGGTCTTGTCCTGTTGACAAACAAATGATAATGGGACAAAGCACAAACCAGATAAGATGGCACATCGCTGCAGAATGCTGTGGTAGCCATCCTGGTTAAGTGAGCCTTGAATTTTACATAAATCACAGACAGTGTCACCAGCTAAGCACCCCTACACCACCACCTCCATGTTTCACAGTGGGAACAACACATAAGGAGATCATCCGTTCAACCCACTCTGCGTCTCACAGACACAGCGGTTGGAACCAAAAATCTAACATTTTACTCATCAGACCAAAGATTGCAAATGTACTTTAAGAAACTTTCAAAGTTATTGAAAATTTCTTAATTGACTGACCTTCGTGTCTTAAATTAATGATGGACTATCATTTCTCTTTGCTTATTTGAGCTGCTCTTGCCATAATATGGACTTGGTCTTTTACCAAATAGGGCTATCTTCTGTATACCAAACCTACCTTGTCACAACACAACTGATTGGCTCAAACGCATTAAGAAGGAAAGAAATTCCACAAATTAACTTAACAAGGCACACTTGTTAATTGAAACGCATTCCAGGTGACTACCTCATGAAGCTGGTGGAGAGAATGCCAAGAGTGTGCAAAGCTGTCATCAAGGCAAAGGGTGGCTACTTTGAAGAATCTCAAATATATTTTGATTTGTTGAACACTTTTTTGGTTACTACTTGTTTCCATATGTGTTATTTCAGAGTTTTAATGTCTTCACTAATATTATACAATGTAGAAAATAGTAAAAATAGAGAAAAACTCTTGAATTAGTAGGTGCGTCCAAACTTTTGACTAGTACTGTGTGTGTATACACACACACACACACACACACACACACACACACACACACACACACACACACACACACACATGTATTTGGCTAAGGTGTATGTAAACTTCTGACTTCAACTGTATATGTATGTGTATAGAGTTGAAGTCGGAAGTTTACATACACCTTAGCCAAATACATTTAAACTCAGTTTTTCACAATTCCTGCATTTAATCCTTGTTAAAATTCCCTGTCTTAAGTCAGTTAGGATCACCACTTTATTTTAAGAATGTGAAATGTCAGAATAATAGTAGAGAGAATGATTTATTTCAGCTTTTATTTCTTTCATTACATTCCCAGTATGTCAGGAGTTTACATACACTCAATTTATATTTGGTAGCATTGCCTTTAAATTGTTTAACCTGGGTCAAACGTTTTGGGTAGCCTTCCACAAGCTTCCCACAATTAGTTGGGTGAATTTTGGCCCATTCCTCCTGACAGAGCTGGTGTAACTGAGTCAGGTTTGTAGGCCTCCTTGCTCGCACACGCTTTTCAGTTCTGCTCACACATTTTCTATAGGATTGAGGTCAAGGCTTTGTAATGGCCACTTTGTTGTCCTTAAGCCATTTTGCCATAACTTTGGAAGTATGCTTGGGGTCATTGTCCATTTGGAAGACCCATTTGCGACCAAGCTTTAACTTCCTGACTGATGTCTTGAGATGTTGCTTCAATATATCCACATAATTTTCCTCCCTCATGATGCCATCTATTTTGTGAAGTGCACCAGTCCCTCCTGCAGCAAAGCACCCCCACAACATGATGCTGCCACCTCCGTGCTTCACGGGTGGGATGGTGTTCTTAGGCTTGCAAGCAACCCCCTTTTCCTCCAAACATAAAAGGTCATTATGGCCAAACAGTTCTATTTTTGTTTCATCAGACCAGAGGACATTTCTCCAAAAAGTACGATCTTTGTCCCCATGTGCAGTTGCAAACCATAGTCTGTTTTTTTTATGGCGGTTTTGGAGCAGTGGCTTCTTCCTTGCTGAGTGGCCTTTCAGGTTATGTCGATATAGGACTCGTTTTACTGTGGATATAGATACTTTTGTACCAGTTTCCTCCAGCATCTTCACAAGGTCCTTTGCTGTTGTTCTGGGATTGATTTGCACCTTTCGCACCAAAGTACATTCATCTCTAGGAGACCGAACGAGTCTCCTTCCTGAGCGGTATGACGGCTGCATGGTCCCATGGTGTTTATACTTGCGTACTATTGTTTGTACAGAAGAACGTGGTACCTTCAGGCGTCTACAATTTTTTTTTCTGAAGTCTTGGCTGATTTATTTTGATTTTCCCCATGATGTCAAGCAAAGAGGCATTGAGTTTGAAGGTAGGCCTTGAAATACATCCACACCTCCAATTTACTCAAATGATGTCAATTAGCCTATCAGAAGCTTCTAAAGCCATGAAATCATTTTCTGGAATTTTTCAAGCTGTTTAAAGGCAGAATCAACTTAGTGTATGTAAACTTCTGACCCACTGGAATTGTGATACAGTGAATTATAGGTGAAATAATCTGTAAACAATTGTTGGAAAAACTACTTGTGTCATGCACAAAGTAGATGTCCTAACCGACTTGCAAAACTATAGTTTGTTAACAAGAAATTTGTGGAGTGGTTGAAAAACAAGTTTTAATGACTCCAACCTAAGCGTATGTAAACTTCCGACTTCAACTGTATTTATATATACACAAACACACACACACACACACACACACCTGATCACTGTCGTCTATGTGATCTGTCTAAACCAATACCTCATTTTCCACAGTCTCTATCTTTCTCTGTAAAAACATTAAGCATTAATGTATCGAATATATTCAAAACTAACTTAGAGTGAATGAGTATATCCCTCTCTCTCGCACACACACATCACTGTTGATGTTTAAGGGTTGATTGATTTATTCTCTACCTACAGACAGACTTGCAAGGTGAGCCCTAAAGTAACAAAAAGGTGCTGTATGTTCTATTTTGTTAATTGCACTTGACATAATTTATGAAAGCTTTCTCTACCTGTGGTGCTTTTGTGTCAGGCATAGGGGTCCCATTAACAGCATCCTCTTTGCAGATTGAAGAGCTGGAATTTGCAGGTGAGTTCATGTCTTGCCCAGTCGATGTTTCCACCTTTGTGATAGGAATACATTCACAATTTGTTTGTGGTTATATCATCTAACAGCATCTCTCAGTAGGGTAACAATGTTGAGAATGATTTGCCAAATCATGAGTGATGTTCAATGACCAGACACACCTTGTCTGGGTCTTTTGGGAGGGAAGGGGGATCTTTTTCACAGAACTTCTTACCCACTGTAGCCTTGGTCAAAATCTAGAGGAGAAAAATACAAAGAACATCTTGTAGTCTCAATCCTTTCACACTAACAACAACCATACAACCAGGCGTGAATAAACATGCATTTAACAAAGACTGTTACTTTTATCCCTATGAGCACAAGATGTTGAAAATACTGTACATACACTACCGTTCAAAAGTTGGGGGTCACTTAGAAAAGTCCTTGTTTTTGAAAGAAAAGCACATTTTTTGTCCATTAAAATAACATCAAATTGATCAAAAATACAGTGTAGACATTGTTCATGTTGTAAATGACCATTGTAGCTGGAAACTGCAATTTTTTTTATGGAATATCTACATAGGCGTACAGAGGCCCATTATCAGCAACCATCACTCCGTTGTTCCAATGGCACATTGTGTTAGCTAATCCAAGTTTATAATTTTAAAAGGCTAATTGATCATTAGAAAACCCTTTTGCAATTATGTTAGCGCGATGGAAAACTGTAGTGCTGATTGGAACACAGGAGTGACGGTTGCTGATAAATGGGCCTCTGTACGCCTATGTAGATATTCCATTTTTAAAAAATCAGCCGTTTCCAGCTACAATAGTCATTTACAACATTAACAATGTCTACACTGTATTTTTGATCATTTTGATGTTATTTTCTTTCAAAAACAAAGACATTTCTAAGTGAACCCAAACTTTTGAACAGTAGTGTATGTTTGGTTAAAAAAAATGTTGAAGAGAAGTCTTTTCAACATCTTGTGATCACTGTGATAAAACCTCATGTTACTCAAGGAATAAAGTGATCCCAGAAAGAAGCACACCTGATCTCTGCTGTTGGAATGAGGAGGATCTCTGCCAATTAGGCCCTCATCCTCCACTCTCTCTGCCACTCTCTAAAAGATAGACACAGCAACACATATTCCAGTTTGCTAAACTATAAACCAGACCAACAAACCTTACATATATACTGAACAAAAATATAAACGCAACATTTCTACAATTTTACTGACTTACAGTTCATATAAGGGAATCAGTCAAATGAAATAAATTCATTAGGCCCTAGTCTATGGGAATACATACAGTATTTGCATGTTGGTCACAGATATCTTTAAAAAAAGTTAGGGGCAAGGATCAGAAAACCAGTCAGCCTTATGCAGCGCGACACATCTCCTTCGCATAGTTGATCAGGCTGTTGATTGTGGCCTGTGGAATGTTGTCCAACTCCTCTTTAATGGCTGTACGAAGTTGCTGGATATTAGCAGAAACTTGAACACGCTGTTGTACATGTCGATCCATAGCATCCCAAACATGCTCAATGGGTGACACGTCTGGTGAGTATGCAGGCCATGAATAGTGTACAGATCTTTGCAACATGGGGCCGTGCATTATCATGCTGAAACACATGGTGATGTCGGCGGATGAATGACACGACATTGGGTCTCAGGATCTCATCACGGTATCTCTGTGCATTCAAATTGACATCGATAAAATGCAATTGTGTTAGTTTCCATAGCTTATGCCTGCCCATGCTATAACCCCACCGCCACTATGGGGCACTTTGTTCACAACGTTGACATTATCAAACCGCTCATACACGTGTTTTGCGGTTGTGAGGCTGGTAGGACGTACTTCCAAATTCTCTAAAACGATGTTGGAGGCGGCTTATGATAGAGAAACAAACATTCAATTCTTAGGCAACAGCTCTGGTGGACATTCCTGCAGTCAGCATGCCAAGTACACACTCCCTCAAAACTTGAGACATCTATAGCATTGTGTTGTGTGACAAAACTGCACATTTTAGAGTGGCCTTTTATTGTCCCAAGCACCTGTGTAATGATCATGCTTTATCAGCTTCTTGATATGCCACACCTGTCAGGTGGATGGATTATCTTGGCAAAGGAAAAATACTCACTAACAGGGATATGAACAAATTTGTGCACAAAATGTTAGAGAAAGAAGCTTATTGTGCATATGGAAAATTTCTGGGATATTTTATTTAAGCTCATGAAACATGGGACCAACACTTTACATGTTGCGTTGATATTTTTGTTCAGTATAATAAACCTCACACATAATTTCAAGGAGAGAAGTGAAACATGGTCCAATTACACTGCTTAAGGGAAGAAAGAACAGTTCAAACATTATTGTCCCCAGGGGGAAATTTGGTTGCAGGCAGGGGTAACATGTTAAAAAAACATAGTACATAGATTTTTTTCTTCTTCAGGCAATAGAGTGCATGTGAAAATCAGATACTGGACCATTTAATTCCCTATCTCTACTTGGGCCAAGTGTTTAACATGTTTTAGCCGATGGGTACAAAGGAGTGCTTGTATCAGTTGCTTTTTTAGTCTGGTTTGTATCTGGAACCTGAGGGTAGAAGTTGGAACTCAGAGTGGAGGGGGTGGTTGCTGTCCTGGAACGGAGGACTTTGGGTAAGGAGGACAATAGAGTGGAGGAGAGAAGAGAGGTGTACCTGGTCAACAGGGAGATCTACTGCTGTGTTTTCATCCTCCAGCACCTCCTCAGCCCCCTGCACCTCCTCTCTCCTCCTCCGTACACATCCTTTGAACACACTGGCCTGGGCTGCAATGCACACACACACACACACAAACGATCAATCATCGTAAATGTGTAGACACAATCATGAATACTGTACACTATGCCAGGGGTCTCAAACATGCGACCCAGTGGTCACATCATGCCCACAAGTTGCTTTCTTGTGGTTCCACTTCTGATTTCAAATCAGGCCCTCCATGAGAACAGCAAGACTGACACTGGCCCCCAGGTAATTTGAGTTTGTGTGTGTGCTCTTACCTGGTCCACTCCTTGGCGGAGGCCTAGGTTGGGCTCTGTTCCTCACTGGTCTGGCATAGAAGATAGCGCTCACCTCCTTCTTTGGTCTCCTTTGGATGGCTGGGAGTGTCGTCTTCCCTACTTCGTCCCCCGTTGACTTCACCCTCTGTTCGTCCGACTGGAACCACAACATCAGGGTCGTGTTCATTAGGCACCAAATGGAAGAAAACAGACTGAAACAGGGCGGGACTACCTGGACTAATTTTTGCTACAGTGTTTCGACTGTACCTCTGGAGAGTCCAGGAGAGCAGAGTCACTGCATCTGTCCTCAGGGCCCCTGGCTGCCTTCCTGCCCTGAGCAAGACAAAGGGAGACCGTGTGTACCTTTATTACCACGCTCAAAATATGAATCAGTAGATGATAAGCACAAAGTAGCTTACCTCATATCTCCTTGACAGACTCCTAATTCCAGGGTATTTTCTGGAAAATAATGGAAAATTGAAATTCATATAATATACATTTAAATAATTTTTTTATTTTTATTTAGAATAGAATACACACACTAGTCTTTAGTCTTGTCTGTCTAAAAGCAGATTCTCTAACAATTTCTGTATGATGATAATTCCATCCATACCTCTCAGAGGCTTTAGGAACCAACAGCTCCACGTAGGGAAGCTTCTTGAACCTCTCTGCTCCCACTGCCACGTAGTACTGGCCACTCTCCAGCTCATCTGCACTGGACACGGGCACACCCTCTAGAGTGCACAGCCTGAGAGGTAGCAGGGTCAAGGGTCAGGGGGTCACTAATGGGGTCAGAGAGCCTCTAGCCTTTTGGGGGCCCTAAGTGAGATTTGGTTGGCTACAACAACAAAAAAAGTGGCCCTCTTGACAACGGAGAGAAAAATTTATACTTAATTTCCTGCAATTCTACCCATTTTGCCATGGGGAGTAGAGAAATGTTGCAGTTTTAATTTCTGCAATTCTACACATTTTGCCATCGGGCGGAGAGAAGTTAAGCAATTTTTATAACACATTTCATGCATTTCTACTCATTTTTCCATGAGGCAGAGAGATTTTTTAAAATGTTTTACTTAGCTGACATTGCTAATTGTTAGCTGACATGGCTATTTAACTGACGGTCAGTGACCGATATAACAAGAGAAAACCAGAACCAAATTTTGAAATTCCACCTTGTGTATTCTACTATTCTAACTCTTAACAGTAAGCTGAGACCCTGACAGAGTTCCTCATTTTTTTATATGTTTTTGGCTCAAAGCGACCTCTTATGTCGCTTATGCCTGGAGTCTGCCCTGTAGAGACTGTCATCTGTGTACCATTAGGTCATTAGACTGCCATTCCCTGTAATAGGTCAAACATGCTGTGAGGGTGTGACAGCTGTATTGTCCTATGTGATTAGTCTCACAGTGTTTCTATGCGTGCATGCATGCGTTTATGTGTGCCTGTATGAGTATGTGTGGTGTGTGTGTATGTGTGTTTGATGTGTGTGCGTTTGTGTCTGACCTGCGCACGGCTCCAGTGCGTAAATTGGCCTTCTCTGTGATTAGACCGAGGATCTGATCCAGGTCTCGCTGCCAGGTCCTGGGAATGATGAACCGGAATGGCAAGCAGAGGAGATCTCCGTTGCGGAAAACACTGTAGAGGAACACACACAAATAAGTTATATGTTTCTATATGCAATGTGTGTTCTATTTGGGATTATGAATGGGTGAGCAGGTTAATAGGGAAACTCACTTTATGATACAGGGTAGAGGAATATACTTTCTCCATTTTGCTGACACATTCAGTCTGTGGAGTAAAATTGCCTAGGACAAAAAGACAACAGAATACATTACAAATAAACTACAGCACTGTTGTTCTAGATAGATTTGTGAGTCAGAAAAAAAGACAAGGCAGAAATACAACCTCCTCTGAGCAGTGAATGACAAATAATACAATTTGATAAACAATCATTAATATAGCAACTATCCCATTTGATATAATTTACCACCAGGTCGTTAAGAGCGTTGGGCCAGTAACTGAAAGGTTGTTGGTTCAAATCTCGAGACGACTAGGTGAAAAATCAGGTCTGTGCCCTTGAGCAAGGCACTTAACCCTAATTGCTCGTGTAAGTTGCTCTGGATCAGAGCATCTGCTAAATGACTCAAATGTAAAATACCAATTGTATTAATTACAGAACAGAACATTCACCCACAGACATTTCACAATAAGCGGTTATCACTTATGGCCACGCACCCTTCAGTCAGAGGGCAGTGTTCATGGCAACACACATCATCATCCTGGCCAATAACACATTTACATAGACAGATTGAATGCCCCACTTGAATGAATAACTAAACAATATAGCCAATCTGTCCACAAAACTGCCACTGACCTTACTATTAGGTCCAGAGGCTATTGAGGCAAGCCCTGTTAATATCACTCATTGTTTCTGACCACGTAATATAACAATAAATCAATACTTCAAACTAAACCTAGCCACAGACAGATAATAATGTTTCTACAGTGTTCCCACTTCGATGTGGTACTATGCATAGGCATGGGGGCTGTCAGTGAGGGGCTGCGTACAGATGTAGGATCTTAATTTGATTACTCTTTTGTTGCGGCACAGCAGGAAATGCAAACTTGTAGTGTATTTGAGTTTTAAAAAGTTTGTAATTTCCACTTTGAAATTTCAGACTTGATTTGCCCTAATGAAAAATGTATCAACCCCAATAAGAATGGCCATGAATTATAATCCACATACTAATTTAAATTTCCTGTTGCTGCAGGACTATTTACCTGCTGTGGCAAACTGGCACAAACTAAGATCCTACATCTGTAGGTTGTGTATCAGGCCTGCCCAGGCATGTTCAGAGCCCTGATAACACAGTGGCAAAACAACATCTGTGCCAACCCAAGTGTCACACAATTGCCTTTCTACTGTTTCATATTAACTCAGTGGTGTAGAGAAAGAATGCTGACGGGCACGTTATGGTTGCCTTTCTGGTCCCAGTCAGATAATGGAGATTTATATTATTTTTTAGGAGTATGATATTGCTCTAAAGCAGTACACACTCCACAGGTGAAAATTAAATACATTCATATCTTGCTATCCAACCAATTGGACTGAATACAAAGTAAGCACTTTCCATTGTGCAAATGGCTATTGAGATGCTGCGCTTGAAATGGCCTTGTATGACAAGCATCCGTGACGCGTCCGAGAGTCCTTTGCATAATATTACCTCATCAAGACAAGATCTATCCTCATTTGATATATGAATGTATCTGATGATGAAGAGAGAGCTATTGAAATGGGCCAACAATTACCTAAGACACTTGAGTGGGTGTGTGAGTGTGACCATCCCCCTCGGAGCGTTCCAGTGGCGAGTCCGAGATGGGTTAGGCATGGATTAATGAGTAATGGGCTGTACCACTGACCCGACAGAGAGCCGCCACACACAGAAAACCATATTGAACCTTACCTGACCTCCTTCTCTGGGTACAGGCTGCTTCTTCAGCCCTGTGTTCAAATAACTGCATGAAAAAACAAAGAGACATGTTAAGGGTTCACACGTCATCACCAACGTCAATGAGACATAGAACGCTTGACCCATGTCTATATAAAATATTTGCATAATGGTTTACTAGCTTCATGTGTATTAGGCACACAATGCATACATCTCATAGGAAACCTTAATTTTGACAAAATAATGTACTGCATCTAGACATTTACACACGTCATGGTAGACATTAATAAATGGACCAATACCATTGAACCTACAGGTGTAGAATCATTTCTAGAGAATTCATAATTCTGCCTGGACTACTACTCACTCCAGCTTCTTGAACCTCTCAAAGCCTGCAGCCACGTACTGGGCCCCGGTCTGGAGGTCATGCAACTCCCTGACCCGGTGACCCTGACGGGGGGTGTACAGGGTCCTCACGGCTAGTGGAGCCTGGATGCAGTGGGTCACGTCATTGAGGAATGCCTCCATGGTGGCCACCTGTCGATGGTTGACCACAAACCTCCTGCCAGAGTAGAAGGGGTCACCGTTCCTGTAGACCATTACGCTCTTGACCGGAGGCAGGTGAGTTGCCGACCCACTGGAAGCCATTTCACCAGATGCTGTCTTTGTCCCCGTCTGCTCGTTGTCTAACACACCCCCTCTCATACACTCAAACCTTAGAAGGCTAGAAGAGTGTCGAAATGTTTAAATTAGAAGGTGAGACCCCCTTCTGTTGTTGTGTTCTGTGTGGTGGTCTCTCACAGTTCTGGGCTCTCCCGCTCCTGCTGCTCTCACACACACACACACACAAAAACATCTCTGGTGGCTGTGAGTATTTCCTGGTTGCCATGGCAGCAGGGCCAGCAATGACTGGCGTTGTGGGTAAAACCATCAGCAGCAACGAAAGACAACAAGAGGGAGAGTGCAGGAGCAATAGTCAGAGAGAGAGCAAGGGGACAGTGTTGTAAGCTGAATAAATAAGATAAACCTTATATGCAGTCTTAAAAATTAAATAACATACAAAAAACGGTTGAATTGACACGGTCAAATTCACAAGTGAAGCCCAATGCTAGTTCCGTAGTATGTACATCGGAAACAGTAGTTAAAGCTCAATAGAGGTTAGGCTCTGGGAGTTGACTTGAGGGAGTTGGAATACCTTTTCCATTCATCCATTTCAAACATTCTCCCTTGCTTGACCTTTTATGGGCTGTCAAGAAAGCAGCTTTTGTGTTGTCGATATCCACACAAACAGGAACAGTATGTTGAATTGCATAACTGCACTTTAAATGATTGTATTGAGTATGTGGTCTTAAATGGGAAATACAAGCTTGTGTGAATCACCTGAGATAAACTGAAAGGCAGCAGGAATTCCCTTGAATCTCTCCCATAACTTCTTGGAAAACAATGGAGATCACCATAGTTATATGGAACGATGAAGACAATAGCAGTGACGTGAAGCAACATCACATGTAGCACTGACAGCAACAACATCAGTATTATTATTAAACAACATAGCTATAATATATTTGACCACATCATCAATGGATAGTTACAAACATAAACGTTATTCATAATATGTTTTCCCCAAACATTCACTCTGTGCCACTCATACACATCTTTAATAAATACCAAAAAAATGTGATACATTTAATTATACCCCTCCCAGTGTGGGATAGCTAGATTAATTTATTTGGTATCTGATTATTTGTCTCCTTACATAATTTCATTTATCAACACGGGGAAAGATTCAGTCCTACAAATCAATGTCCAGTTTAGAGAAACAGCCTCTCCTTGGTCCTCTGCCATTAGGAAATATTCAGTCTCTCTTTCAGTGACAGGTACTGAGAGAGAAGAGAAAGATAACGTAATTGTTAACCTTGCATTGAATATTGGTGTTATTCTTCAACACAATCAATGAAAACAACGCGACAATGACATAAAATTTGAGAAAACGGCTTTCACTTTTTTACGGCTGGCAATAGCTTGTTGAAGCCATAGCATCTCCATGGCCAGATTGTTCCTGTGTAGCTGCAAGGCTTCAGGGGTATGGGGCACGTCCTGGGCGAGACTACGCCACTGCTGGGAACCTGGGAAAAGGCAGACACGTTCAGAGCAAGTCATTAACTTACATGACCTAAACACAATGAGTAAAAAGTCTCTAAAAACAAGCATCTTTGGATTCACACACGACCAATAAACTTTGATTTAACCCACGCACATATTACCTTTCTGAAAACAACCATAGCTCACATCTAGAGCCAGACTGCTCCAGACAGTGGTCGTATCCCCTGTGCTCTCCAGCATGCCTCCTCCATCCAGCTGCTCCCCCTGACTGCTCTCAGTCTCCCCCTCACCCCCAGGTGGACAAGAAGGAGGACTGGAGGAGCCCCTGGAGATGGATGCATGTCCATGGCTGTGGGGGTCATCTCTCTCTGGATCTAGCCTATCTGACATCAGCTGTGCCCCTTCTCTCTCCCCTGGCTGCTCCAGAGGACGGCTTCCCCTGTCTGGTGCTTCTTCCGCATGTTTTTTGGTGACGATACCAGATGGGCCATCCTGCATGGTAGAGTACAATAACATTCGTTAGATACACAAACTGTGCAGAAAATGACAAGCAGAACTTGGTCTTCGAGAGAATGGCAAACTCATCAAGGACCTCAGCCACCCGAGCCATGGTTTGTTCACCCCGCTACCAGAAGGTGGAGACAGTACAGGTGCATCAAAGCTGGGGTCGAGAGGTTGAAAAACAGCTTCTATTTCCAGGCCATCAGACTGTTAAATAGTCACCACTAGCCGGCCTCCGCAGAGTACCCTGCCTTGAACATTAGTCAGGCGACCATCCGGTACTCAGCCCTGCACCTTAGAGACTGCTGCCCTATCTATGTACATAGTCATTGAACACTTTAATAAATGTTTACATATTGTTTTACCCACTTTATATGTATATACACACTGTATTCTAGTGAAGGCTCAACCTATATAACTTCTGCTGTACACACCTTTTCTATTCATATACTGTCACTCCATAATGTCCACACACACACACACACACACACACACACAACCAGTCAAAAGTTTGGACACCTACTCATTCAAGGGTTTCTTTATTTTTTTTACTATTTTCTACATTGTAGAATAATAGTGAAGACATCAAAACTATGAAATAACACATATGGAATCATGTAGTAACCCCCCCCCCAAAAAAAGTGTTGAGCAAATCAAAATATATTTAATATTTGAGATTTTTCAAATAGCCACGGTTTGCCTTGTTGGGTCCTGAGAATATGAAATATACTTATTCATGTCACTGAGGGAGAGAGGGTAATGTATAACGTTTACATTATATCAGGGATCCTATTGAAATATTGAGGGCTTAGGGTTAGAGGGTATACACCATAAGTTAATGGTTATCTGTAGGAGGAAGGTATATAGTGTGTGCAATTAAGCTTGTAAGGTGCTGAGTGCAGGGAAAGCGATCACGTGGCAGGCATTGATAAGGAGAGATAGCCATGGATTAGTAATGAAGGGGGTCGAGGTCAGGTCAGGTTACATTAACTCCTTAGGGCTAGGGTTCCATTTTCCGAATTTGCCAAATAATTTGCGAATTTGCCAAAGTAAAATGCCTGCCACTCAGGCCCAGAAACTAGGATATGCACATAATTAGTACTATTGGATAGGAAACACTCTAAAACAGTTAACATAATATCTGAGTATAACAGAACTGATATAGCAGGCGAAAACCCAAGAAATGTCTGTCCGTAAATCATTTTTCTTTTGACATTTCCTGAGACTTTGAATGGCTGTTTATTGAATTTTCTGGGAAATAGGACTGAGGTTGCAGTACCTATGGCTTACACTAGATGTCGACAGTCTCTGGACAGTGTAATGGAGCGTTTATTGTGGAAGAGAGCCAAAAGGTTGTCGATTTTGTATGACATACCAGGATATCCTTTCTGTCTAGTGCATGAGATACCCGGGAGCGCACACCACGGTGTTTACCTACTGTATCGTGTAGGTTATTATCCGAGTGAAATATAATAGCCAATATAGATAAATTGATGCCTAAGGATAAATTATAAATGATGTTTGTTTTGGAAAAGTTGAGAGGTATAATTTGAATGCGTTCTCTTCACTGTACAACGGGCGAGAAGACTGGAAATGCTTGGTGGACTAACTGAACAAAACACACCAACCAAACGGAGATTTATGGATATAATAAAATGACTTTTTCTAACATAAGAACCATGGATTCTCTTGTTTGGACACTTGGGAAGCCCTCCGCTTACCTTTCGAAGAACTTCTGCTATTTATTTGAGCTCTTATATGGGTTTTGTGAGACCCGCGCTGGATATGAATTTATGCTAATGTGGAAAATATGAGAGGTGCTATCCTCAAACAATCAAATGTTGTGCTTTCGCCGTAAAGCCTTTTTGAAATCTGACAACACTGTGATATTGCCAAGAAGCAGAGCTTTTGATGACTATGCAACACTTGTATATTAATGAATGTTAAATATTACACATTTTTATTTTGAATTTGCCGCGCTTTGTTTGCTCTGAAAACGAGCCCGCTAACGGGATCGGATCCCTATGAAGTTAAGGGAGAAAGAAAGGTTTATGGCCCGTATCACTTAGTGTCCTGCCGAGCAGTAAAGATACAATGTTTGTACAGATGTGTAGGAGGAGACTCAGCCTAGGAGAAAGGGTAGAATATCAGTGCTTGTGTGAAAATGTCTTGGTCTGAATGCAGCTGTATTGACCCTCTGGGAAGAATAAACTTGGTTAAGCTTTCATAGTGTCCGTTGAGTTTTTACTCTGAGAATTAGAACCTAAAACAGCCTTGATGACAGCTTTGCACACTCTTGGCATTCTCTCAACCAGCTTCATGATGTAGTCACCTGGAATACATTTCAATTAATAGGTGTGCCTTCTTAAAAGTTAATTTGTGGAATTTCTTTCCTTCTTAATGCGTTTGAGCCAATCAGTTGTGTTGTGACAAGGTAGGTGTGGTATACAGAAGATAGCCCTATTTGGTAAAAGACCAAGTCCATATTATGGCAAGAGCAGCTCAAATAAGCAAAGAGAAACGACAGTCCATTACTTTAAGACATGAAGGTCAGTCAATCCGGAAAATTTCAAGAACTTTTAAAGTTCCTTCAAGTGTAGTCGCAAAAACCCCCATGCACTCATCTTTGGTCTGATGAGTCAAATTTGAGATGCTTGGTTCCAACCACCGTGCCTTTGAGAGTAGATGAACGGATGATCTCTGCATGTGTGGTTCCCACCGTGAAGCATGATGGAGGAGGTGTGATGGTGCTTTGCTGGTGACACTCTGATTTATTTAGAATTCAAGGCTCACTTAACCAGCAAGGCTACCACAGCATTCTGCAGCGATACGCCATCCCATCTGGTTTGAGCTTAGTGGGGCTATCCTTTGTTTGTCAACAGGACAATGACCCAACACACCTCCAGGCTGTGTAAGGGCTATTTGACCAAGAAGAAGAGTGATGGAGTGCTGCATCAGATGACCTGGCCTCCACAATCACCCGACCTTAACCCAATTGAGATAGTTTGGGATGAGTTGGACTGCAGAGTGAAGGAAAAGCAGCCAACAAGTGCTCAGCATATGTGGGAAGTCCTTCAAGACTGTTAGAAAAGCATTCCTCATGAAGCTGGTTGAGTTAATGCCAAGAGTGTGCAAAGCGGTCATCAAGGCAAAGGGTGGCTACTTTGAAGAATATCAAATACACTTTTTTGTGGTTACTACATGAATCCATATGTGTTATGTCATAGTTTTGATATTTCCCTGTTATTCTACAATGTAGAAAATTGTACAAATAAAGAAAAACCTTTGAATGAGTAGGCGTTCTAAAACTTTTGACCGGTAGTATACATATATATATTTATATTCCAGACTGCAATTGATCATTGTTTGTTTGTGTATTGTTAGTTATTACAGCACTGTTGAAGATACAGTGCATTTGGAAGGTATTCAGACCCCTTGACTTTTTCCACATTTTGTTACGTTACAGCCTTATTCTAGAAAGGATTATATAAAAAGACAAAATCTCATCAATCTACACACAAAAACAAAGCAAAATCAGGTTTAGACATTTTTGCAGTTGACAGTGTATGTCAGAGCAAAATACAAGCCATGTGGTCGAAGGAATTGTCCGTAGAGCCCGGAGACAGGATTGTGTCGAGGCACAGATCTGGGGAATGGTACCAAAAAAATGTATGCAGCATTGAAGGTCCCCAAGAACATAGTGGCCTCCATCATTCTTAAATGGAAGAAGTTTGGAACTACCAAGACTCTTCCCAGAGCTGGCCACCTGGACAAACTGAGCAATCGGGGGAGAAGGCTGGTGACCAATAACCTGATGATCACTCTGATAGAGCTCCAGAGTTCCTCTGTGAAGATGGTTGTCCTTCTGAAAGGTTCTCCCATCTCTGCAGCACTCCACCAATCAGGCCTTTAAGGTAGAGTGGCCAGACGGAAGCCACTCCTCAGTAAAAGGCACGACAGCCCGCTTAGAGTTTGCTAAAAAGGCCCCTAAGGCACTCTTAGACCATGAGAAACAAGATTCTCTGGTCAGAATAAATCAAGATTGAACTCTTAGGCCTGAATGCCAAGCATCACATCTGGAGGAAACCTGGCACCATCCCTACGGTGAAGCATGGTGGTGGTTGCAGCATCATGCTGTGGGGATGTTTTTCAGCAGCAGGGGCTGAGAGACTAGTCAGGGTTGAGGGAAAGATGAACAGAGTAAAGTATAGAGCGATCCTTGATAATAACCTGCTCCAAATCACTGCCAAATAGTGCTTCAACAAAGTACTGAGGAAAGGGTCTGAATACTTATGTAAATGTAATATTTCAACAACAAAAAATTCTAAACCTGTTTTTGCCTTGTCATTGTGGGATATTGTGTGTAGATTGATGAGGGGAAAATAACAATTTAATACATTTTAGAATAAGGATGTAACAAAATGTGTAAAAAGTAAAGGGGGCTGAATACTTTCCGAATGCACTGTAAGCGTTTCGCTACACCCGCGATAACATCTGCAAAATGTGTGTACACGTCCAATAACCTTTTATTTTATTTGAAACCCTAAAATGCTTACCTCTTTGAAGTGAGGAATGGCAACAATGTTCCCCTTCCAATCTAAATGGTTCACGTCTCCTTCGATATCTCTCACAATGTCCTCAAACTCTGAACGCGCGCACTTGAGCTCCTTTCTCATCAGATATCCACGAGCGTGTGCCTGTGGGAAAGGGATGAGGTGACCACTGTGTTAGTGTCAGCTGCAAAACCTGCTGAGGTTAAACTTGTTGGCTAGTAGTAGTGTAGCAATTGACAACTTGAGCAGAGTTTGAACCAACAACCCTTCAGTAACAGGGAGAGCACATTGCCATTAAGGTCCCTCCAGACCTCTTGGCAGGGGCTGTTGTATACAGGATGGCATTGACCACATTATTATTCCACCTCTCCGGAGAACCCTCTATTCCCAAAGCAAATGGAAACACTTCCATCAAATGAAGGAGGCTTCTGGGATAATCGACCCAACTTCAGAGCAAGGGTACAGCTAGGGCATGAACAAGCAATTGGCTACTGTGCTGTATGTTACAGAGCATGTTGTAGTACACTTTCCTACTGTGCCATAAAAAAGGTCCAGACCGTTTGGCAGAGTACATTCACATACAGGGAATCTACACTATCATGAAAAGCTAGCTGCATACACTTTGTGGATACAACCCTGTACAACAGACTACTGTAGTTAGCTACAATACTGTATTTATCTAGCAGCTAGAACGCATCGTATACGCAGTTAACGTTAGCCAGTAACTGAAGCCTCCCACCCACACTCAGTCCCTGCTGCCAGCCAACACTAGCTAAAGTTCGCCTTTCAAGCTGCTTTCAGGCAACATGCACGCAGCTATAGTAGCAAGACAACACGGATAAGCAAACGAGCAGTCTTTGTTTGGAGACGCCAGTCAGTTAGTTAGTTAGTTAGTTAGTTAGTTAGTTAGTTGCTTTTACCTGGAAAAGTATGAAAGTCCACTCGCTTCCCTCCATTGCTATGGTAACGATGCAAAGTTCGCGGGAAATAAACCGACTTTTGTTCCTTTTCCGGTGTCACAAACACGTGAAGTGAAAATGAGAAGTCCCTTCGTGAAATGTGTCATTTAAAATATAGATCAACATCTCCTTAGAAGTTGAAAACCCGTCTATATTACTAATATATTCAATGCTATTATTAGTCATGTCTGCGTTATGTCGTTATTGGTGTTTATTTCGAAAGATATGTGAGCGACCCCGGAAGTACTTGTTTTTTTGCAGGCTTCGTAACGCTACCGCTGTCCAAAACTAGTTGGCGGTCGGGTCTCGGCATGGCTCCTTGCTAAGAATCAACACCACACGCGAAAATGAGTGGTGTGAACCAAATGACTTTGTTCCAGACTTGGGGAGCATCGGTTCCGCGAAAGGTTAGTCAAACGAATAATGGAAAGAAGTCTCCCGGACAACGAAAAACAACCCAAAACAGCAGGGGCAGCACAGCAGCCTCCGTCAAGACTCAGAAGAGGGCGACTGGTATAACTTTTCCGCCCCCGGCGCCCCGTAACACGCTATGGGGTGAATTTGGTCAGGGGTGCACAGCTGACAGCGAAGTGAGAGATGTCGAGGACGTTGCTGCTGTTGAAGATGATGATGATTTAATGGTAGTTGCTGTTTATGAGGCGGAAAAGTCTTTGGAAATTGATGGAAACTTTGAAAAACATAGTGAACACACAACAAATGTTGAGAGCACTTGTCTCACACAGATAAGCCCAAGTGGATCAACATATTACAAAGACTTCCCTGGCCTTGACAGCTCTTCTGCAAAGGTATGGATCTACCCCACCAACTATCCCATAAGGGACTACCAACTAAAGATATCGGAGGCAGCTTTATTTCAGAATACGCTGGTATGCCTCCCCACTGGCCTGGGCAAGACTTTCATTGCTGCTGTGGTAATGTACAACTTTTATCGATGGTATCCATCTGGAAAGATAGTTTTCATGGCACCAACAAAACCGCTGGTGGCACAACAAATAGAAGCGTGCTACAAAGTGATGGGTATTCCACAGACGCACATGGCAGAGTTGACAGGTAAGTTGCCACACATGTATCTTAAACGTGTTTAAACAGGGCCATTGCAAGGCTATAAAACATGTCTTGTCTGACATTTTCATTCCTTTTCCACCAGGGAGCACTCAGGCACAGCAGAGGCAGGAACTGTGGAGGTCCAGGCGCATCTTCTTCCTCACTCCCCAGGTGTTGGTGAACGACCTGTCTCGAGCCACCTGCCCCGCGCTGCACGTCAAGTGTGTGGTGATTGACGAGGCTCACAAGGCACTGGGGAATCATGCCTATTGCCAGGTATCTAACACTTAAAACCATACCTGAAATAGTTTCTGCTTTAACCAAGGAAGTTTGTGTTGAGCTTTTACATTTATGTCAATGATCATCACAGACCAGAGGTCTGTAAGCTATTTCACCACTGTTCTAGAACTGATACTGGCTCCAGTTACCACCAGAGGAATTGATTGATTGATTTATTTGCTTTATTAGATCATTAAAAGTAATAGGCTGCTCCAGCTGGTGACAAAATGACAGTTGTCGGAAGTTTACATACACCTTAGCCAAATACATTTTAAACTCAGTTTTTCACAATTCCTGATATTTAATCATAGTAAAAATTCCCTGTCTTAGGTCAGTTAGGATCACCACTTTATTTGAAGAATGTGAAATGTCAGAATAATAGTAGAGAGAATGATTTATTTCAGCTTTTATTTCTTTCATCACATTCCCAGTGGGTCAGAAGTTTACATACACTCAATTTGTATTTGGTAGCATAGCCTTTAAATTGTTTAACTTGGGTCAAATGTTTTTGGTAGCCTTCCACAAGCTTCCCACAATAGGTTGGGTGAATTTTGGCCCATTCCTCCTGACAGAGCTTGTGTAACTGAGTCAGGTTTGTAGGCCTCCTTGCTCGCACATGCTTTTTTAGTTCTGCCCACAAATATTCTATAGGATTGAGGTCAGGGCTTGGTGATGGCCACTCCAATACCTTGACTTTGTTGTCCTTAAGCCATTCTGCCACAACTTTGGAAGTATGCTTGGGGTCATTAAATAGAAGACCCATTTGCGACCAAGCTTTAACTTCCTGACTGATGTCTTGAGATGTTGCTTCAATGTATCCACATAATTCTCCTTCCTCTATTTTGTGAAGTGCACCAGTCCCTCCTGCAGCAAAGCACCCCCACAACATGATGCTGCCACCCCCGTGCTTCACGGTTGGGATGGTGTTCTTCGGCTTGCAAGCATCCCCCTTTTTCCTCCAAACATAACAATGGTCATTATGGCCAAACAGTTCTATTTTTGTTTCATCAGACCAGAGGACATTTCTCCAAAAAGTACGATGTGCAGTTGCAAACCATAGACTGGCTTTTTTATAGCCGTTTTGGAGCAGTGGCTTCTTCCTTGCTGAGCGGCCTTTCAGGTTATGACGATATAGAACTCGTTTTACTGTGGATATAGATACTTTTGTACCTGTTTCCTCCAGCATCTTCACAAGGTCCTTTGCTGTTCTGGGATTGATTTGCACTTTTCGCACCAAAGTACGTTCATCTCTAGGAGACAGAACGCGTCTCCTTCCTGAGCGGTATGACGGCTGCGTGGTCCCATGGTGTTTATACTTGTCTACTATTGTTTGTACAGATGAATGTGGTACCTTCAGGCATTTGGAAATTGCTCCCAAGGATGAACCAAACTTGTAGAGGTCTACTTTTTTTTCTGAGGTCTTTGCTTATTTCTTTTGATTTTCCCATGATGTCAAGCAAAGAGGCACTGAGTTTGAAGGTAGGCCTTGAAATACATCCACAGGTACACCTCCAATTGACTCAAATGGTATCAATTAGCCTATCAGAAGCTTCTAAAGCCATGACATAATTTTCTGGAATTTTCTACGCTGTTTAAAGGCAACTTAGTGTATGTAAACTTCTGACCCACTGGAATTGTGATACAGTGGATTATAAGTGAAATAATCTGTAAACAGTTGTTGGACAAATTACTTGTCATGCACAAATCAAATCAAATTTTATTGGTCACATACACATGTTTAGCAGATGTTATTGTGGGTGTAGAGAAACGCTTGTTTTTCTAGCTCCGACAGTGCAGTAATATCCAGAGGTGGGACCAAGTCATTGTTTTACAAGTCACAAGTATGTCTCAAGTCTTAGCACTCAAGTCCCAAGTCAAGTCTCAAGTCAAGACCGTCAAGTCTCAAGTCTTAAGCTTTGAGTTTCGAGTCCTGAACAAGTCATAATGTGCTCTTCACCAAATGTAATACCATTTCATATTTTTAACAAGAGTAATAGTTAGTATATTACATTTATGTAAATCATGAATGCTTTTAAAAATATCTATATTTTTATTACTTTCCAAATAAATGTTATATTTCCATGGAAATACATGGGTAGCCATGAGAAAGACCCCCCTCTCTTTCTCTGTGACAGCGGGAGAGGCGTGGTAGCCTGGGTCGGGTCGTTTGGGGTGGATGCTCTCCTGTAGATGAATTAAGCAGCAGGGTATCTGCTGGCCATCCAACATTGTATTTCTACGTATCTATGTGAATTGCATCACCTACAACAGCCGTTGCCGTGTAGAATAGAGAATCGAGTACAGATCTATATATTGCATTTCTATCTGGAAAACTATCTGAATGCGGTGCCTCAGATGAAATAAGCCGCCGTTCTTCATTCGATTTTCAATGGAGAAAGCTCAAAACTTCGGAGGACAGCAGAGCGAGGGATGGTGGGATTTGTGTGAAGCATAAACAGAGGTTCAAGCACTCGCCGTAATCAGCAGGTTAGGAAGAGTACACAACCATTCTAGGAGGCACTCTGCCACAAATGTGCTCATTTGATATTTTCCGGCTCCAAACAGCGTGGTGGCGAGTCAATCTGCAAGCAGTGAGGAGCGCACATAACAGTACAGGCTCCATACATCACAAGCCTGCAAAAAGAAACCCATGAAACAAACAAGTTACACACACACACTCATAAACACACAACCTCGTGTGATAGATAGCTGTCGACTATATTAGCCACGATTTACCGTTCTTTGTGCAGCTTCAAATGTAGAACAAAGTTGGAAATTGTTGCGCCTCCGTCTGTAATTTTCTTCCCGCATGTTTTGCAAGTTGGAATCCATTTTTTGTTGATACAGCGTCGTCTTTATATCTGAAAATAATAATTTTGCTTATCTTTAGAAGGGCTCCATCTGAATTCACCCACCGATGTTCCTCTGCACTGCACAATTTGATTGGCTGCTGTCCGATTCAAACTGTAATCCGTTAAATGAAGAGTTGATGCGCTGCACACCTTTTTTTTAATAGCATCATTTTTAATATAAGGGCTTGGAGGGTATCAAGTCAGGTTGGGGAGGGTATCAAGTCAGGTTGGGGAGGGTGTCAGGTTGGGGAGGGTATCAAGTCAGGTTGGGGAGGGTGTCAGGTTGGGGAGGGTATCAAGTCCGTTTGAGTCAAAAGGCTCAAGTCCAAGTCAAGTCACGAGTCATTGGTGTCAAAGTCGAGTTGCAAGTCATCATATGTGACTCGAGTCTGATGTCTAACAAATAATATCTAACAATTTCACAACATATACCCAATACACACAAATCTAAGTAAAGGAATAGAATTAAGAATATATAAATATATGGGCGAGCGATGTCAGTGGCATAGACTAAGATACAGTATATACATATGAGATGAGGAATGCAAAATATGTAAACATTATTAAAGTGACTAGTGTTCCATTTATTAAAGTGGCCAGTGATTTCAAGTCTATGTATATAGGGCAGCAGCCTCTAATGTGCTAGTGATGGCAGTGGTAATTAAACAGCACAGAGGTGCCTGTTTGAGAGACCTCGTGAGAAAAAGACCCCCAATCAAACCTCCATGTTATTTCTCAGATATTGTTTTTGTGACACCCTTAAAGCTATTCTCTAATGACTGTTAAATTGCGGGAATAATAGCATGTTGTCACTGCTTCTCCTCAGGTGGTGAGACAGTTGGGGAGCCAGACTCAACAGTTTCGCGTCCTGGCACTCAGCGCCACGCCAGGTGGAGACACAAAGGTGAGCAGCACAGCCTCTTCCACAACACTCTGAGGATATTTACCACTATTATTTTGACCTTATGATGCTTACAAAAGGTTATTAAATGGACTAACATGACATTATGCACTGACATTATGTAATGATGTACCACTTCAACCATTTACAAGAGAACAGAAATTATATTCCACCTCAATAGTATTCACATTATGTAGGATTATCACCCAAATTGCCTACTTCCTAGAAATCTATCAACTCACTCCTGACTGTGTCTTCCTCTGCAGTCAGTGCAGCAAGTCCTATACAACCTGCTGATCTCCCACATTGAGCTGCGGTCTGAAGAGAGCCCTGACATCCAGGCCCATTCCCACCAGCGCAGCCTGGAGAAGGTGGTGGTTCCCTTGGGGGAGTCGCTGGCCGGGCACCAGGCCCTCTACCTACAGGTAGGCACCATAGATCCTCTCATATCAGACTTGGTGGCACAGATTGTTTTCCTGGAAATGTGATGTAGCTTACGTCAACTAGAAAGGTAAACAGTGTTCCTATCTGTACGACAGCTGTAGAGCCTTCCAAAACACAATAATGACATCTATGTTTTGTTAGCTTTTTGAACTTTGTGGTAAAGGACTGGCCTCTGAGGCTGGTTCCCTTTTTGACCCTGGGTTATGTGATATTTGTTTTGGTGCACTGCCACCATCCTCTGGCTGAGATTTGTTATTGCAGGATGTTTTTTCAACTGGCCCCTACTTGGAAGTAAACATTCTCTTTTGCCATCTCAGTGTGGTACAACTTAATTAATTATTTCTAACGATATAGTGAGAAGCTGCATACCAGGGTACACTGTGATTGTTAATAAATTTTTGTCAGTGCAAATGAGCCGTCTGTACTTTCAGACTAATTGGTCTCAGTTGGCTGGAGTGGTAGAATGTTGCGCCTGTAGAGCAAAGGGCCAATCCACCAGATACTCCTCCAGCACTGTACCTCCAACCTCAATCACTGTCAGCCGCCAAGCCACTGGAGCTGAAGTGACTGGCTGCTATGCGAATCAGACAAATGAACACTCAGATAGGTGCTCCCCGTGATCCAGCATTCCAGACAGACTCTGGTGAGGAGGAGACTGGACCCGTGTGGTGCTGCCTATAGTTGGTGCACCTCCTCTTGTCTGATGTGCTGAATTTCCAAAGTTACTCTCGTGGTCTAGACAAGATGCCATGGCCTCAACATTGACTAACTCAAAGTAGGTTTGCCTCTGGGTGCCTCATTGCATAATATCAATGTGACAGCCTGAGCCTACTTGAGGCTCCATGATATATTGTGCATGGTTCCCGCTTGTGAGCATCACTGAGGCATGCATGAGAGCATTAGCTGTTCCGGACGACTGTGTTATCACGCTCTCCGTAGCCGACGTGAGTAAGACCTTTAAACAGGCCAACATTCACAAGGCTGCGGGGCCAGATGGATTACCAGGACGTGTGCTCCGGGAATGTGATGACCAACTGGCAGGTGTCTTCAGGGACATGTTGAAAATGTCCCTGACTGAGTCTGTAATACCAACATGTTTCAAGCAGACCACCATAGTCCCTGTGCCCAAAGAACACCAAGGCAACCTGCCTAAATGACTACAGACCCGTAGCACTCACGTCTGTAGCCATGAAGTGCTTTGAAAGGCTGGTAATGGCTCACATCAACACCATTATCCCAGAAACCCTAGACCCACTCCAGTTTGCATACTGCCCAAACAGATCTACAGATGATGCAATCTCTATTGCACTCCACACTGCCCTTTCCCACCTGGACAAAAGGAACACCTATTCATTGATTACAGCTCAGTGTTCAACACCATAGTACCCTCAAAGCTCATCACTAAGCTAAGGATCCTTGGACTAAACACCTCCCTCTGCAACTGGATCCTGGACTTCCTGACGGGCCGCCCCCAGGTGTTGAGGGTAGGTAGTAACACATCTGCCACGCTGATCCTCAACACTGGAGCCCCCCAGGGGTGTGTGCTCAGTCCCCTCCTGTACTCCCTGTTCACCCATGACTGCATGGCTAGGCACGACTCCAACACCATCATTAAGTTTGCAGACGACACAACAGTGGTAGGCCTGATCACCGACAATGACGAGACAGCCTAAAGGGAGGAGGTCAGAGACCTGGCCAGGTGGTGCCAGAATAACAACCTATCCCTCAACGTAACCAAGACTAAGGAGATGATTGTGGACTACAGGAAAAGGAGGACTGAGCACGCCCCCATTCTCATCGACGGGGCTGTAGTGGAGCAGATTGAGAGCTTCAAGTTCCTTGGTGTCGACATCACCAACAAACTAGAATGGTCCAAACACACCAAGACAGTTGTGAAGAGGGCATGACAAAGCCTATTCCCCCTCAGGAAACTAAAAAGATTTGGCATGGGTCCTCAGATCCTCAAAAGGTTCTACAGCTGCAACATCGAGCGCATCCTGACTGGTTGCATCACTGCCTGGTACGGCAATTGCTCGGCCTCCGACCGCAAGGCACTTCAGAGGGTAGTGCGTACGGCCCAGTACACCACTGGGCTAAGCTGCCTGCCACACCAGGCGGTGTCAGAGGAAGGACCTAAAAATTGTCAAAGACCCCAGCCACCCCAGTCATAGACTGTTCTCTCTACTACCGCATGGCAAGCGGTACCGGAGTGCCAAGTCTAGGACAAAAAGGCTTCTCAACAGTTTTCAAATGGCTACCCGGACTATTTGCATTGTGTGCCCCCCCCCAACCCCCCCAACCCCAACCCCTCTTTTACCCTGCTGCTACTCTGTTTATCATATATGCATAGTCACTTTAACCATACCTACATGTACATACTACCTCAATCAGCCCGACTAACCGGTGCCTGTATGCAGCCTCGCTACTGTATATAGCCTCGCTACTGTTATTTTTCACTGTCTTTATTTCTTTACTTACCTATTGTTCACATACCTTTTTTGCACTGTTGGTTTGAGCCTGTAAGTAAGCATTTCACTAAGGTCTACACCTGTTGTATTCGGCGCACGTGACAAACTTTGATTTTTTCACACAAGTTGAGCCCACAATTGAGCCCACAATTATTCCCTTGTCATGGGAAAGAATATTTGTTCCCATGCCCTCTTTTGTAGGTTATGTATTTTGATCTCATGAAAGAAACATACACTTGATGTGTGTTTTTTGGGGTGTGAATTAAGTAATTTGTCAGACAAGTCAGATGTTCCCTCTGGAGATTTCCTGCTCCCTCAGGTACTGAGCTGGGGCTTAGTAACCTCATATCTCACCTTCAGGTTTTGAATAGCCTTCAAAATGGTGCCATTTCCATGCTCATTGGTGCCAGATAGGTTTGAAACTAAACTTTACAGCTGTGGATCTGCTTTCGTGTGTCTGAACATGACTAATCAAGCTGTTTTGTATACTGGTAGTCTAGGTTATTATTGGGAAATATCCATCTCCACAATCACACAGATTTTAATAGCATTTTTATTTCTTAATATTTGGTTTCCTTTAACAAAACAATCACTTCCTCAAATGTTTACTGTACAGAACACTTTTACAAATCACAGAAAAAATGGCAAAGTCCCCCAAATTGCATCCACTCCAACTGGATGTTCCCAAATGACCAGTTCAAGGTGGAGTTCAAATCTTTAAGCATGTTCCAATTCTGTGCACATTAGGAACGTTAACATTATATCCTACTTGGTGTCTACATCATCTCTGATTCTGGCCAGCAAAACAACTAGCTTAAAGTGTAAAAGCTGCAAAGGCCAAACAGTTAGCCTAATAACCACCACTGGGACAACTTGGTTAAAAGGTGCGTGTTATATCACTACACTGATCATAAAATGATGGGGACAACGATTTCTCAGAACTACATTTAGACTGGACTTGGCGATTTGAAGTGATTGAGATCCTGTTAGTTTACATGCTGCTGAATGCGGTACGTGGTGAAATAATGGTTATGAATGGTCTTTAACCCACACTGGGCAATAAGAAATATGATCTCCTGAACAAGTCTTCACACAGTGATGATTTGGCAAGGTAGTGTTACCTGACGTACAGTACGGTCTGTGACTGGCGTCATCACAGCTACTTTAATATATAGTCCGGCGTTAAGCAGTGTAGGCCTAATTCTCCTCTAAAACAAGAATGATAGATCTATGTATTGAGTCAACAAAATAGATATGATACAGATCACTTTGATGTTAAATTAATCCACTTAGTCATTGGTTTTATTACAAAATATTTGTGAAGATAGAAAATACCTCCTAAAATGTTATTTTGAGTTAATGGATTTTTGTTAAATTGGGTATAGAACCCTAATAATGCGGTGAACTAAAAAACAATGAACTTTTCTTACTTAGAATAAAAATACAAAACACAGTGTGTATATGATAGGTTTCTCTATTTACATGCTCTATGCTTTCTCTCTTTTCAATGTTACTTGTTTCTCATCAGCAGTGCCAGGTAACTTGCAAGAACATTAACACAAAGCGATGTCTGGGTTGGCACAGTATGTAAAGAGAGACAGAAGTAATATTGTATTGTAGTTTGAACATCTTGTCTTTAAGCAGGGTTTTTCTGTATCAAAAAGGGGCTTAGGTGGTAGGCATGGCCGGGGGCGTGGCAGGGGAACGGTCAGGCCGTCGGTGTGGCAGAATTTTAGAGCCCCCGGCCCCCCCATCTTGGCGGTTTAGCAGATTTTTTTGCATTTAAGCTGATTTCCAGCAATTCTACATTCTGCCATGTAGCTGAGAGAATTTAGCAGTTTTAAAGGTAGACTCAGAGATAGGACGTAGATGCAGAAAGTAAACAGCATAGTGGGTACATTTCCGCTCTTTTGGTTCCGTGGCGCCCACGCTGTAAGAGTGTGAAGCGAACCCGTGCACATACTGTGTATGACCGAAGTCTTGCATCTTGCTCATCTCAATATTTTCGCTGCTGCACGTGGCAATGTCATTTAGCTGAGTCTACCTTTTTTAAAGCTAATTTCCTGCAGTTCCATGCATTTTGTCATGGCTAATGTGTTTATTTTGCTCTAAAACTAAATCTATACTGCTAAATGAATTGTTTTTTGATTAAAAAAAATAAATACATTTCCTTTAGGTGATTGTTAGTTCTCAAAAATAAAGATAAACTAGATAATGGACCTAGGTTTACACTGAAAGCATTTTTCCATCCCCAAAAAAAGAGTATCCCCCCCCCAAATAATATTTTTTTCACAGTTTGGACTTAGGCAACCTAACATTTAGGTGGCCCGCCCAAGGATTTCATCAGATAGCATGCTTGATTGTCATACAGCAAAGATCAGTGATTTTGGTTTGTAGTAATGCTTTTTTTGGATGTTGTCTTTTCTCTTTCTCTCAGTGCTTTGGCGGTATAGCGGGGTATTTGGAAAAAGCCACGATTGTTTTTCAATACTGCCAAAAGTATTTGATTATTTGTATCTTTTTAAGTTAATACCTGCAGTCAACTTGTGCAATATGTTAGGAGATAAAGCAGATTGCGTTCTTCATTTCACCTGTCACATTATGAAGCTTACCGTAGTTCCCCAGAACAGTTGAGCTAGTCACGTTTGTTTGTAAATAGCACAATGGGAGAAGGCTAGCGCTTGTGAGTCCAGCTGTGTGTTTGGTTTATCTTGTTAGTTAGCTAAGTAAGTGAATGGGCAGGGCATCATATAGTGTTAACTTTCTGTTTGAGAAGTCAAAGCGCTTTGGATGGATATTGATTTCCTTGCGTTTTTTTTTTTTTTACTTTCTCGGTCAGTCTACTCCTGCCCCCTATTTATCTGTGCAAAGCAGGCAGACCCGTTGCCCTAGCGACTCCACACAGACACCGCTGTACACATGCCACTCCAGAGCCAGTACTGTTCTCCCTTATGACAAGCATGCTTCAAAACTTTGTTCATTTGCACAATGTCTCTCGTTCATTCACTCGTAAATGTCCAAACTGACAAAAAGGACATTCGGTAGCTACTACCTATACTTGTTTAACTTTGAGCTGGATTGCCTGTCTTTGCAAGTAGTTTATTTTCGTTTGCGCTCGTTAGCATATTTAGCTAGCGGCCTCTATTGAAATTCGCTATTAGTTTGTGCTAATTTTGTTAGCCTTCTGGTAATAGACGTCCAATGGGCATTGTTTTAGCGCCCCCTTGTGTATTAAGGTGGTAATACCATAAATCCCGGGATGAGAGAAGGATGGATACCGCACAACCCTAGTGTTTATACATTGACTGTTGGCCGTTTCAATACATGTTTATACAGTTCTGTGTTTGTCCAAATGTCGTTATGTTGCATCTTCAGTGTTTCCTTGACAGAAATAAAATGGCCTGCTTTACAACACTTCACTGCTAATAAATCAACCTTCCTATCGCATTAAACATAGCAAAATTAGGTCCCCCCCCCCACCTAATGCTGACTGGAATAGGTGTCATCGTTCAGGATTGTTAATTGCTTGGTAAAGTTCTTTGGAGGTTTACAGTGTGACTGGTGCAAGAATTAGATATCCACCCACTTTCCACAAAATATCAAGTAAACGTCACTTGGCTCCTCACCTTTCGGAGGAGGTCAAGACTATGTGAGGAGAACAGCAGAGGTGCAGAGTAAAATCAGTAGTTGGCCTATCAAAAAGGTGTTAACCCTTGTCAGTTTCTGCGGGCCCACAAATCTAATTAGCATAAAAAAATCCCCATAAATTAAGATAGAAATATTTTTTTGCATTGGCTGCTTCTCAATCCACCGCATTTGCCAATATTGGCCTTCCGCAGCTGCGGTGAAAGGTGGCAGAGCTACAGCGGTGTTTGTCAGATCATGAGACATCCCGAGAGACACATTTTTTCGGTCTTCTCACAAATGTCTAGTGTTCGCCTACAAACTATGGAAGTTAAATATAGTATACACTGAGTGTACAGAACATTTAAGGACACCTGCTTTTTCCATGACAGACTGACCAAGTGAATCGAGGTGAAAGCTATGATCCCTTATTGATGTCACTTGTTAAATCCACTTCAATTAGTGTAGATGAAGGGGAGGAGACCGGTTAAAGGAGGATTTTTAAGCCTTGAGACAATTGAGACCTGGATTGTGCAGTGGTGTAAAAATACTTGAAAGTACTACCTAAGTAGTTTTTTGGGTATCTGTACTTTACTATTTATATTTGACAACTTTTACTTCACTACATTCCTTAAGAAAATGTTATTTTTACTCCATATGTTTTCCCTGACACCCAAAAGTACTCATTTACATTTTGAATGCTTATCAGAACAGGAAAATGGTCTAATTCCCACACTTATCAAGAGAACATCGCTGGTCAACCCTACTGCCTCTGATATGGTGGACTCACTAAACACATGCTTCGTTTATAAAATTGTCTGAGTGTTGGAGAGTGCCCCTGGCTATTCATGAATAAATAAAAAAAGTGTTGTCTGGTTTACTTAATATAAGGAATTTTAAATGATTTTTACTTTTGATACTTAAGCATATTTTAGCAATTACATTCTACTTTTGATAAAGTATATTTAACCAAATACTTTTAGACTTACTCAAGTAGGATTTTACTGAGTGACTCACATTTCCTTGAGTCCTTTTCTATTAAGGGATCTTTACTTTTACTCATGTATGACAATTGGGTACTTTTTTCACCACTGGAATTGTGAATGTGCCATTCAGAGGGTGAATGGCCAAGACAAAAGATTTAAGTGCCTTTGAAAGGGGTGTAGTAGTAGGTGCCAAGCGCACCGGCTTGGGTTAAGAACTACACCGCTGCTGGATTTCACGTTCAACAGTTTCCCGTGTGTATCAATAATGGTCCACCACCCAAAGGACATCTGCCAACTTGGCACAACTGTGGGAAGCATTGGAGTCAACATGGGCCAGCATCCCTGCGGAACGCTTTCGACACCTTTGTAGAGTCCATGTCCCAACGAATTTAGGCTTTTGAGGGCAAATGCGGGGTGCAACTCAATATTAGGAAGGTGTTCTTAATGTTTTGTACTTGTGTATGGAAGTAGTTTAGTGCCTAAAAAAAAAAAAAAAGGGGTTAAGTGTCAAAATATAAACAGTTTCCTGATCTCATCTCTCCGATATAAGACAGACACTTCAAAACAAACTTCCTTTTAGATGTTTTACTATGTTTTTCCTTGTATGAATCTGTGATTCAATGTGTTTATGGGCTAATAGCCGTAATATTTAATCAAATAATTAAATATTTTTGGGTCCTAAAATCGAATATCTAAATGATCCTTCGTATGACCATCTTAAAACAATTCCATGTGTTAGCTTAGTAGAACCCCCCCCCTCTTCCAGGTTTAGACTAGAGGATTAATGGACCCAAATGATGCAGCCTTGCACAGAACTGGTAATAAGGACCTTTTTCAGCAAAGTCCCAAAGTCTCTTCTCTCTCTAAAACGGGAAGGGGTTTCCATTAGGGGTGAATCGGTAGGGTCAGATAAGGACGGGGTGTTGGGTGGGTCAAGTTCAGGAGGAGAGGTCAAGGTTAGGCTGGCCCTCAAGGCCGCTCCAGGAACCAAATCTCGTTCTGTCGGTTTACCGCCGCGGGGTTTGTGTAGCCGGCGACAATGAATGAGCCATTCACGCATATGGCGGGCGAGTCGAGCACTTCCGCCATGGTGCGGATCTCGTTGATGATGGTCACCTCGTTCGTAGCGCCAGCGAAGGCCCTGGAGCGAGAAAGGGGCACATAGGAATCTAATGAGATTTGATTCAAGTAATGGAGCTTTGCGTTTGAAGGTATTTTAACCTCCCTACTCAGTCTGATGTGTAAATTCCAATGAGATTGTCCAATACAATATGCTATGAAAGTGAATGTCACAATAGGATAAATGGAAACAACTGGAGCCACTGTCATATTTGGAAGCATGATGCAACCATATGTCTAGCAAAAAGTGTTGGAGCGGTGGCTGACTGAAATAATATAAATAACTTTAGCTAGTTAGTCTCTTGTGACAAACATTTGTTAAGTCAGTGTCCAATAGAGTAGCTAGCTAGTTACGTCCGAGATTCCCAGTAAGCTAACTTCTTGGCTAACTGCAGGCTGAAACAATTTGCTTGAAACTGAACTTGTTCATGCCTCAAACTGACAAAGTGGCTCCAGTAATGATTACAATTTTATGTTAACGTATCTACTTCCATATTGTATTGTCATAAAATGTATCAGGCAGCACAAAATAATCGCAAACTCCTACCTTGTGTATACAATAGTGGCAGGCCATTCCTCAATGCTTATTTCTGTGTCAGAAGGCTGGGGTGGCTGGGCTTGGTATTCTGTGGGCAGGTAGTAGGCCACAGTGACGTCACTGGACAAGACAGAGTGGTTCTCGTCCGTGCGGATCACGGTCAGGATAGGGATGGTCATACCCAAATAGGTACCTAAGGACAGGACATGAACAACCAAGAGCCTGCAGTAGATTTGGCTAAACAAGGATGACGTTCGAAGAATAAAGACTCAATGACTACTGTAAAGGCTGCTTTGGACTCACCTGAGGAGTTCTGCTGGCAGATGTATCTCATGAGCTTCATGAAGCCGTAACAGATGCTCTGCTCGTAGGTGTCCTCATGAACCGTGATGCACGCCCAGTGGGCCTTCTCATAGTGGCGTTTCTCATAGAGCACGTCCCCACACTGTATAGACAGACACACACAGAAAGGCTCAGGCTCATGCATTTGGCTGGGTCACTATTAGTGATGCGCGGATCAGCGGTTTGTTCACCCGCCCGCAATTGCTAATAACCCATCCACAACCACTCGAGGGGCCCAGGCAGAGACAGCCTTGAACCCGATCGAACATCTGTTGAGACCTGAAAATAGCTGTGCAGCGACGCTCCCCGTCCAATCTGACAGAGCTTGAGAGGATCTGCCAAGAAGTGTGCCAAGACTCGAGGCTGCCAAAGGTGCTTCAACAAAGTACTGAGTAAATGCTAACATTTGGAAAGTATTCTGAACCCTTGACTTATTCCACATTTTGTTACATTACAGCCTTATTCTAAAATAGATTAAATTGCCCCCCTTCTAACCAATAAGAGTCTAAGCCGGAGTGGGGGGTTCTACTAAGTTATGTGGAATTGTTTTTAATGGTCATACCAAGGATCATTTGGATATTTGATTTGGAATTGTAAGACCCCTTGAAGTAACAAAAAATATTTTTTTAAATGATTTGATGATCAATGTTATTTTGTCTGACAGCTAATAGCCCATACAAACACATTGAATAACAGATAGTCCCCCCCAAAAAAATCTAAAGGAAGTTTGTGTCTGTCCTATATCTAAGAAAGATCAGGATTTTTTTTTTTATATACGTATTTGACTTATTGTCACTAAACACATTCATTTTTTTTTCAACTGATACCGGGGGACCTTCAGATGAGTCTTCAGGCCTGTGGGCAAACCGTCCTAGAGCAAAACAACCGACAGGTACTAGTTCGTAAGAGTCTCCCCTTTCCACAAAGGAGTCATATTAGTGTGTAGCCCAAACTGTTCGGAGGCTACAGATTTTGTGAGGAGACACATTTTTGGGATGTCTCATGGTCTGAAAAACACTGCTCTTGTTATGGGGATTGTTTTATGCTAATTAGATCGACAAACCGTTTCTGTATAGACCTCGCTTTGTGCAAGGGGGCATTGTCATGCTAAAACAGGAAAGGACCTTCCCCAAACTGTTGCCACAAAGTTGGAAGCACAGAATTGTCTAGCATGTCATTGTATGCTGTAGCGTTAAGTCCCTTTCACTGGAATTAAGGGGCCTAGTCTGAACCATGAAAAACAACCCCAGACCATTATTCCTCCACCAGATTTTACAGTTGGCACTATGCATTATCCTGGCATCCGCCAAACCCAGATTCGTCCGTCGGACCCAGATTCGTCCGTGAAGCGTGATTCATCACTCCAGAGAACGCGTTTCCACTGCTCCAGAGTCCAATGGCGGCGAGCTTTACACCACTAGCCGATACTTGGCATTGCGCATGATGATCTTAGGCTTGTGTGCGGCTGCTCAGCCATGTAGACCCATTTCATGGATTTTCCGACAAACAGTTATTGTGCTGATATTGCTTCCAGAGGCAGTTTGGAACTCTGTAGTAAGTGTTGCTTCAGCGGTCCCGTTCTGTGAGTTTGTGGGGCCTACCACTTCGCGGCTGAGGCGTTTTTGCTCCACTTACAGTTGACCGGGGAAGCTCTAGCAAGGCAGAAATTTGATTAACTGACTTGTTGGAAAGGTGGCATTCTATGAAGTGCCACATTGAAAGTCACTGAGCTCTTCAGTAAGGCCATTCTACTGCCAATGTTTGTCTATAGAGATTGCATGGCTGTGTGCTAAATTTTATACACCGGTCAGCAACGGGTGTGGCTGAAATAGTAGAATCCACTAATTTGAAGGGGCGTCCACATACGTATGTATATAGTGTACCTCAATCCTTGAAGGCTGAATATGACCTCATTCCACAGCTGTACTATACGAGGGCAAGTATGGTCTTGGCCATTTTTTTAATTTTAAGGCTTGGGTAATCTTTAGCTATTGACTGGATTGATTGATGACCCCTTGTTGGTGGAAATTATTAGGAACATATTTGAATTTAGCAGGCATGAACTTACTTACTCTACTTCATATTCATCATCTATAGCACCACCCCAACATGTGAAAATGGTGCGTTTGTTTTGTAGTAAAAAAAATCTAGAGGAAGATAAGTGTTTCAAATTAGCATGCAATGCCTACTCATAATTGGTTTACAAAAAAACAAAAAACATGCACACCGATGTCATTGGAAACACTTACTAAACTTAGAAACGTGCAATTTTCACATGATGTTTGGGTGGTGCTGGATATGATTAATATGAAGCTGTTCAACAAGTATATAGATGTGGGAATTCATTTCAATTAACAGATGTTAATTTGTGGAATTTCTTTCCTTCTTAATGCATTTGAGCCAATCAGTTGTGTTAGGTAGTTGTGGTATACAGAAGATAGCCCTGTTTGGTAAAAGACCAAGTCCATATTATGGCAAGAACAGCTCAAATAAGCAAAGATAAACGACAGTCCATCATTACTTTAAGACACGAAGGTCACTCAATCTGGAAAATTTCAAGAACTTTGAAAGTTTCTTCAAGTGCAGTCGCAAAAACCATCAAGTGCTATGAAACTGGCTCTCATGAGGACCGCCACAGGAATTGAAGACCCAGAGTTACCTCTGCTGCAGAGGATAAGTTCAGTAGAGTTACCAGCCGCAGAAATTGCAGCCCAAATAAATGCTTCAGAGTTCAAGTAACAGACACATCGCAACATCAACTGTTCAGAGACTGCGTGAATCAGGTTTTATGTGCTTGGTCGATTTACTGCAAAGGAACCACTACTAAAGGACACCAATAATAATACTTCCATGGGCCAAGAAACATGAGCAATGCACATTAGGAAATCTGTCCTTTGGTCTGATGAGTCCAAATTTGGGATTTTTGGTTCCAACCACTGTGTCCTTTGCGTCTCACAGAGTAGGTGAATGGATGATCTCCGCATGTGTGGTTCCCACCGTGAATCTTGGAGGAGATGGTGTGGGGGTGCTTTGCTGGTGGTACTGTCTGTGATTTATTTAGAATTCAAGGCACACTTAACCAGAATGGCTACGACCGCATTCTGCAGCAATACACCATGCATGGTGCATCAGATGACCTGGCCTCCACAATCACCTGACCTCAACCCAATTGAGATGGTTTGGGATGAGTTGGACCGCAGAGTGAAGGAAAAGCCGCCAACAAGTGCTCAGCATATGTGGGAACTCCTTCAAGACTGTTGGAAAAGCATTCCAGGTGAAGCTGGTTGAGAGAATGCCAAGAGTGTGCAAAGCTGTCATCAAGGCAAAGGGTGACTACTTTGATGAATCTCAAAATATATTTTGATTTGTTTAACACTTTTGGTTACTACATGATTCCATGTGTTATTTCATAGTTGATGTCTTTACTATTATTCTACAATGTATAAAATAGGTTAAAAAAACATGTAGGTGTGTCCAAACTTTTGACTGGTACTGTAAATGTACAGTACATAGCTACCTCAATTACCTTGTATCCCTGCACACCAACTTGGTACTAGTACTGCCTGTATATAAAACTTATTTTCTACTCTTTATAAATAGCCATGTTATTTTTATTCATTTGCTGTATTCCTCGGTGTAAGTAAGCATTTCACTGTTAGTCTACACCTGTTTTCTGCGAAGCATGTGACGAAATTGCCTAGAACTTAGTGTGAATTGTCCAATAATAAAAAGGTTAGCAATTAGCAAACTTAGTGTAACATACATTTTTAGTATGTGTGATCCCTGCAGCCAAACAGGACCACACATTTTACAATGAGTCTTATTGCTTGGCTGGCAGAGTAGATATTGTTCGTTGGTGAATTTGTCAGATGATAGACTTGCCTTCTCCTTATGAGTGATGAGGGTGAAGGGCACGCGCTCCCGGTCGTGTTGTCCGTTGTTGTTGCTGGTGATCTGCTGGATGGGCTCGGCCATGTCTGTTTTGGAGAGAAAAACAGACTTGGTTAATTTTTATCGAGTTGCTTCAAGTAGGGTCGCCATAGTCCAGGACCTTCACGTTTTGGGAAAGAGTGGGGAATTTTGCAACCCTACCTTGAAGTACAACAAATGTGGAGTCTTGATGACAATGCTGTAGTGCTACTAACAAAACAACCCGTTTTCTTATATTTACGATCCTGACTTGGGCTACATAGATTCAGGAAAAACGTATTGTCTGCCAGCCTAATAGAGGTCAAACTAGTTAAGGCAAAGGTGCTGAAATATAGACCCCTATGGCATGACTGTAGCTAGTAGTAGTACAAGAAGTATTGGTTTCCTATTGCAATCTATAGACTATAGTCGCTGTTCCCAAACTAGGGGTCGCCTGATATAAAAATGGGGTCGCGGGAGAATATCCAAAGTCCTGAAGGGGGAAAAAATATACATTATTTTGAGAGACAAATCTTGTGTGGTTAACCTTAATCTAATAAATTATTCAAATCTGAAAGATGAAATTAGATCCCGGTAAAAGGCCGCACTTGAATCATTCCCAAGGTGAATGGCTAAGCCTGTTATGCTATGAAACCACACGCTATTGCAGAGACTGATATTACCGGCCGCAATTGATATGGTGAAAACAATGTGCAGAGTCACAGAAACTCAAATACCTTTTGTCATGACACTGTTATAGAATGTATGCTATTGCTAGCAATCAAGAGAACTCTGAATGACTCAAACTCCCCAGATTATGCACTCCAAATGGACTTTAGCTGTGACGGCCAAGATGCCCATGGATTGACTTTCTTTTGTTTGTTATACATGTCGGGGGATGCTATTCCTGAGAACATTGTTCGGTCTCACGATTCCCGAGCAGAAAAAGGCACAGGGGATGTTCAGTGTGCTACGTGGCTATATTGACAAAAACAGATCCTATGAGATCGAATGGTGGGCTTTTGCACAGATGGGGCGCCATCTATGGCGGAACGGCGGGCAGGACTCTGCACTCTAGTTATGAAGGTGTCTCCCTCTGCCATATGGACGCTTTGTATGATACACCGAGAGCAACTGGCGACTATCTTCGATTGTAAACTACAGTTTAAGTCGGAAGTTTACATACACTTAGGTTGGAGTCATTTAAAACTCGTTTTTCAACCACTCCACAAATTTCTTGTTAACAAACTATAGTTTTGGCAAGTCTGTTAGGACATCTACTTTGTGCATGACAAGTAATTTTTCCAACAATTGTTTACAGACATTACTTCACTGTATCACAATTCCAGTGGGTCAGAAGTTTACATACACAAGTTGACTGTGCCTTTTAAACGCCTGAAGGTACCACGCTCATCTGTACAAACAATAGTACGTAAATATAAACACCATGGGACCATGCTGCAGTCATACCGCTCAGGAAGGAGACGCGTTCTGTCTCCTAGAGATGAACGTAATTTGGTGCGAAAAGTGCAAATCAATCCCAGAACAACAGCAAAGGACCTTGTGAAGATGCTGGAGGAAACTGGTACAAAAGTATCTATATCCACAGTAAAGAGTCCTATATCGACATAACCTGAAAAGCCGCTCAGCAAGGAAGAAGCCACTGCTCCAAAACCGCCATAAAAAAGCCAGACTACGGTTTGCAACTGCACATGGGGACAAAGATCATACTTTTTGGAGAAATGTCCTCTGGTCTGATGAAACAAAAATAGAACTGTTTGGCCATAATGACCATTGTTATGGTTGGAGGAAAAAGGGGGAGGCTTGCAAGCCGAAGAACACCATCCCAACCGTGAAGCACGGGGGTGGCAGCATCATGTTGTGGGGGTGCTTTGCTGCAGGAGGGACTGGTGCACTTCACAAAATAGATGGCATCATGAGGAGGAAAATTTGGTGGATATATTGACGCAACAAGACATCAGTCAGGAAGTTGAAGCTTGGTCGCAAATGGGTCTTCCAAATGGACAATGACCCCAAGCATACTTCCAAAGTTGTGGCAAAATGACTAGCTCTGGGAAAAATCTTTTGAACAGTCATCAACTCAGAATTCCAACTCAGGCCTCATTTTAGAGCTCCGACTTTCCGACCTGAAGATCAGTAACGTCATGATTTGACCTCGTGTTTTTCAGAGTTCCCAGTTTTGAAATCGCCATAAAACTCATGGTTCCCTTTGCCAGCTTATATCTGTGTGAAGCTGGATTCAGTGTGCTCGTCTGCATCAAAACCAAATATCAATCCAGGTTAGATGTAACATCAGACTAATTTGCAATTGACATTCATAGCCCCACATTTAAGAGTATTTGATGGTGAGTTGAGAAGACAATCAGAAATACTGTTAGTTTTTCAATTGATGGCCATTACCCCAAATCAAAAAGTAAACATTGGCTGTTAATTACATTAGTTTTCACATGGTTGGGGTCGCAAGTATTTTCAGATATCAAATTGGGGTCGTGGGTCAAACAAGTTTGGGAACCCCTGGCCTATAGTGTTCAGTCTACAGTAGACCGTCATACTGACCTTGTGCCATCCCGGGATTAGTGTTGTCACGATACCCGATATGATCACAATACTCAATACCAACATTTTACAAAGGCAAAAAAGAAGGCATATTACCCAAAGTCACAGAATGGCACTTTATCCAGACAAACTCAGCTACTGCCCTGTTCAATCGTTGGGCATCTTGAGTTCAATATCATTACATTTGAAGTGTTTTAAGTCAGACTTTTTCCAGAGACAGCCATGTATGCATTAATTAACCAATCGAACATGGTAATGGTAATTATTTGAATGGTAAATCTCTAGGCTTGGACAGTATCCAGATTGTCATACCGATTGTCATCCGTAATACCGGCACTGAACACAAGGGGCACTATTTTCATACCCGACTGAGCCTCTGGAATCTGAAGGTTAGCAATGCTAACAAGTACATGTAAAATCCCATAGAGAATGCTAACGAGCGCATTGCAAACTTTTTACAGTTCTGACCTAAAGTATTTGCAGGACAGACATCTCAGCTCATAAAAATATACAAGTAACAACAACAAAAATGCTACTCAGTTTGCTGCATGCAGAAAACAATTAGACATCAAGGCTCTTGATCCAGGAGGGGTTTCTCGGTTACCAAACAAAGCTTGATTTGGGAAAAAGCTAACCACAGTTGTGCATTAGGAAATCAAATGCACAACTGCAGAGCATTTAGAACATTTTAGGCAGGTAACTTAGTTTAAGATATCTAGCTGGCAAACATTTAGTTGCGAATTCGATATTAACTACGTCACCTGGCGCATGCTGCACAACAGTGAGTGACACGCAAGGCTCCGTTCTCTCGTCGTTGTGTGCTTGAAAACAAACACCACCGACTTGGGAGTACAGGTAAACTTCCTAATGAAAAATTGTGACCGGTGAAATGCAGAATCAAATCTTTAGGCTTTTCTAATGTATTGCATAAGTTGACTGCAGGTATTTACTTAAAGTAGCTGCAAAAAAATAATACATCCCGTGGCCATTTCCAAAATACCCCAGTAATGGTATATACAGTGAGGGGAAAAAAGTATTTGATCCCCTGCTGATTTTGTACGTTTGCCCACTGACAAAGAAATGATCAGTCTATAATTTTAATGGTAGGTTTATTTGAACAGTGAAAGACAGAATAACAACAAAAACATCCAGAAAAACGCATGTGAAAAATGTTATAAAATGATTTGCATTTTAATGAGGGAAATAAATTTGACCCCTCTGCAAAACATGACTTAGTACTTGTTGGCAAAACCCTTGTTGGCAATCAGAGGTCAGACGTTTCTTGTAGTTGGCCACCAGGTTTGCACACATCTCAGGAGGGATTTTGTCCCACTCCTCTTTGAAGATCTTCACCAAGTCATTAAGGTTTCGAGGCTGATGTTTGGCAACTCGAACCTTCAGCTCCCTCCACAGATTTTCTAAGGGATTAAGGTCTGGAGACTGGCTAGGCCACTCCAGGACCTTAATGTGCTTCTTCTTGAGCCACTCCTTTGTTGCCTTGGCTGTGTGTTTTGGGTCATTGTCATGCTGGAATACCCATCCACGACCCATTTTCAATGACCTGGCTGAGGGAAGGAGGTTCTCACCCAAGATTTGACGGTACATGGCCCCGTCCATCGTCCCTTTGATGCAGTGAAGTTGTCCTGTCCCCTTAGCAGAAAAACACCCCCAAAGCATAATGTTTCCACCTCCATGTTTGACGGTGGGGATGGTGTTCTTGGGGTCATAGGCAGCATTCCTCCTCCAAACACGGCGAGTTGAGTTGATGNCCGTTCTCATGATCATTGCAACTCCACGAGGTGAGATCTTGCATGGAGCCCCAGGCCGAGGGAGATTGACAGTTCTTTTGTGTTTCTTCCATTTGCGAATAATCCCACCAACTGTTGTCACCTTCTCACCAAGCTGCTTGGCGATGGTCTTGTAGCCCATTCCAGCCTTGTGTAGGTCTACAATCTTGTCCCTGACATCCTTGGAGAGCTCTTTGGTCTTGGCCATGGTGGAGAGTTTGGAATCTGATTGATTGCTTCTGTGGACAGGTGTCTTTTATACAGGTAACAAGCTGAGATTAGGAGCACTCCCTTTAAGTGTGCTCCTAATCTCAGCTCATTACCTGTATAAAAGACACCTGGGAGCCAGAAATCTTTGATTGAGAGGGGGTCTGTTTCTCTTCCATGTGGCACTTTTTATTGTACTGATCAACATTTCCATGACAGGAGGAAGAAAACCATTACGCCGGTAATATGGGTCATATCTTTTTGAACTGTTTGGGTTAGAAACCAGCAGTTTGCTGTATTAATGGTGCAAGCGTGGCGCTAATAAATCTGTGCTTGCGAAATAATGGTACAGCAAAGCCTTACAACTACTAAAAACTAATTTAATATAGGATTTACTTCAGGTCGCACCGCAAAATATTTAGTTGCATATGCGGCATATGTATCCCACTCCAACTAATTGTAGCAGATAAGGTAACGGCTAATGGCTCTATCGTCATTTCGACACATTAGGCCTACAGTTCATCAGAGAGCAGCTGGTCAGTAGATGACTAAGATGGTGGGATGATGTGCATGATCATACATGGGTGACGCATTTTGACTGTTTGCTAATATTTTTAGGAAGGAGGGTCATATTGTTTCTTTAAAGGTTAATTGCCCCTTAGAACCAACTTCTCTGGTTTTAAACAGCATAAGGGGCATCTTTTATTTTTGTCTTTTAGCAGACGCTCTTATCCAGAGTGACTTATTTTTATTTAACTAGGCAAGTCAGTTAAGAACAAATTCTTATTTACAGTGACGGCCTAGGAACAGTGGGTTAACTGCCTTGTTCATGGACAGATTTTTACCTTGTCAGCTTGGGGATTCGATCTAACAACCTTTCGGTTACTGGCCCAACGTTCTAACCATTAGGCTACCTGCCGCCATACCAGAGCAATTAGGGTTAAGTGCCTTGCTCAAGGGCACAGACAGAATTTTCGCCAGGCCGGCTCGGGAATTTGAACCGGCCTAACACTCTTAACTGCTAGGCTACCTGCCGACATGAGTCAGAAACATTAATTCTAGTGTCAAAATTGACTACAAAGTGTAAATAGGATGATGTTGGTCATAAAGTCAGTCTCATCCAAAACAGAGTTTTGTGAGTTCGTCACAATTTACTGGAGGGCTGGGCATGGATTGCCCAGTGCCCACTAACACGAGAGAATAGGGCTGAATACTGTACGGCGGCACGATTCGGACCAAATATCAAATTGCTATTTTTCGGGGGGGGCTTATTGCAATTACGATTTTTGAAAATGTGGTAATTCCATCCGACATGGTTTAAACAAGTCAGGGTAGAGAATATGAATTCTAAAATAAGATCTGAATGAATACATAGTGTGCTGACTGAATACAAAACCAAATGTTCTACTAGACCAAAGGTCTGTTGTAGCTGTGTAATAGCTGTGAGCTCTGTTTCAACTTCTCCCTTCATTTGCAACCATAAGCCTAACTGACTACAGCCCAATAGTGTGAAAGATCTCTCAATCACAGATGACCTCTAGTGTATGAAGGGGTATTGTTCACATGAGTGCTATGCTATAGTACAGTATAGCCTAATCTTTATTAGTGGAAATATGCTTATTGACATTTCTATGTAAAGTTCAGAAACTCCTTCAATAGTAAGACTGCATTGAGTGTTGCACAAACAAAAGTGTAGTCTGTCAGTGTTTTACTATAGTGGTATTACAATGGACACAGACGATCTTAATAAATTGACTAAACACCTTTTGAACACCATTCAAAACCCAAGAGCGATGGGGGGAGTGGGCAGAGGTTTACTGTACAACATTGTAACCCACAGTATTTCAGGACAGGATTTAATAGCCCAAGCTTTCCCTTAACCAGAGCAGGCTAGGCTATATCTCATCTGTTAAGCCTTTTAATGCCGCAACGGCGGCTCCATGCTAAGTCTCCGATTAGTTAGTCGGAGGAGAGAGGGGGAACAGGCGGGAGCTCCAGCCTAACTGGAACTCCATAAGCAGCATACCATAACTTCATTTACCAGTCTTCATCACTCAATGTTCAGCAGCCTACACGTCCAAACAAAAGGGCATTTATTTCTAACCTGTGGCTTTGACACTAGCCTACTTCAACCCGGGTTGTGTTTAGGGCTGGGCGATATGGCCTAATAATCATATCTTGATTTATTTTTTTCTAACTTATGGGCGATTCACGATATATCCAGAATTATGTGGACACCCCTTCAAATGAGTGGATTTGGCTATTTTAGCCACAGCTGACAGTTGTATAAAATTGAGCACAATGCCATGCAATCTTCATAGACAAACATTGGCAGTAGAATGGCCTTACTGAAGAGCTCAGTGACTTTCAACGTGGCACCGTCATAGGATGCCACCTTTCCAACAAGTCAGTTAATCAAATTTCTGCCCTGCTAGAGCTGCCCCGGTCAACCGTAAGTGCTGTTATTGTGAAGTGGAAATGTCTAGGAGCAACAACGGCTCAGCCGCGAAATGGTAGGCCACACAAGCTCACAGAACACGACCACCGAGTGCTGAAGTGGTGGGTTGCAACACTCAGAGTTCCTAACTGCCTCTGGAAGCAACGTCAGCACAAGAACTGTTAGTCGGGAGCTTCATAAAATTGGTTTCCATGGCCAAGCAGCCACACCACAAGCCTAAGATCACCATGCGCAATACCAAGTGTCGGCTGGAGTGGTGTAAAGCTTGCCGCCATTGGACTCTTGCCGCAGTGGAAACGTGTTGTCTGGAGTGATGAATTACGCTTCACCATCTGGCAGTACGACGGACATCTGGGTTTGGCGTATGCCAGGAGTACGCCACCTGCCCCAATGCATAGGCCAAGTGTAAAGTTTGGTGGCAGAGGAATAATGGTCTAGGGCTGTTTTTCATGGTTTGGGCGCCTTAGTTCCAGTGAAGGGAAATCTTAACCCTACAGCATACAATGACATTCTAGACGATTCTGTGCTTACAACATTGTGGCAACAGTTTGGGGAAAGCCCTTTCCTGTTTCAGCATAACAATGCCCCCATGCACCAAGCGAGGTCCATGCAGAAATGGTTTGTTGAGATCGGTGTGGAAGAACTAAACTGGCCTGCACAGAGCCCTGACCTCAACCCCATCGAACAACTTTGGGATGAATTGGAACGCCGACTGCGAACCAGGCCTAGTCGCCCTACATCAGTGCCCCGACCTCACTAATGCTCATGGCTGAATGCTGCAGGGACTTGCTTCCAATGTTCCAACATCTAGTGGAAAGCCTTCCCAGAAGAGTGGAGGCTGTTATAGCAGCAAAGGGGGGACCAACTCCATATTAATGCCCATGATTTTGGAATGAGATGTTCGATACTTTGTCAGTGTTTCTCTAAATAAGCTTCCTTGTACAATTTAAAGGTCAAATACACTGCATTTGACAGTCGGCAATAATCTAATGAATTCAGAGCTTGTGAAATTATATATAGGCTAAATATAAGCCTTCAACTAAATATAAGCCTAAAACCCACTCATTTAATTATTCTATCTAAATAGTTTAACCTATGAAAATGCCTTATTACAAATTTAACCAGAACCATGCATAATGCACATTTCAATAATAATTACTAACTTCTTGTAGCAGGCATTAGGCATAGAAAATTAACACAGGTCTCAAACATGTGCTAGTGAGGAGCCAGCTCATCTTTTATATTTCAAGTTTAGCCAACTTGGATCCATTTGCTAACAAGGTAGAACAGTCGCATTGTTATGAACACATCCTTCTGTCTCCAACTGTTTGAAAAGCATGCTTGTCCACTTTCTTCAGATGTTGAAATCAAGTGGCCTACCTTTCTCAGAATGAGAGTTGCCAATTCCTTTATATAATTGTGTTTGGTGCTTATTGATCATCTATAAAACAGACTAGACAGCTAGAATAAGTCTTCGGCTAAAATGCTGCTAGCGGAACCGCACGAGACAACCCAAGCATACATTTTCCAGAATCGATGTTCATTGATACTAGTTTTAGTAGTGTCTGTTCTACTCGCAATTTGAAACATAAAAAGGGTGTTAAAAGATTGAATTCTTTATTACAGTAAAATGTCTGTTTTGGTTTCCATATGACGGATTTTCTGTTGGACCAAACTTCAAATAGCGAGTTCAATCCGCTTGTCAGAGAGGAAGAAGTGATCTCTCATCTGTTTTGCTGTAAGTGGCTTTGTGTGTGTAAATTGGAAGGTGCACAGCCTACAAGCTATTGCACAGAAGACGCAAAGGAGATGAGACCAAAAAGACAACATGAGAACAAGTGGACATAAACGCTCATAAAAACTTGATTCTTACAATATAGGCATTTGGAATATAGCGCCAAAGCATACATTAGAGTTAATCTAATTCATTTGGTATTGTGCAGCCCTAGTTGTGTTCATTAGGCACTACATTTGAGAAAAACAACACAGAGGGGCTGTGGATATGTCCAATAATGTTTTTGCTATAATTGCTATAATCGAGATAAAACGCCAGTGATACTAGTCATGCTCAGAGGTTTTGACTTGACTCGGGCATGTGCCCTACTGAACATACATACTGCCCTACTGGACTGTAGTGGAGGAGATACCTAGAATGTAGATTGAACAGCAGTAGTACTATTTAGGCTCAGAGGTTTTGACTTGACAGCAGCATAGACAGCCCAGTCTGGGTGTACCCTTTCAGCCCTCTGTAATTTTGCTGCTGGCTGCCTGCTGCAAACCCAGTCTGCATTCCAGACAACCTAGTAGGTCAGGCGCAACTTTGCTCAGTTTGCTTTCAGAAATATAAGCAGTTCTGGATACAAATCTGGTCGCAGTACAGCCAGTCTGGCTTCTGTGTGCAATAGGAGGCCTATCCTTTGTTTGACTGTACATGCAGACTGATGCAATCTGCAGGGGGAATTGGGTCACTCAGTGTTGTTGCCTCATGTTAACCTTAGACAGGGGCTTTAAATTCAGGACAAAATATTCACATTCTCCATAGTCAAGTTGTAAACAGAACAGTGTCTTTCAACCTGGGGTTTTGTAGGCTATATGGCAGGGATCATCAACTAGATTCAGCCACGAGACGATTTTCTTTCTTGAGAGGATGGTCTGGCAGCCAGAACATAATTACAAATAATTTGTAGATGACGAATTGACCTCAAGACCGAACAGATAATGTTTGACAAAAACAATTTCAAACCTTGCTTACATTTGTATACGATCACGTTTCTTTCTATTATGCATGGGAATACTTGAACAGATTTCTTAAATAAAAATCACTTGGACCTGATTTCCAGGGGTTTTGTTTATGTCCAACAATAATAAATAATTTTTTGGCTCAACTTGGGGGGAAATAAAAGCATCCGCGGGCCAAATTCGGCCCAGTTGGGGAACCCTGCTATATGGGGCATTTTTTAGCCATTACTGTATTCTGGCTATATTTTTCTGAGAGGTAGGTTCTGAAAGTGATACCATTTTCAGGGCCTGAAACATTGCTTTCAATATTTTGTTATTTGCTGAAAGAGTATGTTAAACATTTCAATTGTTAATACTTTCAGTTAGGATTCTAAGTACCATATTTTAATTCGGCATTCGTTTACAGCAGGGGTATTCAAACGGGAGTCAGCAGAGGTACTGCAGAGGTTCCGTAAAAAATTAAGTGGATTTTTTTATTTTATCAAAACTATCCATGCCTGTCATCCCCGCAAAAACTAACACTCCCCACTGATGTTAACATTACAACCTAAAGGTAAATCTTGAATGGGGGGGTTGACCTGAACATTCTCTGACCCCTGACCAGCCATATTTCCCTCTCCTTGTATGCACAGCAATTGTCCCTCAGGGATGAATACAGTTTTATTGAATTTTGTTTACTCTTTTTTCCATTTCGTTTTTCCACTGACTTGTCACCAGACCATTTTCATCTTCAAGATTTCTATGTTAGGAAAACTATTTCTTAAGGGATGCATTTCTTAAAAATGTAATTGGCATGTGTTGAAGAGATATGAACAGTGACCCCCGCATGCGTGTGCCTGCCAAAATGGCTTGCAGAGTGGTAATCTGTTGGATCAGGGTTTGTTAATCATTTTAAAAGTGCCTCTACTGGCCACGAGGGGCAAAATGATCAGGGGCTTTAAGTGACATCAGTCATGTTACTGCTACAAGCACTCATCTTACTAGGCTAGCCCCTCATTTTCCACACATGGCATTGGCATTATTCACAGCCTAGGATTTCATGTAGCTCCAGTACATTATACATGCTTTAATACATTTCAGTATGCATTAACTAGCCTAGTGACAATAGTACCGTTTGTGTGAATGTATACATTGTCTTGAGCTCTGATACAAATGTATCCCGTTTTCTTGGCTGAGGACACAGCACATTACCCACAATGCACTGTTTTGACAGCGGTCAACATTGACCGAGAGTTTAAACGTCGACAATGGTTTAAGAGTTTAATTATGATCACCGAATGTCTATTTGTGGAAAAAAAAAAAAAAGTTGCGTTCATGTGTGTGTGTGTGTGTGTGTGTGTGTGTGTGTGTGTGTGTGAATGATAATGTCTGGCACCCTGATGACGTCGACTACAGGAATAGTTGGAACTTGCGGCTGATCTCTCGCGCAGAACTAGGTCAATCGATGAAACAGGAAATAAAACCAAAGTAGCCAACTTTGCACAGTCATTGTTGTCACAATAAACCGTGTCAACCGTTTTGTTTATACTGTCCATACAGCGTTGTCACAAAAATAATTTCCCAATCAAAATCCACTACTTTCTCAATTCGAACTTTACAGTGTGTGCTCTAAATCCCAAATGCTTTACCTCGAGGCACTTCGACTTGGTGTCCCCGAGCAGCGTCCTGCCAGTAGCGCAGCAATCTGTCTTGCTGCCCTTCGTCCTCCATCGTCTCACTCTCCTCTTCCAGACTTCCATTGCCCGAATCTGACAGCTGGTCTTCCGAAAAAGATTCCAGATCCTCTAGCGTGATCGTCCCATATACGGATTCGCTGCCGCCTCCACCACCGATACCGTCGAGTCCACCACCTCCATTCATACGACAATTGCCAGGATGCATTCTCCACTCTTGGAAAAAATATTTAGATTCAACGTATTTCAAAGCAAATGTGTACTGTTGGGTCTAAAGAAAGACAGCTTTTGGTGGTAGATCTGAGCGCGTTCCAGTCACAATCCGATGCGGTAAATTCTGATCCAGGTCAAATCCGATTTAGGAAAACTTCAGGGCCATTTTTGCTCTAGTCTTGCCGCTTATTCCGACGCATTTAGCTATATTGATTTATTTACACGGCTGTGCAACCTATTCTATTTACAGAAGGCATTTAAAACTTATTCTACTTAAGTTATTAATCGTCGAAGACTGCAAGACATACCTTGCCTGTCATTACGCGACGCTTTCCATAGGCTGGTGAACTTATCTTGACGTTTTATAGATAATGGAACACCACATGACACCTGACCACTCCTACCGCAAGACGTGATAAATGCTGAAGTTCATTCACCTTAACATCTTTGCCTGAATTCAGACATTCCGCTTTCCCTTTATCATTAACAATTGCTATTGTTTTAAATCGGGTAGACAGTAAATTAGGTACAAATGTTGTTGGGATGGTGTTTGTTTTCAGTAACTGGGAGAATTGTTTCTCTCGCACATCTTGAGTAGGGGAGATGGGAAGGGACAGGGTTATTAAAGAGTGATAGAGAATATGCTGACATGAGGACCTTATATAATCCTCTGCTCTGTAGTGTGATACATGGGGCACACTCAAAACAAGCTGGTCAGTCACAGTGGTCACCTGGGGTAACTTGGCCCTAAAAGTAGGGCTGCAATCACAAAAAACAAGTTTATTTATAGTCAAGTGAAGCCTGTTGACCTCTTGACCGCTTTCACCGGTGGTGATAATTATTTCATCTAACCTGGACAATGACACAGATCCTGTGCATCGGCATCCATTGTAGACATGCAGCAGAGTGTATTGGCCTGTATATTAATAGCTACAAAGAAGAAAGGCCACTCGATTGGCTCCCACGTCACCTAACTCCACACTCGTTCAGCCAATGAGGAGAGCGCTCCTTCACCGAGTTTGCTCCATAAGCCCCACGGCCAAGATAGACTGTAATAGTGGCACTCTGCTAGCTATGCTAGCTTCGCCCTCATGGGGGTGCTAGCAAGCAACCTAGGTAGAGATAGGTATCAACAGCCATCAACAGCCAGCCAATCCAGTAGGGGCTGAAAGTTATGGTGAGCCCGCGATATCGCGGATGATTTGCATAAAATTCAGCTTTCCCCGACTTTAGTCCCTGTTCAGCTCCCAGGCCCATGCTCGCTTCGCTCAACGGTTCCCCGTCCACTCCGCTTATCTTCTCTTTCCTTCCATTGAATTTGAATGGCTTCATGATGCCACTGTATATGAACACGAGCCGTCAGTGTTGTGGGCTGCAGTACTCACCATCCTTCCGCCCCTGCAGCTCATGAGTTCTGTCTGCCAACTGGTGGGTGTCTGTAATGGAGCTCATGGGAAAGCTGGTCTTGAGGCTATAATGATAATATATGGGTTATAATGAGAATAAATAAAAAATTATCCACGTTTTGGTTTTTGCTGTAGCACTACACAGCTGATTCAAATAATCAAAGCTTGATGATGAGTTGGTTATTTGAACCCCCTGTGCACCTTGGCCTGTTGCTTCACCTTGCTTTACTTATGACCTTTCTTCAGGTCAACGGACGGTCACTAGCATACTACACTGAACAAAAATATAAACGCAACATGCAACTATTTCAGAGATTTTACTGAGTTACAGTTCATATAAGGAAGTCAGTCAATTTAAATAAATTAATTAGGCCCTAATCTATGGATTTCGCATGACTGGGAATACAGATATGCATCTGTTGGTCACAGATACCTTAAAAAAAAGTAGGGGTGTGGATCAGATACCCAATCAGTATCTGGTGTGACCACCACTTGGGTGACTATAGTCTTTGACAATTTTTTGGGCCTTCCTCTGACACCTAGTGTGTATATAGGTCCTGGATGGCAGGAAGCTTGGCCCAAGTGATATACTGGGCCGTACACACCACACTCTGTAGCGTCATACGGTCGGATGCCGAGCAGTTGCCATACCAGGCTGTGATGCAACCGGTCAGGATGCTCTTGATGGTGCAGCTGGAGAACCTTTTGATGATCTGGGGACCCATGCCAAATCTTTTCAGTCTCCTGAGGGGGAAAAGGTGTTGTCGTGTCCTCTTCACGACTGTCTTGGTGTGTTTGGACCATGATAGTTTGTTGGTGATGTAGACACCAAGGAACTTGAAACTCTCGACCCGCTCCACTACAGCCCTGTCGGTGAATGGGGTTGTGTTCGGCCCTCCTTTTCATGTAGTCCACGATCAGCTCCTTTGTCTTGCTCACGTTGAGGGAGAGGTTATAGTCGGGGCACCACACTGCCAGGTCTCTTACCTCCTCCCTATAAGCTGTCTCATCGTTGTAAGTGATCAGGCCTACCGCTGTTGTGTCGTCAGCAAACTTAATGATGGTGTTGTAGTTGTGCTTGGCCACACAGTCGTGCGTGAACAGGGAGTACAGGAGGGGACTAAGCACGCACCCCTGAGGGGCTTCGGTGTTGAGGATCAGCGTGGCAGATGTGTTGTTGTCTACCCTTTAGTCCCAGGGTCCTTTGCTTAGTGATGAGCTTTGTGGGCACTATGGTGTTGAACGCTGAGCTGTAGTCAATGAACAGCATTCTCACAGGTGTTCCGTTTGTCCTGGTAGGAAAGGGCATTGTGGCGTGTGATTGCATCCTCTGTAGATCTGTTGGGGCGGTATGCGAAATGGAGTGGGTCTAGGGTTTCCGGGATGATGGTGTTGTGAGCCATGACCAGCCTTTCAAAGCACTTCATGGCTACCAATGTGAGTGCTCCTGGATGATAGTCATTTAGGCAGATAACCTTCGCTTTCTTGGGCACAGAGACTGGTGGTCTGCTTGAAACATGTAAGTATTACAGACTCGGTCAGGGAGAGGTTGAAAACGTCAGTGAAGACACTTGCCAGTTACACGCCCTGGTAATTCGTCTGGACCCACGGCCTTGTGAATGTTGAACTGCTTAAAGGTCTTGCTCAAATCGGCTACGGAGAGCGTGATCACACAGTCGTCTGCAACAGCTGCTGCTCTCATGTATGCTTCAGTGTTGCTTGCTTCGAAGTGATCATAAAAGGCTAGTATTGGCATTAATAGATTTTGTGATTGTGACAGTCCCATTTCTGCTGACTGCATGATTGAAAATCAGGACTCATCAAATAGAGTGAAAAATAGCAGCATGCAGAAGTTATTTTTCATTTGGTTGCGTAGAGGAGCCTTGACATAAGTTGTGTGTAGAATCTCGAGGAGTGCAGGCGAAAGGCTCTGCCACTTCATCTAGCTACCTGTTGCTCAGGAAATCAAGGATCCACAGCATTAGTCCTCCATCCAATGAGAAATTGTCAATCAGTCTGTGAGCCAAGTTGGAGGGCTGGATTATATTAAATGCTGAGGAATAATAAACAAATAAGACCTTAGCATGGCATTTAGCTCCCTGTAGGTGTTAAGTTCAGTAGCATAAGGATTTAATCATCAACCCCCTTACCAGATGCATAAGCAAACTGAAGGGAAGTACAATTCTGCTGGTTAGGTTGCAGGATGTGGTTTTTGACAAATTTCTCAAAGCACTTAATAACCAGGGACATTAATGTTTCCGGCCAATAGTTATTTAGTACAGATAGGTTTGTTGATTTGGGGATGGGCACTATAGTAGATTTTTTCCATAGTATAGGAAGGCATACAGTACCAGTCAAAAGTTTGGACACACCTACTCATTCCAGGGTTTTTCTCTATTTTTACTATTTTCTTTATTGTAGAATAGTGAAGACATCAAAACTATGAAATAACACATATGTAGTAACCAAAGTGTTAAACAAATCAAAATATAGTTTATATTTGAGATTCTTCAAAGTTGCCACCCTTTGCCTCGATTTCACAACCAGCTTCACCTGGAATGCTTTTCCAACAGTCTTGAAGGAGTTCCCACATAAACTGAGCATTTGTTGGCTGCTTTTCCTTCACTCTGTGGTCCAACTCATCCCAAACCATCTCAATTGGGTTGAGGTCGGGTGACTGTGGAGGCCAGATCATCTGATGCAGCACTCCATCACTCTTCTTCTTGGTCAAATAGACCTTACACAGCCTGGAGGTGTGTTGGGTCATTGTCCTGTTGAAAAACAAATGATAGTCCCACTAAGCGCAAACCAGATGGGATGGCTTATCGCTGCAGAATGCTGTGGTAGCCATGCTGGTTAAGTGTGCCTTGAATTCAAAATCAATCACAGACTGTCTCACCAGCAATGCACACTATCACACCTCCTTTTGACTGGTACTGTACATGTTGCTGATCCAAAGAAGGTTGAAAAATAAAATAGGAAATCCCGGCCAGTTGCTCTGCACAGTGCTTAACATTTTTTTAACAAATTTGTCTGGACCTCATGAACTCATGAAATATCTTTCCCAGGATAACAATATATTTTATTGTGAAGAGCATTTTGCTCCAAATTTAGCATTCTAGTATTATAATGTGAATAGGCTAAATCTCTCAATTTTGGTCAATAAAGGACCTTAACACATAATTTTGTTCACCTTTCCCAGGTTAGCTTGTTAGCATGTTTATGTTTGAAAGCGATATAAACTAGTGACCCGCAGTATTTGTCATTATTCCCTGATGAAGACCGCTTGTCTGTCGAAACGTTGGTTATTAGGTTAAATTATTGCATCTGAGCTCCTAAGGTGTGCAGCTCTCCTTTTCTTTTTCAAGCATGTTTATGTTACCAGTTAGGCAGATGGCATGGGTAAGATAGTCTAGCCTTCTGTCTATCACAGATTAAAGTCAGACATCAAATTTTATTGGTCACATACACATGTAGTAGATGTTATTGCGGGTGTAGCAAAATGCTTGTGTTCCTAGCTTCAACAGTGCAGTAGTATCTAAGAATTCACAACAATACACACATCTCAAAGTAAAATAATGAAATTAGGAAAGATATAAATATTAGGACGAGCAATGTCTGAGTGGCATTGACTAGAATACAGTACAGTGCTTTTGGAAAATATTCGGACCACTTGACTTTTTCCACGTTTTGTTACATTACAGCCTTATTCTAAAATTTATTAAATCGTTTTTTCCTCAATCTACACACAATATCCCATAATGACGAACCAAAAACAGGTTTTTAGATTTTTTTGCTCATAATAAAATAAAAGAATATATTACAATTACATAAGTATTCAGACCCTTTACTCATTACTTTGTTGAAGCACCTTTGGCATCAATTACAACCTTGTCTTCTTGGGTATGACGCTACAAGCTTGGCACACCTGTATTTGGGGATTTTCTCCCATTCTTCTCTGTAGATCCTCTCAAGCTCTGTCAGGTTGGATGGGGAATGTTGCTGCACAGCTATTTTCAGGTCTCTCCAGAGATGTTCGATCGGGTTCAAGTCCGGGCTCTGGCTGGGACACTTAAGGACATTCAGAGACTTGTCCCGAAGCCACTCCTGCATTGTCTTGGCTGTGTGCTTAGGGTCGTTGTCCTATTGGAAGGTGAACCTTCACTACGGTCTGAGGTCCTGAGCGCTCTGGAGCAGGTTTTTGCCAAGGATCTCTCTGTACTTTGCTCCGTTCATCTTTGCCTCGATCCTGACTGGTCTCCCAGTCCCTGCCGCTGAAAAACATCCCCACAGAATTGATGCTGCCACCACCATGCTTCACCGTAGGGATGGTGACAGGTTCCAGACGTGACGCTTGGCATTCAGGTCAGAGTTTAACCTTGGTTTCATCAGACCAGAGAATCATGTTTCTCACGGTCTGAGTCCTTTAGGTGCCTTTTTGGTGGAGTGCTGTAGAGATGGTTGTCCTTCTGGAAGGTTCTCCCATCTCCACAGAGGAACTAATTATGAGGTATTGTGTGTAGATTGTTGAGGGAAATGTTTTATTTAAGGCTGTTTAAAGTAACAAAGTGGGAAAAGTCAAGGGGTCTGAATACTTTCCGAATACATAATCTGTGGATTTATTGGGGTGGTAAGGCAAATTTGAAGTGGGTCTAGGGTGTCATGTAAGGTGATAGGATCCTTAACTAGGCTCTCAAAGATCTACAGGGCGATAGTCCTTTAGTTCAGTTACCTTTGCTTTCTTGGGTACAGGAACAATGGTGGACATCTTGAGGCAAGTGGGGAAGGCAGACTTGGATAGCGAGATATTGAATATGTCCGTAAACACTCTAGCCAGCTTGTCTGCGCATGCTTTGAGGATGCGGCTAGGGATGTCGTATGGGCCGGCAGCCTTGCGAGGGTTAACACGGTTAAATGTCTTACTCACGTTGGCCACGGAGAATGAGAGACCACAGTCCCCGGGAGCGGGCCGCGTCGGTGGCACTGTGTTATCCTCAAAGCGGGCAAAGAAGGTGTTTAGTTTATTCGGGAGCAAGGCTTCGGTGTCTGACGTGGCTGCATTTCCCTTTGTAATCCCTGCCACATACGTCTCCTATCTGAGCCGTAGAATTACGACTCCACTTTGTTTCTGTACTGACATTTTGCCTTTTTGATTGCCTTATGGAGGGCATTACTGCACTGTTTGTATTCAGCCATATTTCCAGAGACCTTGCTGTGGTTAAATGCAGTGGTTAGCGCTTTCAGTTTTGTGCAAATGCTGCCATTTATCCACGGCTTTTGGATTGGGTAGGTTTTATTAGTCAGTGTGAACAACATCCCCTATACACTTCCTGATGAACTCCGTCACCGTGTCAGTGTATGTGTTAGTGTCAATGTTATTCTCAGAGGCAACCCAGAACATATCCCAGTCCGTGTGATCAAAACAATCTTGAAGCATGGATTCCGATTGGTCAGACCAGCATTGAATTGACCTTAACACGGGTACTTCCTGTTTGAGTTTCTGCCTATAGGAAGGGAGGAGCCAAATGGAGTCGTGATCTGATTTGCCGAAGGGAGAGCGGGGGAGGGCCTTGTAGCCATCCCGGAAGGGAGAGTAACAGTGGTTGAGAGTTTTAGCAGCGCAAGTACTACAGTCGATGTGTTGATAGAACATCGGTAGCATTTTCCTCAAATTTGCTTTAAAAGTCCCCAGCTACAATAAATGCAGCCTCAGGATATGTGGTTTCCAAATCCACAAAGTCCAGTGTAGTTCCTTGAGGGCTGTCGTGGTATTGGCTTGAGGGGGAATATACACGGCTGTGACTATAACCGAAGAGAATTCTCTTGGGAGGTAATACGGTCTGCATTTGATTGTGAGGTATTCTAGGTTGGGTGAAGTAAAGGACTTGAGTTCCTGTACGTTATCACAATCACACCATGACTAGTTAATCATGAAACATACATCTGTTTTTCTTCTTCCTGGAGAGTTGTTTATTCCTGTCTGCGCGATGTACTGAGACAGTATATCTGGAGAGAGCCATGATTCTGTGAAACAGAGTATGTTACAGTCCCTGAGCTCGTCTACTTTATTGTCCATTGACTGAACATTAGTGAGTAATATACTCGGAAGTGGTGGATGGTGTGCACGCCTCCTGAGTCGGACTTCAAGTCCACTCCAAATACCTCTTCTCCGCCGGCGGCATCTTGGAGCAGCCACCGAAATAAGTTCAATTGCCTTGGGGGATACGAACAAAGGATCCAATTCGGGAAGTTGTATTTCTGGTCAGAATGCTTGTGCGTTACCGCTGGTCTGATATCCTAAAGTTATTTCCGGCTGTATGTAATAACACAAACGTTCTGTGCTAATAATGTAAGAAATAACAAAAAATACTGTAAAGTTGCGTAGGAGCTAGTACCAGAGCTACCATGTCTGTCGGCGCCATCAAGAGTAGTGTAGGGTGCTTCCAGCTAGCGTGTGAGTCTGCGATGAGAGCCATGGGGGGGGGGTAGGCCTAGTAGTCGGTTTCCAGTAATTCACCCAACCCAAAATGTTGTTTCAAGGTGAGATTGTGGTAACGTACAGGAACTCAAGTCCTTTTGTTCTCCCGATCTGGAATACCTCCACATCAAATCGTCATCGCCGTGTATATTCGCTCGCAAGCAGATACCACAACGTCTCTCAAGAAACTACAATGGACTGTGCAAACTGGAAGCCGCTTATCCTGAGGCCGCATTTATTTTAGCTGGGGACTTTAATAAAGGAAATCTGAAGAAAATGCTACCGAAATTCTATCAACACATCTCCTGTGCTACACGCACATCACATACTCTGGATCATTGCTAATCTCCCTTTCCGGGCGGCTACAAGGCCCTCCCGCACCCCCCTTTCTGCAAATCAGATCACGCCTCCATTCTGCTCCTTCCCACCTATAGGCAGAAACTTAAACAGGAAACCCCCGTGGCAAGGACTGTTTAACGTTGAGAATAGTAACGACGTATACACTGACTCGTGACTGGGTTCATCAGGAAGTGTGCAGAGGGATGTTGTTCCCACTGTTAGAACTTATCCAAACCAAAAACCGTGGATAGATGGCAGCATTCAAATTTAAATAAATTTGTCCCGGGCGCGTACACACATTTTGCAGATGTTATGACGGGTGCAAAATGCTTATGTTCCTAGCGCCAACAGTGCAGTAATACCTAACAATACATGCAAATCCCCAAAAATGTAAGAAATGAAGTTATAAGAACGAGCAATGTCAGAGTCCGGAATATAAATATATATGTACTGTGAGCTCCAAAGGTGACACATTTTGTTGTTTTGGCTCTTTACTCCAGCACTTTTGGATTTGAAATTATACAAGGACTGTGAGGTTAAAGTGCACACTGATCTTTAATTTGAGGGTTACAGCACTATTTGTACATAGTCAAAATTATTAGGACAAATTCACTTAACCTTTTACTACTTTAATAAACATAAGTATTTGATCCCATATTCCTAGCACACAATGACGACATTAAGCTTGTGACTCTACAAATGTGTTGGATGCATTTTGCTATTTATTTTGGTTGGGTTTCAGATTATTATGTGCCCAACAGAAATGAATGGTAAATAATGTATTGTGTCATTTTGGAGTCACTTTTATTGTAAATAAGAACAATGTGTTTCTTAACACTTCTACATTAATGTGGGTGCTACCATGATTACAGATATACCTGAATGAATTGTGAATAATGATGAGCGAGAAAGTTAGACACACAAATATCACCC
>QNTS01000279.1:4391-46750 GCA_003317085.1 Hucho hucho
TCTCCCTTCCTCGCTCTCCCTCCCTCTCGACCTCCGCCGACCTCTCCCCCGACCACCCCCTCTCGACCTCCCCCTCCCTCCCCTCTCGACCGGCCTCTCCCTCCCCTCTCGACCGGCCTCTCCCTCCCCTCTCGACCCCGATTGCATAAAGAATCATAGAATTTATAGGACTTGTTTGGACAGAAGTCAGTGTGGAAAGCTTGTTCTTTATCCAATGTTGATTTTGAATGATGCAAATTATTTTTGTATTACCACTGTGAGATTGTTCTGGTTGGTGGAGCTCCTGGTGGAGAGGGAGAGTGGAGAGTCAATGCAGGATTCTGCCCACCACGATGCTACAGTATATTCCTGGAGTAGCTCTCCTGTGCTAACAAGTGAGACAATGCTGACCTCTACTGGACGTGGAGAAAAACTACATCACATGCCAATCAGAGGGGATAAGTTACCAAGCTACTTCTGAGACACTATAACAGGATTCAGAACGTGCTGGTCCTCTTCCAGTGCTTGCAGATCTGTCTGTCTGTGTATCATTATCCATCTGCGTGTGTATGCATCTTGATTCCTGTGTGTGTGAGTGCATCATGATCTGCGTGTGTTTGTGAGTATGGTGATTTTAGTGTGTGTGTTTCATTATCGAGCTAGCACCACAACAACAGTGGAGCTCTGGGCTCCCCAGTGGTATTGCACCACCTTCTGTGTGTGTCGATTTCGCCTGCACCGGGAGGGAGCCATTGAGCCAGGCTCAGATAATACACCTCTCCTTTCAACATATGGAGATGCACTCAACAGAGGTAGGAGTCAGCAGAGATGGGAATTATGTAAAGCGGATTTATGATGTAATATACATTGGGTAATAGTGCAGACGTGACTGGTGGAAATACCTCTCATGCTAACCATGCAGATTTGGTGTTTAATTTGCGACATAGATAAACATATAAAGGCATTGGATTAGGTTAGGAGATTTGTATTACTCGCTGCTCAAGTTGCTTCCCTCCTATTCTCAGTTAAGAATGGATGCTGAATATCTTTGCACAGAGTCAACAGAAACCAATATTGGATTTTCTAAGGAGAATTGCTTAGTAAAGCCCACCAGAAAAAAACAGGCTAACTTGGAGAAGATAATCTTACATCCATTGAAATGGAAGAACGATCTTAATGCTAAAGTTGATATTTTAGGGAGAAACTCACCCCAAACAGTTGAAAGAGGAGAGAGGAGTCAATTAGATAGTAGACAAGGAGAGACTAAGCCAGTGTAGGAGTCATGGCAGGCAGGGCTTCCTGCTGATGTCATGCTGAGGAGGGGAGAGGAGGGGAAGGGAGAAAGCAACAACAGCTGGAGCTGCAGTGTGTAGAGTTGGAGCTGCTCGTTGGTGAGGCATGTTAATTACACTAACGATCACTTCCATTTCCACTGGAGCCAAAGAAGAGGCCTCTTCTGCTACAGTGGCCAGCAAGATTCTGAACAAACACACACATGCTCAATACAGCCACACAGCAAGTACTCTCCTACCATTCTTACAGTATTGTCAACAATGTTATACTTATGAGCATACACAAATCATAACCACGTAATACCACTAGCTACATTTATAAATGTGGAATTCCAAAACAAAATCCACAACCCCTATGAATAGCCTAATATAGCCTAATATTGACTAGCATCCTTATCACATATAGTCTATTCCACCAGCATTCACTAGAGGTCGACCGATCGGCATGGCCGATTAATTAGGGCCGATTTCAGGTTTTCATAACAATTGGTAATCTGCATTTTTGGACGCCGATTATATTGCACTCCACGAGGAGACTGCGAGGCAGGCTGACCACCTGTTATGCGAGTGCAGGAGCCAAGGTACGTTGCTAGCTAACATTAAACTTATCTTATAATAAACAATCAATCTTCACATAATCACTAGTTAACTACACGTAGATGATTTGATGTCTGACTGAGTGGTGGTAGGCAGCAGCAGGCTAGTAAGCATTCATTCAAACTTTACTGCGTTTGCCAGCAGCTCTTAACAATGCTTGATCCACAGCGCTGTTTATGACTTCAAGCCTATCAACTCCTGAGATTAGGCTGGCAATACTAAGGTGCCTATTAGAACATCCAATAGTCAAAGGTATATGAAATACAAATGGTATAGAGAGAAATAGTTTTAACTGGGAATATTGAACCACCAGCTTTCATGTTCTGAGCAAGGAACTTAAACGTTAGCTTTATATATATATATTTATTTATTTATTTGTAATAATGACAATTACAACAATACTGAATGAACACTTATTTGAACTAAATACAATACATAAAATCTATTTAGTCTCAAATAAAAAACATGCTCAATTTGGTTTAAATACAGCAAAGTTTTGGATTTTTCAACACCAATACTGATGATTGGATTTTTTTGGTCCTCTAATAATCGATATTGGTGTTGAAAAATCATAAACGGTCAACCTACACCACATTAAACAAAGAGGTGGAGTCAAATGACCACTGTCTTCATGAACTGTGACATCAGCAAAGACTAAGACTGGGATATACACTCGAAACAACACCGCCGTTTTCATTGCGATATCAATATAGCGTATCACAACCAAGGTAGGATCCTTAGCCACCACCACAGCACACCAGACGGTCCAACATTTTAGGAAAGCATAGCAGCCCACAGTGCCCTGCTAAGTGTCTGATTACCTGGATTGTGCCAAAGTCCACATTCTCGTAGTGGAAGTGGGCGCACTCAGCCAGCTTGGGGAAGTGGCTTTTGGTGAAGGACAGTCTGAAAGACAGAGACAGACTGTGGTTAGGATGAAGGCCTTAGGCCTAAGGGTCTGATGGATAATTAAGAGAGTAAAGGAAGGGGGAGGGTGGAGAAGAAAACATAGTACAAGAGAGGGGAGGAGAAAGAGGGCAAAAATAGATAAAATCCGGTAGAAAGGGCAAAACTGAAGGAGAGCGGGAGAGAGAGACGTGTGAGGGACACAGATAACAAGAGTGAGAGGTAGAGACAGAAAGAGATGTAGAGTGATCGCTGAAGAGAGAAAAAGGTTTCAAGAGAGAACACGGTGGGAGCCGAGAGAGAGAGAGAAAAATGGAGAGAAAAAGGATGATCGATAGAGAGAACGGAGATAAGAGAAAAAGATGGAGAGAGAGCGGTCAAAGTACGAGTGAGAGGAAATCAAAGTAGAGAGAGATGTGTAGCAGATGTGAGGAGTTAAGGCAGTATCAGAAGGCCCACAGCAGGGTAAGTCTACTCGGTCAGTTGGTCCACTCACTTCTTGATGTTCTTGACCTTCATGCTGGCCGTGCTGCTGCAGGAGCGCAGGAGGGGCTCTGCGCTTAGCTCAGGGACCTCGGCACTCCGCGCCTGCATGTTGGAAAGGAAACAGACACACTCGTCAATACATGACCTGTGACTTCACCTCTGACAAACAACTCCATATGAGTTGACCTGCATGCGAGAGAAACCTAGGGACAGCGCAAATCAAACCAATTCCAGGATGTAGTGACTGTTGTCAAAGTAGCTACTTAATATTTTTGTTGTTGTATTTTTCATGTTAATTGGACAGAGACAGTGACAGTGAAAGAGTGGAAGAAAAGTTAGGAGAGTGTATTAGAAGGGAGGTCGGTTGGATTCAAACCCACCAACGGCTAGACCAACCCAGGCCCCTACTAGCTACGTTTGACCCAACATGGTAAAGTCTGACCCATGACAGAGTCTAATCTGTGACCGAGTGAGGTTAAAACGCACTTGATAACATTACATCAAGTCATCCTGTGTGGCTAAAGTCAACAAGGGAAAAGAGAAACACCAAGCTAACAGAACCCAGGCCCCTACTAGCTACGTTTGACCCAACATGGTAAAGTCTGACCCATGACAGAGTCTAATCTGTGACCGAGTGAGGTTAAAACGCACTTGATAACATTACATCAAGTCATCCTGTGTGGCTAAAGTCAACAAGGGAAAAGAGAAACACCAAGCTAACAGAGAGAGAGAGAGCTAAAGAGCAGGAACCCAGACTTAAAAGAAATTAGAAATATAGACATTGTCATCCTACAAGAAACATGGTATAGAGGAGACCACTGGTTGCCCTCTAGGTTACAGAGAGCTGGTAGTCCCATCCACCAAACTACCAGGTGTGAAACAGGGAAGAGACCTAACTCACTATTAAATTAGTCAAAAAAGGAACATTTTAAATCTGCCTAGAAATTAAGAATGAAATGATTTTAACAGAGAAAAATGTCCTCATGTGTGCTACCTGTATCCCCCCACTTTAACAATGACAGCTTCTCCATCCTAGAGGGGGAGATCAACCATTTCCAGGCACAGAGACGTATTAGTCTGTGGTGACCTAAATGCCAGAACTGAACAAGAAGCTGACACTCTCAGCAGTCAGCACACATGGGGACAAACACCTACCTGGAGGTGACAGTATTCCCTCCCAAATATGCCCCTCAAGACACAACTATGACAAAACAACCACCAAAAATGCGTCGCAACTCCTGCAGCTCTGTCGCAAGCTAGGTCTGTACATAGTCAATGGTAGGCTTTGAGGAGACTCCACGCTCATAGTACTGTAGACTAATTTATCATTGAACTCTCTCAGAGCGTTCACAATTAGCCCACTGACACCCCTATCAGATCACAGCAAAATCAGTCTACCTGAACAGAGCAATACTTAATCATGAGTCATCAAAGCCAAAGGAACTGCACAATACTAATAAATGCTATAGATGGAAGGTAAGTAGTGTAGAAATTAAGCAACAAAAAATGCAATCCCTTTTAGACAACTTCCTGGACAAAACATTTCACTGTAATAATGAATGTGTAATCTTGGCAGTAGAAAGCCTGAACAGTATATTTGACCTATCGGCTCCCCTATCAAATCTAAAAATGTCAAGCAAACAACCTAAGAAAATGAAAAACAATGACAAATGGTTTGATGGAGAATGCAAAAACCTAAGATTTCTTTATTTTCTTTATCCAAACAAAATCATAAAGACCCAGAAAACCTGCGTCAACGCCTTCAGATAGCCTAGTGGTTAGAGCGTTGGGCCAGTAACCGAAAGGTTGCTAGATCGAATCCCCGAACTGATAAGGTACAAATCTGTCGTTCTGCCCACTGTAACTTGCCTAGTTAAATAAAAAATAAATACTAATAAAATAAATGGTGAATCACTAAAACAATATAGAAATACACTATGGAAAAAGAAGGAACATCACGTAAGAAATTAGCTCAATGTAATTGCAAATCCATAGAATCTAACCACTTCCAGGAAAATCGGAACACACTAAACAAACACCAAGAGTTATCTATCCAAATCAAAGATGTGTGATAAACCCCTTCTCCAATCTTTTTGGCTCTATAACAAAGAACAAACAGCAAAAAAATTATGCCTCCCGAGTGACAAAGGCAAAGTCTTCTCATGCTTTGATGATTTCAAAAAAGCTTTTGACTCAATTTGGCACAAGGGTCTGCTATACAAATTGTTGAAAAGTGGTGTTGGGGAAAAAACATACGACATTATAAAATCCATGTACACAAAGTGTGCGGTTAAAATTGGCAAAAAACATATTTCCACAGGGCCGTGGGCTGAGACAGGGATATAACTTAAGCCCCACCCTCTTCATATATATATATATATCAACGAATTGGCAAGAACACTAGAACAATCTGAAGCACCTGGCATCAACCTACTAGAATCTGAAGTTAAATGTCCAATGTTTGCTGATGATCTTGGTTGGGGACAGAAGCACCAGGAGGGCCTACAGCAGCATCTACGGATTCTGTCAGACCTGGGCCCTGACAGTAAATCTCAGTAAGACAAAAATAATGGTGTTCCAAAAAAGGTCCAGTTGCCAGGACCACAAATACAAATCTAGACACCGTTGTCCTAGAGCACAAAATCCAGAAAAGAGCCATTCAATTCTACAACCACCTAAAAGGAAGCAATTCCCAAACCTTCCATAACAAAGCCATCACCGACAGTTTCCACCATAATTTGCAAATAAATTCATTAAAAATCCTACAATGTGATTTTCTGGATTTTTTTTCTTCATTTTGTCTGTCATAGTTGAAGTGTACCTATGATGAAAATTACAGGCCTCTCTCATCTTTTTAAGTGAGAGAACTTGCACAATTGGTGGCTGACTAAATACTTTTTTTCCCCACTGTATTTCCCTCAGATTACACAGACCAACAAAGATTTCGAAAACAAATCCAATTTTGATAAACTCCCGTATCTACTGAGTGAAATATAAGTGTGCAATCACAGCAGCAAGATTTGTGACCTGTTGCAACAAGGGAAACCAGTGAAGAACAAACCCCATTGTAAATACAACCCATATTTACAGTTGAAATCGGAAGTTTACATACACCTCAGCCAAATACATTGAAACTCAGTTTCACAATTCCTGACATTTATTCCTAGTAAAAATTCCCTGTCTTAGGTCAGTTAGGATCACCACTTCATTTTAAGAAGGTGAAATGTCAGAATAATAGTAGAGAGAATGATTTCAGCTTTTATTTCTTACATCACATTCCCAGTGGGTCAGAAGTTTACATACATTCAATTAGTATTTGGTAGCATTGCCTTACATTTTTTTAACTTGGGTCAAACGTTTTAGGTAGCCTTCCACAAGCTTCCCACAATAGGCTGGGTGAATTTTGGCCCATTCCTCTTGACAGAGCTGGTGTAACTGAGTCAGGTTTGTAGGCCTCCTTGCTCGCACACACTTTTTTCAGTTCTGCCCACAAATGTCTATGCAATTGAGGTCAGGGCTTTGTAATGGCCACTCCAATACCTTGACTTTATTGTCCTTAAGCCATTTTGCCACAACTTTGGAAGTATGCTTGGGGTCATTGTCCATTTGGAAGACCCATTTGCAACCAAGCTTTACTTTCCTGACTGATGTCTTGAGATGTTGCTTCAATATATCCACATCATTTTACTCCACATGATGCCATCTAGTTTGTGAAGTGCACCAGTCCCACCTGCAGCAAAGCACCCCCACAACATGATGCTGCCACCCCCGTGCTTCACGGTTGGAATGGTGTTCTTCGGCTTGCAAGCCTCACCCTTTTCCTCCAAACATAACGATGGTCACTATGGCCAAACAGTTCTATTATTGTTTCATCAGACCAGAGGACATTTCTCCAAAAAGTACAATCTTTTTCCCCATGTGCAGTTCCAAACCGTAGTCTGGCTAATTTATAGCAGTTTGAAGCAGTGGCTTCTTCCTTGCTGAGCGGCCTTTCAGGTTATGTCGATATAGGACTCGTTTTTACTGTGGATATAGATACTTTTGTACCCGTTTCCTCCAGCATCTTCACAAGGTCCTTTGCTGTTGTTCTGGGATTGATTTGCACTTTTTGCACCAAAGTACGTTCATCTCTAGGAAACAGAAAGCGTCTCCTTCCTGAACGGTATGATGGCTGCGTGGTCCCATGGTGTTTATACTTGCGTACTATTGTTTGTACAGATGAAAGTGGTACCTTCAGGCATTTGGAAATTGCTCCCAAGGATGAACCAGACTTGTGGCGGTCTACAATTTGTTTTCTGAAGTCTTGGCTGATTTCTTTTGATTCTCCCATGATGTCAAGCAAAGAGGCACTGAGTTTGAAGGTAGGCCTTGAAATACATCCACAGGTACACCTCCAATTGACTCAAATGATGTCAATTAGCCTATCAGAAGCTTCTAAAGCCATGACATCATTTTCTGGAATTTTCCAAGCTGTTTAAAGGCACAGTCAACTTAGTGTATGTAAATGTCTGACCCACTGGAATTGTGACACAGTGAATTATAAGTGAAATAATCTGTTAACAATTGTTGGAAAAACTACTTGTGTCATGCACAAAGTAGATGTCCTAACCGACTTGCCAAAACTATAGTTTGTTAACAAGAGATGTGTGGAGTGGCTGAAAAACGACTTTTAATGAATCCGACGCAACTATGTAAACTTCCGACTTTAACTGTATTTATTTTCCCTTTTGTAGTTTAACTATTTGCACATCTTTACAACACTGTATAAAGACAATGACATTTGAAATGTCTTTATTATTTTGTGTACTGTTTTTTATTGCTTATTTCACTTTTGTTTATTATCCATTTTACTTGCTGTGGCCATGTAAACACATGTTTCCCATGCCAATAAAGCCCATTGAATTCAATTAAGAGAGAGAAAAGAAACCAGAGAGATAACAAGGAAAGTAAAGAATGAAAGAATAGAAGAAAATTGTGGAGTGGGGAGAAAGAGAGCGAGAGAGGATAGGATGAGATGTGGAGAAGTTTGGTCTCTTTCTAGCTGGTTGCAGACAAAAACTGGGAAGGTGATAAGGAGATAAGCATGATTGCCAATGAGGTCAGAGACGGGAGCCAGGTGGGTCGGTGTACAGATAGCATCATGTCAGGCCTGCAGTAGCTGTGAATGGGAATGTAGAACCGCTTAGCCTGTGTGCCAGTCTCCTTCTATTCTTTCTGCTTTAGCCGACTCCATTGTTATTGCTGTTTGGCATTGAAAATGATTCTGCTAAAACAAAAACAGAGTGACACGCAGGTTATTAAGAACTACTAGGAGCAGACAAAAACTGGTAGCAACCTCTTCGGTGCTTCCCCAAGGAGAGAGGCTTATCAAGTCTAGCCAAAACAATCTCAGAGGTTCAGCTGTACCTATAAAATATTCAACTGTGTCTTGAAGAAGGCAAGTGCTCATCAAGACTTGCTAAATAAAAGAATACAGTGCAGGCGTTACCAAATTTCACTTGGGTTGTTGGATATTATGCATAGTAGCCTATGCCGCATTAAGTGACGATGAATGGGAAGTATTCTGCTTATGTATTGCATTTAGGCGTTATCCACATATATTTATTGACTAACTACTGGTAAATTAGTTAGTCAATAACATGCAGAATGTCAATTTATTCATGTAAGTCTATTTTTATAAATTGTACCTTTATTTAACCATGTAAGCCACTGAAAACACATTCTCTTTTGCAATAATGACCAAACCAATGTTCTGTTAGCAATGTGCCCTCAGTCAATCGTTGTGGCACGTCGAGAGCTTGGCAGGCATTGATCGATTCATCCTCTGAAATGCAGCACAACACGTATGTCGGCTACTGCTATTTGGGCACATTGTGACAGCTAATGCTAACTAGCTTAGTACTTTGGTCACTGCGACCCACTGTGAGAGCTAACGCTAACTAGCTTAGCATTTTTTTGATCAAATCAAATTTTATTTGTCACATGCTTCGTAAACAACAGTTGTAGATGAACAGTGAAATGCTTACTTATGGCCGCTTACCAGCAATTCAGTGAAAGAAAAATAATAACAAGGAATAAATACAATAAATCAGGACAATGTCCCCAAACCACCACTAGGCCCATTTTAAGAGCTGCTCCCTTGATAATAACATAATAAAACATTTAACAAACAGCAGACATGCCACATCTTTAATGTTTCAAAAGTGATCAATATTAATTCGCTGGAAAGAGATGCCTGTGCCTGCATCCCAAAGTTCACCCCATTCTCTTTGTAGTGTACTACTTTGACCAGGGCCCATAGGGCTCGTCAAAAGTAGAGCACTATATAGGGAATAGAGCGCCATTAGGGACGCAGCCTGTCTTTTCCACTGTATCAAATTTGGTGGTTCCAAAGTGCGAGTGGTGGAGGACAACTGTCATGTTACCATGGAGACAGCCTCATTTCAGATAGCACCACTCAGCTGGAGAGAAAAAAGAAGCTGGGCTTGGATGGTGTTGAAATAACTGAATGAGTTTAGGTACCATATCTTTAATGGAGACTTTGGCATATTATACATTGAGATAATAAAAAATAAAAAATATGGATTGGTTGAATATGACAAGGATTACCTTCATTTATTACTATCTATATAATTTGATTAATATTGAATAATCGGATGTAAGCAGTTAGATTAAACAATACAATGTCTTCATTACAATTCTTCTTAAGTTTAGCCAACATATATAAATCATGTACATGATATTAGGTTCTGATACATCCCCTAACAGTTAAGACAGTTAATTGAAGGAGACTGAGATAAGACGTGCCAGAGAGTCAACGATCCCCCAATCAAAGAAGAGCCTTGTTATAGACTGTGTTTTTAATTTAGTCTTTGAAATTACTAAATAATAAGAAAAGCTTGTCTACGGTCCAATATTACAATAAATTATTTTCTGAATAAGTGTCAATTTCTCATTTTTTTATGCTGTCTTAACTCATTTTTCTGGTTTTGTTTGTCTTTCAGGTTCTTGTTCATTGTTGATCTCAATGATGTCTGATTGTTATATTTGATACACCAAAAAAAAAAGGGGATCCTTTTTTATCTAAGTAGTTAATGTTTGATTAGCATTGATATTGTTGGGATCTCTCTAGGCTGGGATGCTTTGATACATTGTGTGTGTCAGGGAAGCTATGTATGTGCATACAGTGCATTCAAAAAGTATTCAGACCCCTTTACCTTTTCCACATTGTCTTACGTTAGAACCTTATTTTAAAATAGATTAAATGAATATTTTTCCTCCTCAATCTACACACAACACCCCATAATGACAAAGCGTCACAGTATTTTAAATTTTTTTGCAAATGTATTCAAAAAGCTCAGGTACATCCTGTTTCCATTGATCCTCCTTGAGATGTTTCTACAACTTTATTGGAGTCCACTTGTGGTAAATTCCAATGATTGGGCATGACTTGGAAAGGCACACAACTGTCTATATAAAGTCCCAGAGTTGACAATGCATGTCAGAGCAAAAACCAAGCCAAGAGGTCGAAAGAATTGTCCGTAGAGCTCTGAGACAGGATTGTGTCGAGGCACAGATCTGGGGAAGGACACCAAAAAAATTATGCAGCATTGAAGGTCCCCAAGAACACAGTGGCCTCCATCATTCTTAAATGGAAGAAGTATGGAACCACCAAGACACTTCCCAGAGCTGGCCGCCGGGCCAAACTGAGCAATCGGGTGAGAAGGGCCTTGGTCAGGCAGGTGACCAAGAACCCGATGGTCACTATGAAGGAGCTCCAGAGTTCCTCTGTGGAGATGGGAGAATCTTCCAGAAGGACAACCATCTCTGCAGCACTCCACCAATCAGCCTTTATGGTAGAGTGGCCAGACGGAAGCCACTCCTCAGAAAAAATGCACATGACAGCCCGGTTGGAGTTTGCCAAAAGGCACCTAAAGACTCTCAGACATTGAGAAAAAATATTCTCTGGTCTGATGAAACCAAGATTGAACTCTTTGGCCTGAATGCCAAGTGTCACGTCTGGGGGAAACCTGGCACCATCCCTACGGTGAAGCATGGTGTTGGCAGCATTATGCTGTGGGAATGTTTTTCAGCAGCAGGGACTGGGACACTAGTCAGGATTAGAGATGAAACGGTATGAAAATTTAATATCACGATTATAGTGCCCAAAATGATCACGGTTATCAGTATTATCGCAGTATTGTTCAAATGTGCTGGAAATTTTCAAAAAGTACTGATACACTGAAATAATTTCACCAAGTTTTATATTGAAAACCAACAAACAACAAATAAAATTAGCAGCACTATGCACTTTTTGTCTGTATAAACATTAAAATAATAACATTAACATTAAAGGTGGCACAATGTGGCCATGAGGTAAAAGTTTCCCTAGCGCAGGTTTTAATGAACACAACATTAATTGGGTAAATCAAATGTGCATATAAAACCAACACAAGTAAAGCAATGTGTATGTAAGAACAATACAACCATATGTAAACAAATCAAATTAACAGCACTGATTGTATGTCCGTTCTCTCCTTCATAAAGAAATAAGGTGCAGCTGGCCAAACATCCTGTATGTATGTTCACTTGAGATTGAAATGTAAAACACTCTCTCTGAAGGCACACTGGTTGCTGGGATGCACAAAAGCTTCCTGGCAACCCTGGCAAGGTGAGGCAGCTCTGATGCACCAGTGGATCCTCTTCTGCTGGAATGGGTGGCAGAGACAGGTAGACCTTGAGCTCTTCTTTCATTGTCTTCTGGGGTGGTCGGAATCTGACCCTCTTAACCTCTCTGCTGCCTTGTGGAGGTCATATTTCTCAGCAACCCAGCCAGGCCTTCCCCTCTGACGCAGCTGTGAGGGTGTTGGTGGTGGAGGTGCTGCTGGTGCTTTGTGGTTCTTCCCTGACAGCTGCCAGCTTCAAGGCCTCCTGGACACAGGTGTCAGTGTTAACTTTTGCAGCCTCAGGCTCATCTAAAAAGCTCATTTCTAAGTGGGGGTTAATGAAACAAGCCATGTGCATGACTCTCTTTGCATCTGTTGATAAGGTCTTCTCTCATTACCCTTTTCATCTCCTTGGTCAGGGATGGCTCCGTATCCTTTTCCACCAGAACATCACGGGTGTTGTAGTCCAGGACAGGCTTGATGGCTGATCGTGTCACTCGTGTCTCTGAGGCAAGTGCATCTGTAAACTTACTCAGAGGTTCAAGGAGCTGGCACAGTTGCTCCATGACACTTATGTCGGCATCCTTGGGCATCAGATGCCATGTTCCTCTTACTCCAGCCAGTGTCGCAGACTGGCTGCTGTTGGCTGAGGAAACGCTCAAGGATCTTGTGTGTAGATCCCCATCGGGTCACCACATCATGGATCAGAGCCTTCTGTGGCATGTTGAGGGCAGCTTGCTTTTCTCTCAGTTCTCTCCTCCTCCTCTTCCAGCTCCGTGAGAAGCCTTGGACCAGATGACGGCAGGCCTTGACTGCTGTGTCAACTCTCTGAATTTTCAGAGCCTTTGAGATGGCCAGGTTCAAATTATGGCCAAAGCACCCAAGCCCCAGATCTGGGAACTCTTCAAAAGCCTTGATCATGTTTGTTGCGTTGTCTGTGGTTATGCAGACCAGGCCTTTCTTTTTTATCCCCCAATCTTCCAGCATATTCTCAAAAAAACTCTGATGTTGTGAGCCGAGTGATCTTCTGGGAAGAACTGTGTTTCCAGGCAGTTTGATTCCAGTTGCCAGTCTGGGGTGAGGTAATGGATAGTGAAGCTGATGTAGGGTTGACCACCCCTGCTTTCACTGGTCCAAAGGTCAGTAGTAGCAGCAAACCATGTGCCTTGAGCCAAACGTTTTCCAACATCAGCTTTAACCTGGTTGTACAGTTTTGGGATTTCAGTCTTAGAAAAGTGTTCGTGATGGCACTTTGTAGTGAGACCACGGCAACCTTCATCAGCCTCAGAAAGCCAGGCCTCTCAACAATTTGAAATGGCATCATGTCCTTGCAATGTAATATGAAAGGGCTGCCGTGTGGTCTTGAGCTTTTTTTGATGTGGGTGCATAAGCAGCCTGCCTTTTAAATGCTTGCTCGAGTGTCTGTCACAACTGTAGATGAGGAGGGACCAGTAGCATCACTGGGTTTGCCTGCTGCACGCCCACTCTGTAAACAAGGGAATAGCAAATGTATTACTATTATTGGTGTTGCTACATAAAAAATTATCAGTCTATCTTCTGTGTTGCATTTGATTATATGCAATGACCCCATGAACAATTTACATAAATACAAATTAGTCTTAAGACAGTGATAGTAATTGCAATGAGCCCAACAATTCACATAAATGTATAGGAGTCTATAGTGTTTTCTCGTTTTGGAACACTTTTACAACCAATTTGACTGCCGGATTTTAAATGAACAAAATATGTTGGTTGAGTGACTAAACTACATAACGTGTTATCGTGTGCAATGGTAGGCTGGACACGTTACATTTGTAAAAACTAGTTCATTGCATCTGCCGTTGAGCCCAGTTTCATAATATGACCATATTTCCCAGCTGCTTGCCGTCGTTTTGAAGTAATCTTGAAAAAAACACCCGGCCAGCTCCTATTAGTTCTACTGAGCACCGTGGCATCAACTCGCCTTCCGAACGTTCTATTCCCAGCTTATTGTTCTACATCACAATGCCTGCTTCGCTATTGTTGGCAACGAGGCCCGCTCACGTTGTTTATAGTTAAAATGTAAACAACAAAAATTACTCATGGAACTCTGAGGTCGTCCCATTGTTTCCTATAGGGGAAATATAGGCATGTCTGTCTATTTCGCCAAATATCTCACAATGTGTATATTTCGATTTTTTCAAGTCGGACACAATTTTAATCAAGAGAATCTACTCTTTCTAATTATGTAAGTCTGGGTAGCGAGCTCGGTTGTCATCAAATGCTAGCCCCAAAATACTTTATGCCCTTGGAACGCTGAGCTCCCCCCCATTGTTTTCCTATGGAGAGGCATGCAGGTCTATTTCGCCAAATATCTCACAATGTGTATATTCAAGTCGGGCACCATTTTAAATCAGTAGAATCTCCTCTTTGTAATTATGTAAGTCTGGGCAGCGAGCTTGTTTGTCATCGATCACTAGACCAGATATAGTCGGAAGTTTTCTTTTTTTGCTACTTTCTCATTACGCAGACATAAGCACAGTTGACACCACCGACGTGCGGATGTTACTTTCTCCAAGAGTTTTTTCCCCAGTTTTGTCCGACGAACAGATTGTAGTGGTAAAAAAAGGGATACATTTTTTGTGCTATTTAGGCGAAATGGAATTCTAAGCAACACTTCAGTCAAAACAGGCTCTGCGAACGTTTGATTACATTCATTTGCTATGGGCTAGCGCTAGTGTTCCAGCTGTTCCAACGTTATTTTGCTGTTTTTCAGCCTTGGGTGAATTTTGACTCGTTCTATTGTCCAGCCTATCCATGGGCGAATAGTCTGCAGACACACAACGCATACAGCAGCAGAACGTGTAGTGTTTTTACAAGAGTAAGTAACACTGAAAGTTTACATTATTGACAAGCTATTAGCAAGTTAGACAGACAAACTATGACATTTTCCCCATTCTGAAGTCCCCACATCATGCATTGAGCTAAAAGTTAACTTACCTTGCATTCGCTATAAAGTAGTGGGTGGTGGTCACGAAGATGAACCAAGTGTTGTCCACTTTCGCATACATTTTTGCATGTTCTGTAGACAGGGTGACCATCTTTGATTAAGTTTCCCTCAGCACTCTTGTAAAACCCAAAACACGACCACACTTCAGATTTGGTCCTCTTAGAAGGCTGAAAAATCTCCCGAGCGCTGTCACTGCCTTCCGCCATGTTTTCACACAAAACAAACCCCAATTTGCATGCTGTGCATGCGTCAGACTGTTGCCAACTTTGGTTGATGCTGGACAGTATTTACCGTGAGTTTTTCAAACCGCGGTAATCAAACACGGTTTTAATGATAATTACAATTTGAAACGGTAATACTAACCGTCGGAAATTTTGCTGTGGTTTATCGTGAAACCGGTAAGCATTTCATCCCTAGTCAGCATCGAGGGAAAGATAAACGAAGCAAAGTACAGAGAGATCTTTGACAAAAACCTGCTCCAGAGCGCTCAGGACATTGGGGAGAAGGTTATTTGACCAAGGAGGAGAGTGACGGAGTGCTGCATCAGACGACCTGGCCTCCACAATAACCCAAACTCAACCCAATTGAGACGATTTGGGATGAGTTGGACCGCAGAGTGAAGTAAAAGCAGCCAACAAGTGCTCAGCATATGCGGGAACTCCTTCAAGACAGTTTGAAAATAATTTCTCATGCAGCTGGTTGAGAGAATGCCAAGAGTGTGCAAAGCTGTGGCTACTTTGAAAATATATTTTGATTTGTTTAACACTTTTTTGGATACAACAGGATTCCATATGTGCTATTTCATAGTTTTGATGTCTTCACTATTATTCTACAATGTAGAAAATTGTAAAAATAAAGAAAAACCCTTGAATGAGTAGCAGTGTCCAAATGTTTGACTGGTACTGTGTCGCTGTGTGTGTGTGTGTGTGTGAGAGATATATATATAAATATATACACAGTTGAAGTCGGAAGTTTACATACAGCTTAGCCAAATACATTGAAACGCAGTTTTTCACAACTCCTGACATTTAATCCTAGTAAAAATTCCCTGTCTTAGGTCAGTTAGGATCACCACTTTATTTTAAGAACGTGAAATGTCAGAATAAACGTGAAGAATTATTTATTTCAGCTTTATTTATTTCATCATATTCCCAGTGGGTCAGAAGTTTACATACTCAATTAGTATTTGGTAGCATTGCCATTAAACTGTTTAACTTGGGTCAAACGTTTCGGGGAGCCTTCCACAAGCTTCCCACAATAAGTTGGGTGAATTTTGACCCATTCCTCCTGACAGAGCTGGTGTAACTGAATCAGGTTTGTAGGCCTACTTGCTCGCACACGCCTTTTCAGTTCTGCCTACACATTTTCTATAGGATTGAGGTCAGGGCTTTGTGATGGCCACTCCAATACCTTGACTTTGATGTCCTTAAGCCATTTTGCCACAATTTTGGAAGTATGCTTGGGGTCAATGTCCATTTGGAAGACCCATTTGCAACCAAGCTTTAACTTCCTGACTGATGTCTTGAGATGTTGCTTCAATATATCCACATCATTTTCCTCCCTCATGATGCCATCTATTTTGTGAAGTGCACCAGTCCCTCCTGCAGCAAAGCACCCCCACAACATGATGCTGCCACCCCCGTGCTTCACGGTTGGGATGGTGTTCTTCGGCTTGCAAGCCTCCCTCGTTTTCCTCCAAACATAACGATGGTCATTATGGCCAAACAGTTCCATTTTTGTTTCATCAGACCAGAGGACATTTCTCCAAAAAGTACGATCTTTGTCCCCATGTGCAGTTGCAAATCATAGTCTTGCTTTTTTATGGCGGTTTTTGAGCAGTGGCTTCTTCCTTGCTGAGCGGCCTTTCATGTTATGTCGATATAGGATTAGTTTTACTGTGGACATAGATACTGTTGTACCTGTTTCCTCCAGCATCTTCACAAGGTAATTTGCTGTTGTTCTGGGATTGATTTGCACTTTTCGCACCAAAGTACGTTCATCTCTAAGAGACAGAACGCGTCTCCTTCCTGAGCGGTATGACGGCTGCGTGGTCCAATGGTGTTTATACTTGCTTACTATTGTTTGTACAGATGAATGTGGTACCTTCAGGCATTTGGAAATTGCACCCAAGGATGTACAAAACTTGTGGAGGTCTATAATTTGTTTTCTGAGGTCTTGGCTGATTTCTTTTGATTTTCCCATGATGTCAAGCAAAGAGGCACTGAGTTTGAAGGTAGGCCTTGAAATACATCCACAGGTACACCTCCAATTGACTCAAATTATGTCAATTAGCCTATCAGAAGCTTCTAAAGCCATGACATCATTTTCTGGAATTTTCCAAGTTGTTTAAAGGCACAGTCAACTTAGTGTATGTAAACTTCTGACCCGCTGGAATTGTGATACAGTGAATTATAAGTGAAATAATCTCTGTAAACAATTGTTGGAAAATGACTTGTCATGCACAAAGTAGATGTCCTAACCGACTTGCCAAAACTATAGTTTGTTAACAAGAAATTTGTAGTGGTTGAAAAACTAGTTTTAATGACTCCAACCTAAGTGTAAGTACACTTCTGACTTCAACTGTATATACATACACACACACACACACACACACACACAGCTCTGGAAATAATTAAGAGTCCACTGCACAATTATCTGTTTCTCTCATTTTACTATTTATAGGTATGTGTTTGGGTAAAATGAAAATGTTTGTTTTATTCTATAAACTACTGACAACATTTTTCCCAAATTCCAAATAAAAATATTGTCATTTAGAGCATTTATTTGCAGAAAATGACAACTGGTGAAAATAACAAAGATGCAGTGTTGTCAGACCTCGAATAATGCAAAGAAAATAAGTTCATATTCATTTATAAACAACACAATACTAATGTTTTAACTTATGAAGAGTTATGAAGAGTTCAGAAATCTATATTTCGGTGTAATAACCCTGATTTTCAGGGTCTTGGTATGCTCTCCACCAGTCTTTCACCTTGATGTTGGGTGACTATGCCAACACTGCATGTTTTTGTTATTTTCTGCAAATAAATGCTCTAAATTACATTTTTATTTGGAATTTGGGAGAAATGTTGTCAGTAGTTTATAGAATAAAACAAAAATGTTAAATTTACCCGAACACATACCTATAAATAGTAAAACTAGAGAATCAAATACTTTTGCAGTGTAGTATGTAGTATGTAAGCGTGTGTCTCTCTGCCATGTTCTCCATCTCACCATGGCGCTGATGGTCTCCTCCCAGTCAGGTCTCTCTCGGGGGTAGACTAGGCGCGTCAGCTCAGGCACTATGTCATCCTCCTCTGGGTGACGCCCTGGCCTCAGGCCCCTACAGCAGAGAGAGGGGGAGGGAGGGTGAGGGAATTTGAATATCAAGTTTATTGGCTCAATATTAGAGAGCGAGTGAGAAGGAGCAAGAGACTTTCTGCTCTGATTGCATTACCAAAAACACATTATGTCATAAGAACCCCACCAGTTCTCCCAGGCAAGTCTTCAGATAAAAAACATACAGACCCACACCAGGGTGCCTTAGAAGTTGTGGCTTCCATATTGAGTTGACAATACATGACCATATAATATCAGTGTATGAGTGTTAGTTATAAGGCACCCTGGAGGCTGCCACATTGATCAGGGTGTGTTAATGGATGCATCATTTAAATTAGAGGAGATGTCATAACCCATCAGTGGGCACCGAGAATGAAACACACATGCACACGCACGCACACAGCGTGTGAAAGACACATGTAGACACAGAGTTAGGGCGTAATACTGCTCAGGGGTCCGGGGCAAGTAAAACTAATTGCAGGACAAGCAGATTTTAGATTTAAGTCATTTTATATATTTTTAATCACGCAAAAATCACAAAATCAAACAATAAGGCTACTCTGATCAGAATGGCGAAGGTGCATAAATATGGAGGAATTCAGATATGGCCTCATTGTTTTAGTACTACCCACAGAGTTTTTAACAAATGCAAATGCTGCTACTGTTGTTATTCTGGCTGCACTGTTTTACGTGACTGTAAGTTAGCCGTATTTGGCTAGCTAGCAAGCAAGGAATAATGAACATTTAGAACGAACGACTGGGTCGTGTACATACATACAGAACAAAAAGACTGAACGACTGGGTCGCGTCTCTGGCAACGGAACCGATAGAACGAACGACCAGCCGACTTGACTATATCTTGTGGAAGGATGAACTAGTATGAATAATTTAATCTAAATAACGTTTTTAATGAAAATATGTCAATCGTTATTTGAATATGTTGGTAACCCGTTGTATAAAAGTGATAATGCCCTCAAAGCCGGTGTTTGGAGGATATATTTGACAATATATCCTCCAAACACCGGCTTCTTGGGCATTATCACTTAAATATAGGCTAGCCTACATCATCATGGTAGTTAGTTACTGTCTCAAAGAGGTAAAACTGTTAGAAGTAGCCTAGTATGTGTATCATGAGCATTTCTGAAAGGATATCAATTTAATCACGACTCCTTTCTGAACATGAATTGGCTGTTTCATGGGTACCAATGATGTGTCGAATGCTTGACTTGCATCACGTTATGTCAAGTTATATCAGTGTTATAACACAGCTATGTATGCTTCATAATAGACCCCACATTAGTCTGGAAATGAGGTGTGGTAGATTATAAACATGTTGGTGTTTCATGTGCAGCTTTTAGTGTCATTTGTGTGTGTTTGTGGAAGAAAAAGTGCATGAAGGGATGTGTGTATGGGAATGTTTCATTTTGTGTGTACTGTATGCAGATGCTTCCAGCCTTCCACTTGTATGTAGGATATATCTCAAAAAGTTCAATCTAACCTCACACCTGTTTTTATAGGCTACATCCTCAAGTCATTATTATCAAAAGCAAATGATGTGAGGCCAGAACATTTCTTTCATGGCTCCATGGCTAAATCACATTGACATTCTCCCTCTGCAAAGGTGCTACTTTGCCTCCGCACATAATAATATTGACATTCCTCCCATTCAAGGTGCTATTTGGCCTTAGCACACACACAATACTACACATAAACCTGTTTGGTCTCTTGCCTTATGGCTGTGTCTATGCATAAAATATGGTGTGAAAAATGTAAAAGTGCATTGGTCTCTCAACCCTTGAAGGGATAGTAATAATAATATTTATTAGGATCCCCAATTAGCTGCTGCCAAGGCAGCGGCTACTCTTCCTGGGGTCCAAACAAGAAACAAAACATAACAAATAAATACATAATATACAGTACATAACAATACATAATGTAATGCGTAATACAACATATATAAAAATGTCCCTGTCATGTTGTAAGGTGTTTTTTTATTTTTATCTAATTTTATTGCTAGGTTGAGTTACCTGGGGGGGGGGCAGAGTTCCATGTAGTCTTGACTCTGTTTAATACTGTTTTTTTCCCCCGGTCTCTGTTCTGATACCGATGAGTGTCGGAACCATGTGCCAACTGCTTGAACAGACAGTTCGGTACCTTCAACACCTCACATAAAGACCAATAGAGATGCAGTCAATCTCTCCTCAACTTTAAGCCAGGAGAGATCGACATGCATGTCATTTGTATTTATTATGGATCCCCAGCAGCTACTCTTCCTGGGGTCCAGCAAAATTAAGGCAGTTTATAAAAATGTTAAAACATTACAATACATTCAGACTGTGTGCCCTCAGGCCCCTACTCCAACACTACCACATATATACAGTACAAAATCCATGTGTACGTGTGTATCGTGCGTATGCTATCGTGTGTATGTGTGTATGCGCATATGTTTGTTGCTGCACAGTCTCCACTGTTCCATAAGGTGTTGTTTTTATCTGTTTTTTAAATCAAATTTTACTGCTTGTATGAGTTACTTGATGTGGAATAGAGTTCCATGTAGTCATGGCTCTATTTAGTACTGTGCGCCTTCCATAGTCTGTTCTGGACTAGGGCTGGGTGGCATACCGTATTTTATGATGTACCGGTATTGATGCAGGGACCGGTTTGGGTTTTTACTTTACCGTCTATAACGGTATTTGAATGTTTGGTTTGTTAAATGTGATACGCCATGTGTAATGTCAATTTTTATAGTTTACTTCGCTACTTGTCATCTCTCTCTTCTCTTTCTCTCTGTGCCACTTTCCACACAGACGTAGCCACGTCCCCTGTCACTCAATGAGCGCATTTGATGTTCCTCAACCATGAGACACTTGCGTCAATGCAGCACATGCAACAATGTTAATGACAACAATGCTGTTTTCACTTTGCTTCTTAATATAAATCCACTAGAGTTCTATAATGACACTATTAGTTTGTGTTTCTTACATCAGCAAACAGCTAGTTTGTCTTTTCTTAGCAAGTTGCCCTAAATCTTGTGAGACGCTAATTGTTATCTTCTAATGCTAATAGCTAGCTAATAAATGTACTGAGTAAGAGCAAACGTAGCTAGCTAATACAGCCAGATAATACCAGCGATTGTGTAGACCTAAATCAGCATATTGTTTGTGCAACAGTATCTTCTAAATCAAAAAGGAATATGCAAAGCAAGAATGTTAGCTACATGAAGTAGCTAAGAGAAAACATGCAATGTAGCCAAAGCTTATAGGGTCCTCTAGGAAACACTTTTCAACACTAGTTCCTACGCTGTCACAATTACTCCTTTAATTTGTTGTCATCTCAAAACACTGTATTCAGAGTGCCCACTATTATATTCTAACTATAGAATTAGAATAGTCATTCTATTTCCATGATTCCAAAAGTTTTGCTGTCAAATCGCAATTGCAACATTTGGTTAAAAATAAGTCCTAGATTATTTGCCCATATCGTGCAGCCCTACGTGGCGGTGTGGAAATTATCTCAATTGAGCAGTGGTGTAAAAATACTACTTCAATATTTTTTGGGGGTATCTGTACTTTACTTGCTTAATATAAGGAATTTGAAATGATTTGATACTTAAGTACATTTTATCAATTACATTTACTTTTGATACTTAAGTATATTTAAAACCAAATACTTTTAGACTTTTACCCTAGTATTTTACTGGGTGATTTTCACTTTTACTTGAGTCATTTTCTATTAACGTATCTTTTACTCAAGTATGACAGTTGGGTACTTTTTCCACCACTGCAATTGAGTGCAGGAAATGCAGAAATTATAAAAGTGCTGAAATTTGTTTTGGTTGAAGTTGAATTGAACAGTATAAAACAATCAGAATGGAGAAAGTGTCACGATCTTCTATATTAGCGGACCAAGGCGCAGCGATGCTTCCAGTATACATGTTTATTTATTCGACGTAACTGGGAAAATAGACAGAACGAACGAAGATCGTAACAAAGAACAATAACTTATACTAAACACTTAAGCTATGAACAAACAATAACCCAAAAAACCCTTCTGAAAACTACAAACATATATATGGTTCCCAATTAGAGGTAACGACACTCAGCTGCCTCTAATTGGGAACCATTAACCCAACATAGAAATAAACAACCTAGAACAGAAAAACCCCTACACCAAAAACGAAACTAAACACGCCAGCCTGTCAACTCAGGCCTGGACGTGACAGTACCCCCCCCCCCCCCCCCCCCCCCCCCNTGGACTCACGATGCGCACTGGGACTCTGGTGCGGGGAGCAGGAACGGGCCGTGTAGGACTCACGATGCGCACTGGGACTCTGGTGCGGGGAGCAGGAACGGGCCGTGCTGGACTCACAATGCGCACTGGGACTCTGGTGCGGGGAGCAGGAACGGGCCGTGCTGGACTCGCGATGCGCACAGGGGACCTGGTGCGGGGAGCAGGAACAGGCTGTGCTGGACTCGCGATGCGCACAGGGGGCCTGGTGCGCGGAGCCGGCACCCTTCTACCCGGCTGTTCACTCACCCTCGCCTCACAGATAGTGGGAGCTGGAATGTCGCGCACCAGGCTGTGGGCGCGAACCGGAGACACCGTACGCAGAGCCGGCGCAGGATATCTCGGTCCAAGAAGGTGCACTGGAGATTTGGCGCGCAGAGCCGGCACCACTCTTCCAGGCAGCACACTCACCCTAGCCTGACAGATGAGTGGAGCTGGAATGTCGCGCACCGGGCTGTGGACATGCACCGGAGACACTGCACGCAGAACCGGTGCAGGATATCCTGGTCCAAGAAGGTGCACGGGAGACTTAGCGCGCAGAGCCGGCACCACTCTTCTAGGCTGCACACTCACCCTAGCCTGACAGCTGAGTGGAGCTGGAATGTCGCGCACCGGCCTATGAATGTGCACTGGAGACACCGTGCGCAATACTGCATAGCACGGCGTCTTACCAGTGCGACGCTCCCTCCAACGCTCCCTCCAAAGAGCACGAGGGGTTGGCTCAGGAGTCCACCCTGAACCGGCCAACCTCCCCGTGTGCCTCTCGGGCTTCCTCGCCAGGCGTGTCCCAGCATATCTCTCTTTATCGGGTGTCCATGCTCCGTATTTCTCCTCATAATGGCGCCGCTTCCAGCTCCTCTTTGGGACGGCGATACTCCCCAGGCTGAGTCCAGGGTCCCTTACCAGCCAGGATTTCCTCCCCCGTCCAGAAATCCTGGCTCTCTCACTGCTTGGTCCTTTGTTGGTGGGTTATTGTCACGATCTTCTATATTAGCGGACCAAGGCGCAGCGATGCTTCCAGTATACTTGTTTATTTATTCGACGTAACTGGGAAAATAATAAACAGAACGAACGAAGATCGTAACAAAGAACAATAACTTTTACTAAACACTTAAGCTATGAACAAACAATAACCCACAAAACCCTTCTGAAAACTACAAACATATATATGGTTCCCAATTAGAGGTAACGACACTCAGCTGCCTCTAATTGGGAACCATTAACCCAACATAGAAATAAACAACCTAGAACAGAAAAACCCCTACACCAAAAACAAAACTAAACACGCCAGCCTGTCAACTCAGGCCTGGACGTGACAGAAAGACTCATTGAAATCGAGTGTGCCGGTAGTTCAAACAGACAGCTCGGTGCATTCAACATGTTAATACCTCTCATAAATACATTCGCCCTCCTTGTACATCTACGTGCAGCTCTGTTCTGGACCAACTGCAATTTGCCTATGTCCTTCTTTGCTGGACATGACCACACAACTGGGCATTAGTCAAGGTGTGACAAAAATAGGGCCTGTAGGACCTGTTTCGTTGATTGAGATGTCAAGAAAGCAGAGCAATGCCTTATCATGGACAGACTTCTTCCTATTTTTGCAACCATTGAGTCAACCATGACAGCTTGCTATCTAGGATTGGGGCAGCAGGTAGCCTAGAGCGTTGGGCCAGTAACCGAAAGGTTGCTGGATCGAATCCCAGAGCTGACAAGGTAAAAATCTGTTGTTCTGCACCTGAACAAGGCAGTTAACCCACTGTTCCACAGTAGGCCGTCATTGTAAATAAGAATTTGTTCTTAATTGACTTGCCTAGTTAAATAAAATAAATAAAAAAGGATTACACCCAACAGATTAATCTTAACTTGCTCAATCGCCATATTATTCAATAATAGATCTAGATGAGGTTTAGGGTTGAGCGAGTAATCTGTCCCCAAAAGGATGCTTTTAATTTTGGGGATATTTAGCAAATCAAATGTATTTAGTTACCCTTTTTACATATACAGAAACCCAGCATAAAACCCCAAACAGCAAGCAATGCAGTTGTAGAAGTACAGTGGCTAGGAAAAATTCCCTAGATATGCAGGGAACCTAGGAAGAAACCTAGAGCGGAACCAGGCTATGCAGGGTGGCCAGTCCTCTTCTGGCTGTGCCGGGTGGAGACTAAGAGTGAGTACATGTCCATTAAGGCCAGATCGTTCTTCAAGATGTACAAACTTCATAGATGACCAGCAGGGTCAAATAATCACAGTGGTTGTAGAGGGTGCAACAGGCCAGCACCAAAAGGAGTGTCAGTTGGCTTTTCAGAGGTGAGCATTGAGGTCGAAACATCAGGTGAGTAAGACAGAGACTTAAATTCACACCAGAGAATGTCACCAGATAAGACATACTGACTCTAGCCCCCTCCGGTTCATACAGTTGAAGTCGGAAGTTTACATACACTTAGGTTGGAGTCAGTAACTTGTTTTTCAACCACTCCACACATTTCATGTTAACAAACTATAGTTTTGGCAAGTCGGTTAGGACATCTACTTTGTGCATGACAAGTAATCTTTCCGACAATTGTTTACAGACAGATTGTTTCACCTTTAATTCACTGTATCACAATTCCAGTGGGTCAGAAGTTTACATACACTAAGTTGACTGTGCCTTTAAACAGCTTGGAAAATTCCAGAAAATTATGTCATGGCTTTAGAAGCTTCTGATTGACTCAAATGATGTCAATTAGCCTATTGGAGGTGTACCTGTGGATGTATTTCAAGGCCTACCTTCGAACTCAGTGCCTCTTTGCTTGACATAATGGGAAAATCAAAAAATCAGCAAAGACCCCAGAAAAAAAAATTGTAGACCTCCACAAGTCTGGTTCATCCTTGGGAGCAATTTCCAAACGCCTGAAGGTACCACGTTCATCTGTACAAACAATAGTACGCAAGTATAAACACCATGGGACTTCGCAGCCGTCATACCGCTCAGGAAGGATAAGCGTTCTGTCTTCTCGAGATGAACATACTTTGGTGTGAAAATTGCAAATCAATCCCAGAATAACAGCAAAGGACCTTGTGAAGATGCTGGAGGAAACAGGTACAAAAGTATCTATATCCACAGTAAAACAAGTCCTATATCGCCAACAAGTCCACTGTTCCAAAACCGCCATAAAAAAGTCAGGCCACGGTTTGCAACTTCACATGGGGAAAAAGATTGTACTTTTTGGAGAAATGTCCTCTGGTCTGATGAAAAAAAAATTGAACTGTTTGACCATAATTACCATTGTTATGTTTGGATGGAAAAGGGGGACGCTTGCAAGCTGAAGAACACCATCCCAACCGTGAAGCACGGGGGTGGCAGCATCATGTTGTGGGGGTGCTTTGCTGCAGGAGGGACTGGTGCACTTCACAAAATAGATGGCATCATGAGGGAGGAAAATGATGTGGATATATTGAAGCAACATCTCAAGACATCAGTCAGGAAGTTAAAGCTTGGTCGCAAATAGGTCTTCCAAATGGACAATGACCCCAAGCATACTTCCGAAGTTGTGGCAAAATGGCTTAAGGACAACAAAGTCAAGGTATTGGAGTGGCCATCACAAAGCCCTGACCTCAATCCCATAGAACATTTGTGGGCAGAACTGAAAAAGTGTGTGCGAGCAAGGAGGCCTACAAACCTGACTCAGTTACACCAGCTCTGTCAGGAGGAATGGGCCAAAATTCACCCAACCTATTGTGGGAAGCTTGTGGAAGGCTACCTAAAACGTTTGACCCAAGTTAAACAATTTAAAGGCAATGCTACCAAATACTAATTGAGTGTATGTAAACTTCTGACATTTCACAATCTTAAAATAAAGTGTTGATCCTAACTGACCTAAGACAGAGAATCTTTACTAGGATTAAATGTCAGGAATTGTGAAAAACTGAGTTTCAATGCATTTGGCTGAGGTGTATGTAAACTTCCGACTTCAATTTTAGATACTGGAGGCTGAGCTCCAGCCTATTGCTAGTTACCCATTCTAAAACTGTCTGGAGCTCCATGTTAACTACTTAGGGAGTGGTGGGGCTTTACGGCGAAAACACAACATTTGATTGTTTGAGGGTAGCACCTCCAATATTTTCCATTAGCCTAAATTCATAAACCATCGCGGTTCACACAAAACACATTTCACAGCGAAAACAAATCCCTTACCTTTTGAAGAACATCTGCTGAGGGCTTCCCAAGTGTCCAACGAAGACAATCCATGGTTCTTTTGTTAGAAAAAGTCATTTATTATATCCATAAATCTCCGTTTGGTTGGTGCGTTATGTTCAGAAAATCCAACGTCGAATCGTCCATTGAAACGTGAAGAGAACGCGTTCAAATATACCCATAAACTTTTCCTAAACAAATCAAATACCAGTTAAAATGCATCCTTAGCTTATGAATATTAGCGATAATATTTCACTCGGATGGTCACCTATACCTTATATAAGTAATATAAAGTGGGGCGCGCCGGCCAGACTCGCGCACGAGAAAACTTGTTGACATTTGAGGTCCCAATGCAATTTCCTGTACCTATTCTTCCTGCTTACTCCAATCTCTCTGAGGATTTATATATAGACTGTTGACATCTAGTGGAAGCCATAGGTACTGCAGTCTCAGTCCTGGTAACAAATGGATTCAATAGGGAGTGTGTCTAAGAGAGCCAAAGGTCAACAGAAACTGATTTCCGGATGGTTTGTTCTCGGGTTTTTGCCTGCTAAATGAGTTCTGTTATACTCACAGACATTATGTTAGCACTTTTTGAAACTTCAGAGTGTTTCCTATCCAATAGTACTAATTATGTGCATATCCTATTTTCTGAGCCTGAGTGGCAGGCATTTTGCTTTGGGCACGCCAGACTCTCCAAAACCGTCACCTCACCTGCCGCTTCCTAAGAAGTTAAGGGTGTCAGTTATTTATTGGACTGTCGTCGCCAACGTGTATACTGCTGAGTCTTCAGTGTACATAGAATAAAGCCTGTGTGTCTATGTTCTATTAGATGCGTAACTCTCAATCCATGAAAGGGCAGAGGATGTCAATCCATAACACCTACGTTTTTTCAGCAATATGTTATGATCAATAATATCAAAAACTGCACTGAAGTCTAACAAAATAGCTCCCACAATCTTCTTAATATCAATTTATTTCAGCCAATCATCAGTCATTTGTGTCAGTCTGAGCATGTTGAGTGCCGTTCCCTATAAGCATGCTGAAAGTCTGTTGCCAATTTTTCTGTAAAATTACATTGTATTTGGTCAAACACCATTTTTTCTAAAAGTTTGCTAAGCACCGCTAACAGGCTGGTTGGCTGTTTGAACCATTAAAGGGTGCTTTGCTATTCTTGGGCAGCGAAATTACCTTTGCCTGGCTTGAGGGCACACACCGTTTTCTAAGCTTAAATTGAAGATGTGGCAAACAGGAGTCGAAATGTATTCCGCTACCAACCTCAGGAATTTTCCATCCAGGTTGTCGGTACCAGGTGGCTTGTCCTTATTTCACCTTTAACCAGAACTGGAGACTGCGTCCAAGATGTTTGACTGCTGTTTTCAAGGTAATCTACTCACGTTTGCATATGCTGATTCATGGACCATTTATCCGGGTTGCATCCAGTTTATACGGACCAACATCACATGCATACTTGCACTAAGTACAGGGAGCAGTGACGACATCCTCATGTCATCCAAAAACACGAGACATTGGATGAATATAAAATGTTAATATCTTTGTCTGAGAGTGATGGGAACAAAAAATCTGCCTCAGCGACAATTATTTGAATAATTCAATGGATGTTTTGTGCGCAAAGGTGATGACTAAAATGTCTTAATAGGAATTTTCAAATCTGACTTCTCTTTGTGGCCGTCAATGGAAATGGTCTTTCTGGGCCGGGCGTCAGTTAAATGTCAGTACTGAAGCAAAACTGTAGGCGCAGTAGAAATCATGCTTCTAGACCGGAACCCTGGCCCCTTACTGCCACACCAACTTTGTGGAACTCAAAACTACAGTGCTTGTCTTTCATTATTTGGTCCGATATGCATGAATATGAAGGCTCAGACATTGGTCTTTCTAGATATGGCTATTCTATCATGATAACTACCTTTTATGGGTGTGGATACTGCTTTACAGCAGATTTCTGCAGCATTTATAAAGATGTGGTCAATACACCCGGATGATTTAGATCCTGTTCTGTTCGTAAATACCCTGGTAGGTTGACTGAAAACCTGAACCAAATTGCAGACATCGGTTACAGCTTGAAGCTTCCTTTTGAGTGGATAGCTTGATGACAACCAGTCAATATTTAGGTCACCCAGAAAATATACCTCTGTTGATATCACATACATTATCGAGCATTTCACCCATATAGTCCAAATACTGACTTTTAGCACTTGGTGGTATATAGCAACTTCCTACGAAAATAGGGTTTAGGTGAGGCCGATAAACCTGATATTACTTCCACATCATCTGACATGAGATCTCTGTTTATCATAGATCCATAGTCACTTTAACTATAAATTCATGTACATACTACCTCAATTAGCTCGACTAACCAGTGCCCCCGCACATTAGCTACCTAGACTATCTGCATTGTGTCCCGCCAACCCCTCTTTTATGCTACTGCTACTCTCTATTTATCATATATGCATAGTCATTTTAGCCATGCCTACATGTACATACTACCTCAATTAGCCCGACTAGCCGGTGCCTGTATATAGCCTCGCTACTGTATATTGCCTCGCTACTGTTATTTTTCACTGTCTTTACTGTTGTTTTTATTTCTTTACTTATCTATTGTTCACCTAATACCATTTTTTTTACTTTAAAAAATGGAACTGTTGGTTAGGGCCTGTAAGTAAGCATTTCAAACAAGGTCTACACCTGTTGTGCACGTGACAAATAAACTTTGATTTGATCTTCTCTCAGCCTAACAGGAATATATCTCTGGACAACACCTTCGCCATTTGCATTCCTATATTTCCTGTATATGCTATAACCATGTATAGCTCCTACTGCATCTTTAAAGGAATTATCTAAGTGTGTTTCAGAGATGGCCAGAATATGAATGTTTTCTGATGTTCGTAAGTTGTCCATTTCCGGAACCTTGTTTCTCAGGCTACAATATGGGCTATTTCTGGTCCTTTTCTAGGTTGCTTGTTTATAAACGTTGCAGCGAGGAGTGCCGTTGTGTAGAAAGAGGCGGCTGCCTCTGAGATAGCGGTTTTTGCAGGGGGCAACTAGGGCCTCTGTTGGCTCGGTGGTCTGAAATCGCGGAAATCCCGCAGTGAGGCGGTCCTATTGGGGACAGAGGGCACGGTCTGCCAGCTGAAGGAGGACCAGACGTGTAGGCATGGGTAGAGGGACTGATGTTGTCGCCCTGTTTGATGTTGGCGATAGAATCGGTTTCTCCCCTTAACCCTTTGACACGTACCAACAAACGGGTGTGATCATTCTACAGTGGTCCCTGCAGCGTACACTGTGATTAGAGTGCTTATTTAGAACGTCCAGTTTCGATTGATGCACTGTTTTTTCAAACATTAAGCTCACATAGTCCTTGCAAAGTTATGCTCTAAATGTAACCAGTTTATTTTTGGATGCAATGTTGAGACATTCACAGAAGTAGCGACTGCAAAACACAATCATCCAAACCGGAAAATGTAGGCTACGTTAGTCCTTGCGCTAACTGAGGAAAGATTGACATAACTCAAGCAGTCATATTTAGGTAACGCTTTGCTGACAGAAACCACAAAATGAATTAGCTAATAGCAATTACTGTTTACAATTCATCACATCACAGGTGAGCTCACCATTTGATCTAAATAATTGAGTAAAACACTTTCTAAAAGTCAAAAGTAATCCGACGTTGGGTAGTTTGTGTGCCCCACCACGTTTGTTTTTTTGCGTCAACAAAAGATAAGAAGAGGAGACTAGATGAGTTTGGTCTATTTTCAGTATGCATGTTGAAGGGGGTGTCTCATCTACGATCATTCACTTCCCTTCATTCACTTCCAGAAGTTTACTCGAAAGATGAGTCAACCATTCATTCCCTTCATTTTGATATAACATTTTTGGTTTGATAGACGTTCACGTGACCCTGAATGCGTTGTATAATGTCAACAAACATGGCGCCACACATAGCTGACAAATAGCTTACCATTAGCTCATCATAATCGGTACAACCTTAAAGTATTTTACACACATCATAGGTGTCCATTACAATCTATGCAATAATCGGGAATGCATGTATTGGCACTAGTACTTGAAAGCATGTGAATAAAACTGTAAATACATTATGCTACATACATACATACTGTTTGCTACAGTAGAAACGACAACACAATATACAGAAAATAAGGCACTTACTTTGATAGGAACGCACACATGTGAAGTTATTATTTGTAAGGAAAATAACAGAAGTCCATGTGAGAAACTCAGAAGTGACCCTACTTCCCAATTTCAGAACACTATCCTTACTGTCCTAGATGGGTATTTAAGTTCTGGTCAGATAACCAAAAAAGAACACGACTTTTTGGCTATTCAACACCCTAAAATTGCCACTTTCTATACTTTGCCGAAATTACACAAGAATGTTACTAAACCTCCAGGGCGCCCTATTGTAGCGGGCATTGATGCAGTAACAGCCCCTCTGTCGACTTTTGTTGACTATTTTATTAGACCACTCGCAGAACAGCTCCCCTCCTTTGTAAAGGACACCAGCAGTATGATCTATATTATTGAATCTCTTGATCCTCTCCCTGAGAATACCTTGTTAGTTACTTTTGATGTCGAGTCGTTATACACAAATATTCCACACGAGGGCGGTATTGAAGCAATGGAACATTTTCTGCTGCAACGTGACCCTAATGAACTGCCTTCCAGTGCCTGCATTATAACATTGGCTGAAATAGTACTCACACATAACTATTTCATGTTTCTAAATTATTTCTTTATTCAGACGAAGGGTACTGCTATGGGATCCCCCATGGCTCCTAACTATGCTAATTTGTATATGGGTTACATGGAGAAACAGTCTATTTTTAATCCTCTCAAAAATGTTTTCTTGCCTAACATCATTATTTGGAAACGGTATATTGATGATATTTTTGTTCTATGGAGGGGTGATGTAAAACAGCTCCAGGCGNAAGGTGTTATCACGTGCTCCACTAAGGCAGTTATTTATCTTATAACTTGTCCTTGTGGTAAAAATTATGTGGGTAAAACAAAGCGTGAATTAAAAGTACGTATCTCGGAGCATCGTAGCACCATTAGGTGCAAAAACTCAACTTACCCAGTTGCGGCCCATTTTTTGGAAGCAAACCACTCGATTTAGTCTCTGCGTTATATTGGCATTGAACATGTCACCCTCCCTAGGAGAGGGGGTGACCTCGACAATTTATTGTTGAAACGAGAGGCTGCCTGGATCTTTAATTTAAAGACCCTCGCTCCCTTCGGTCTCAACATAGACTTTGATCTGAAACCATTCTTGTGATTGTGACTGTGCCATTGTGATTGTTTGTAGGCTTATGTAGCCTAAATCTAATCTATGATCGTATGCTATCCATTTGTTTTTTGTATGTTCTTTGTATGCCATTTTAATATCTCAGAATTAACCAATGATATTAGGCCACACTTGGCCATGATTACAGACACCTGTGTGTGTCCTTTGACACTATATAAATGAGTCACCCCGCAGTGTTTGTGATTATACCCTGATGAAGACAGCTTGCCTGTCGAAACGTTGGACATAAAATATTTTTTGCATCTGAGCTCCTAGAGTGTGCGGCTCTTCTTTATTTTCAAGTTTTCCACTCCGCTAGCCAGCACCTCGCCTATATAGGTGTGCGTTTCTTTTTCTTCGAAATGGCCCCCATGTACTTACCACAAATGCCTAATTTGCTAAGTTCGCTGTATAATACAGTGCTTTCCTTTTACTATTTTATTTGTATCTACATTAGCACAGTAAACTTGATCCTAATTCTGGCTCCAAGACGGCGGCAATTTGTAAATACAAAAAAGTAGATTGTGCTGATTCATTGGCATATTGAACCGTAGTTTAACCTGTTACAGCTAGGGTCCCATTTTCCAAATTTTCGCCTGACTGACGTGCCCAAAGTTAAATGCCCGCCACTCAGGGCCTGAAACTAGGATATTCACATAATTAGTACTATTGGATAGGAAACACTCTGAAGTGTCTAAAACCATTAAGATATAGTCTGTGGGTATACCAGAACATATATAGCAGGCAAAAACCCGAGACATTTCTGTCCGGAATTCCTTTTTCTGTTGCCCTCCTCTCACTTTGAAGGCCTGGTAATAGAAATCAATGGGGAATAGGACACAGGTTGCAGTACCTATGGCTTCCACTGGATGTCAACAGTCTCTGGAAAGTGTCTGGAGGAAATAGCCCTGAGGAGATCCTTATAGAAGAAGAAAGACTACAGGAAGGGAAAAATGTAAACAACCGTGCACGTTCACGAGAACGTGAACGCGCCCAGCTTTCTTTTCCTTTTATAACGTTTCAGTTACCATCCGTGTAAAATATGATCGCTATTATTCATAAAAGAATACATAAGGATGCATTATTAATGATANGAAGCCCTCAGCAGAAGTTATTTGAAAGGTAAGCGATTTATATTAGCTGTGATATGGACATTTTGAGAACCGAGCTGGATATGAATTTATGCTAATGTGGAAAATATGTGAGGTACTAGCCTCAAACAATCAAATGTGGTGCTTTCGCCGTAAAGCCTTTTTAAAATCTGACAACGCAGTGATATTGCCAAGAAGCAGAGCTTTTGATGGCTATGCAACACTTGTATATCGAAGGATGTTAAATATTACGAATTTTTATTTTGAATTTGCCGCGTTATGTTTGCTCTGAAAACGATCCCGCTAGCGGGATCCGTGCGCAGAGAGGTTAAACTGTTTTCAAGTGGAAAATCCATAACAATGAGCTAATGAGGCGCGATTTCGCCTGGAATAGAAAATGTGCTCTCTCTCGTTAGGACAATGCTGTTCAGAGTAGCTAGCCAACAACACATCTAAGGCTATCTTTTCAAACTGAAGCTGGAAAGACTGCAAACTAGATGCACTTCGTTTCGTTTGACCTTTTTTCAATTTACATTTCTTTGTATATATCCATAGAATTATGCCAGCTGATTCATGATTTCGACTGGCTGAGAAACGCTGCCCGCCTTTCTGCCTCGTCCCGACTAAGGACACATTCATTACTATGGGACAACAGGAGATCGAATTTGAATATTGAAACAATGTTGCAAATGTCGGAGAAACAGACTGTAAGGTTTATACAAATCTACGATGTTGAAAACTAAATCTTTGTCTAAAAGAAATGTGAGATCATGTCTAGATGCTTTTTACAGTGGAGATCAAGTTTATAAAGTGCCTGGCTGGGTTGATGAGACAGTTGATTGCGCAGTCAGATGGAACAGAGTATATAGGCATTTTAACGTCATAGATCTAGCTGGTGGTAACTTGTGGAATAGACAATGGCTGGAATGCAGTTTTAACCAATCAGCATTAGACCCACCCGTTGTATAAGGAATAATTAAACCACAAAGAATTCCATTTATATCTACAGAACTTCTAGAAGTTTGACTTCTGAGTGACTTTTGGACCAATTTAGGATATGTGGTGAAAACACAGTCAGTCAATACCAATGTCTTGGCCTGCTGCATGGTGCTAAAAATAGCACACACAAAACTGCTGATCCTGTTTCTGTAAACTGAAGGTAGGTCGACCAATTTTTCAGGGAAAGAGAAACAAGGACAAGACCACCTCTCCTACCTACCCCGTTCCACCGCTTGACCTCAAACACAAACATACGCTCACACACACACACACACACACGCACGCACACGCACGCACACACACGCGCGCGCGCGGGAGAGAGCTAGAGAGGAAGAGAGAGGCCCTGGGAGCAGCAAGCTTCCTGCTGCATTATGACAGATAGACACCAGCCTATGGATAGAGGATACAGACTGTTGTGTCTCTGTCTATATAATCATCAAGCATTTGATTGGTTGAATCAGGTGTTAGTGACAGGCTGGAATAAAAAAAAAATGCACATTGACGGTGTCCTCCAACAATATATTGGTAAAATCACAACAAGGATGACAACACAATAAAGGACATCATAGAATACGCCCAGTATGATGCTTGTGGGGCTGTGTCAGCAGCGCCTCCATTGTCTTGTGACACACACACACACTCCAAGGAGGTTGTTAAATCAGTCAGGCCAATAAAAGTGGTTAGAAAATGCTTCATAAATCATGGAAACATCTCCAAGGAGGTGGGCCCAGAAGGTCATTAACAGTGTTGATTACAAACCCAGGGCCGGGCCGGGGAGAGAGGGGGACAGAGGAGGGCCAGGGAGGGAAAGAGAAAGGAGAGACAGGAAACTGTCCCGAGACAGATTGAGAAGAGAGTCACGGTTGGTTCAACCTGAGAAGAGGCACACATGCTAAATTGTAATTATTTCACCTCTATGACCTATTTACTGCCTTACTTCCCTAATCTTCTACATTTGCACACAATGTACATAGATTTTTCAATTGTGTTATTGACTGTACGTTTGTTTATGTGTAACTCTGTGTTGTTTTTGTCGCACTGCTTTGCTTTATCTTGGCCAGGTCACAGTTGTAAATGAGAACTTGTTCTCAACTGGCCTACCGGGTTAAATAATGGTGAAATTAAAAATAAATAAAAAAACACATGCACAAACTTGCACCCCCATCCCTGCATGCACACAGGCACACACACACACTCAACAAAGTCTCTAGTCTCAGGGGATTGCGATCTTCATAACATTTCGCTACATTGAGTCAGAATGTTGTCACAACATGTAATGATCAAATGCATCTGGACCAAATCAAGTGATCCAAATGGCCTCAACCTCAGAAAGCCAGAAGGGTGGGAGGAGGAACCACCTGAGTATAAATGAGTGGTGGTGCTTTGCTGGACTGCAGCTATAGGGGGCTGAAGAGCTGAAAGTTTGCTCTGATTGGGAAGTCACCCATCTAGTGAGCAGGTCATGTTGTTGTTGTGATTTACAGCAGTGTTCCACAATATCCCATCAATGGACTGGCGCCAGTCCATGAGATGTTGCTGGCCGGTCCCTGAGATTCAATTACACTAATTTAGTCAGGTCTACATTGATAGTTTTAATGTAAGCGGTCCCCCAAGGAGGAAAAAGGCATGCCGGTACCTAAAGCTAGAGCCACCAAAGCAACTCAGAGAGCGTGGAGTTGAGTACACAGACTTAGGGCCCTTTATATCGGCTTTATTTTTTTCCCAAATTTGTTTCTATCCGTTTGTTTTCCAAGTTTCAGTTTCCCCTTGTTTTTTCAGGTTTCCGCTCTCACACTATAATAGAAAATCAAATAAATTGAATGTTCTAAGTACACAACAATGCCTAAACCACATCAGGAGACAATTTGAGGTATGGGAAATATTTGAGAAATTGTGTTTTTTTGGTTGTAGTTACCCTTTAATTCTAGTGGGCACCTAGCAAGAGGCTGTTGTTTAGCTGTATATTTTAGGGCACGTGATGGTAGTTTGCAAAACAAATACCCACTGAATTGATGCAAATAATCATGATATCATTCTGGCAGGTAAGCATAGGCTATTTTGTAGTGAACATTTATTTGAGAAGGTTTTAGTGAAAGCCTTTTAATATACCAGAATACCTTTTATTAGCATAATCGCTAACGGCTACACATAACGGCTTTGCACCGCACATACATAGGGCTGGGCGATATGGCCAAAATATCATATCACGGTATAAAAAAATACATTAAAAAAATATGGAATTTTATATTTTTGAATAATAAATGTTCTAAATTTGCTTTGAGCAGTGTGTGACACACAGTACCAGTCAAAAGTTTTAGAACCCCTGCTTATTCAAGGGTTTTTCTTTACTTTTATTATTTTCTACATTGTAGAATAATAGTGGAGACATCAAAACTATGAAATAACACATATGGAATCATGTAGTAACCCAAAAAGTGTTAAACAAGTCAAAATATATTTTATATTTGAGATTCTTCACTGCCTTGATGACAGCTTTGCACACTCTTAACACTCTCTCAACCAGCTTCATGAGGTAATCACCTGGAATGTATTTCAAATAACAGGTGTGCTTTGTTAAAAGTTAATTTGTGGAATTTCTTTCCTTCTTAATCCGTTTGAGCCAATCAGTTGTGTTGGGGTGGTATACAGAAGATAGCCCTATTTGGTAAAAGACCAAGTCCATATTTAGGCAGGAACAGCTGAAATAAGCAAAGAGAAACAACAGTTCATCATTACTTTAAGACATGAAGGTCAGTCAATCTGAAAATGCAAAATGAAAACAGCATTGTTGTAATCAATATTGTTGCATGTGCTGCATTGACCATGCAGACTGAACGCAATTGTCTCGTGGTCGAGGAACAACAAATGCGCTCCTTGAGTGACAGGGGGCGGGTCTAGGTCTGTGTGGAAAGCAGCATGGAGAGTGGAGAGAGGAGTATAAAAATGGACATTACACCCAGCGTATCACATTTAACAAACCAAACACTCAAATACTGTTATAGAAGGTACAGTGAAGACACTAACAGCTTACAGACTATAGGCAATTAAGGTCACAGTTAAGAAAACTTAGGACACCAAAGAGGCCTTTCTACTGACTCTGAAAAACACCAAAGAAAGATGCCCAGGGTCCCTGCTCATTTGGGTGAACGTGCTTAGGCATGCTGCAAGGAGGCATGAGGACTGCAGATGTGGCCAGGGCAATAAATTGCGATGTCCGTACTGTGAGACGCCTAAGACAGCGCCACAGGGACACAGGACGGACAGCTAATCGTCCTCGCAGTGGCAGACCACGTGTAACAACACCTGCACAGGATCGGTACATCCGAACATTACACATGCGGGACAGGTACAGGACAGCAACAACAACTGCCCGAGTTACACCAGGAACGCACAATCCCTCCATCAGTGCTCAGACTGTCAGCAATAGGCTGAGAGAGGCTGGACTGAGGGCTTGTAGGCCTGTTGTAAGGCAGGTCCTCACCAGACATCACAGGCAACAACGTCGCCTATGGGCACAAACCCACCATCGCTGGACCAGACAGGACTGGCAAAAAGTGCTCTTCACTGACGAGTCGCGGTTTTGTCTCACCAGGGGTGATGGTCGGTTATCGCATTTATCATCGAAGGAATGAGCGTTACACCGAGGCCTGTACTCTGGAGCGGGATCGATTTGGAGGTGAAGGGTCCGTCATGGTCTGGGGCAGTGTGTCACAGCATCATCGGACGGAGCTTGTTGTCATTGCAGGCAAATCTCAATGCTGTGCGTTACAGGGAAGACATCCTCCTCCCTCATGTGGTACCCTTCCTGCAGGCTCATCCTGACATGACCCTCCAGCATGACAATGCCACCAGCCATACTGCTCGTTCTGTGCGTGATTTTCTGCAAGACAGGAATGTCAGTCTTCTGCCATGGCCAGCGAAGAGCCCGTATCTCATTCCCATTGAACACGTCTGGGACCTGTTGGATCGGAGGGTGAGGGCTAGGGCCATTCCCCCCAGGATTGTCCGGGAACTTGCAGGTGCCTTGGTGGAAGAGTGGGGTATCATCTCACAGCAAGAACTGGCAAATCCATGAGGAGGAGATGCACTGCAGTACTTAATGCAGCTGGTGGCCACACCAGATACTGACTGTTACTTTTGATTTTGACCCCCCCCCTTTGTTCAGGAATCCATTATTCAATTTCTGTTAGTCACATGTCTGCGGAACTTGTTCAGTTTGTCTCAGTTGTTGAATCTTATGTTCATACAAATACTTACACATGTTAAGTTTGCTGAAAATAAACGCAGTTGACAGTGAGAGGACGTTTCTTTTTTTGCTGAGTTTAGATTACTGCGAAGTGTGTTTTTATTTTTTACAGCTCAATAGCCTAGAGGTAGAGTCAGAAATGTAGCAAATCTGGTTTCACAGAAGAACCACACTGCCCTGAAACTGATTATAGATTTGCAGTTGCACATAGTCTAGAATGGAGGAGCGCTGAATGTGTATCTGCAGAACAGTGCAGAGAGAAAGATCATTGTCACAGGAGAGCAACACATGATTGCCATTGAAAATCTCTATTTCCTTTCTCTCTTTTAGAACTGTTGGGATGAACACGGAAGTATGACGGAGGAACGTGTAACTTGCACAGGGTATTACTGTCACAAGTCTTTCCAGGTGCATTAGGATAGGAACATCATACAAAAGAGTTCTCTGACCAAAGGGGAAAGTAAACTTCATTCAGAACCAGACTGCTGCTTCAACGGCCTAACTAACCACACCAAAACAAACAAAAAGGCATTAGGGTAGATCTCTCATGATAGAGAGAAGCCTCACAGAGCATCATTCTATGCTATTGAGACTGAAATACACCCAAAACTTGAAAGGAAAAACCTAAGGTAGGTTAATTCAGTCCATGTATGCCTAGCCTACATTGTTGAGACATAGCAAGTAAACAATAACACCAGCTATTTGTATTCAGGACTCTTCTCCTGAGCTTAATTTATTTAAATTCCCTTGAGGGGTAGGGGAGAAAGCTCAAGCAAATAATCACAGCGGAGAAAGAGAGGGACAGAGTATTATTAGTAAGCCGTGCACAGGGCAGGCAGGATTGAGAGGAAGGGGTGACACAAATCCCCAAAAGTGCCATACTCTGGTGTAGGAGGGTCAGAGGGGAGGAAGAAAATAGAGAGAGAGAGCATGAGGAGAAAAATAGATAAACAGAGAAAGAGCTGATATGGAGAAGCAGGCCTATAGGAGAAGATATAAGTGGAATAGAGGGGGTCGTTGGTGAGCAGCAACATGTGAAGACGCGTTTTCTCGGTGCTCAGATCCAGGTCGAATAAATTTACTACTAATACTTGACCAACACCTCCCCCACCGTGTTAATTTTGTAACATTTAATTTGGAATCAAACACAATTTACTAATCTGGCTTTTTTTCCTGCCATTTTTGGCCTTTTAGTTGTAAAATGTCAAGACAACAATGGCCGCGGGCCACAAAGGAGCAGGCCTCTGCTGAAGCCTCGGGCTCACCTGACTCCGATCCCCCCCAACCTAGCCATGGTAATGGTGGCTATCATTAAATCTGAACAGACTGTGCTGGCTAAGGTGGAGTCATTATCCACTGACCTATCTGCACAAATAGTTATTCTCGCCACCAAGGTCAACATAAAGATCGACTCCGTTAACGAAGACATGGCGAGACCTGGATAGCCTGGAAGATGGCGCAAGTATTTACTCCGACAGAGTGGTGACACTGGAAGAGCAAGTCACCCGGCTATCATCAGATGTCGTCGTCAAACTCACTTCGAAGGTTGAGGACCTCGAGAACAGACAGCGCCGGGGAAGTTTTTGTCGTGAGAGAAGGACTCAAGGCCGTAGGCGGAACGCGGTCTACCCTGTCCATAGCTAAACTGCTACAGGAAATTCTAGGCCTCGATTACGCACCCACCCTTGACCGTGCGCACAGAAGCATACAGTCCGCACCGAAGAATGGGGAGCCACCCAGACCCAAAGTAGTTAAATTCCACTACCTTCAGGAGAAGGAGGATGTCTTCCGTAAGGCAGCACGAGCGGCTCCCATCACCCACGACGGCCAGAATATTCGCATTTACCCAGACTATACAGCGGCAGTCATGAAGAAGAGGTCAGCCTTCAACGAGGTGAGGGGGCTCCTACATCGCTGTCTGGACACAGGGTTTGGCATTCTTTACCCAGCTGTACTGAAGATCACTACTCTCTCCGGCGAGCAGAAGACATTCTTAGACCCGAGCAAGGCCAAATAATACATTGTTGCGCACCTACATCCACAGGAGGACAGGTGACCTAATACTAACTAGCCATTGTGAGCTTATACTGTGACCCTGCACTAGCCATGCTAACGCGACCTAGGACCAACTAGTGAATTCATATCTTGATTAGAAACGTGCCTCCACCTTGCTGCTAAAAAAAAAGACAATTATTCATCCAGTAACTTAACGTTATTAACAATGATGGTATGTACAAGGTGACATGCTCTCACAAGGACAATATAGTTTGAATAGTATTTCATTTACAGTACATGGCACAATTAGCTTTTACCAACTAGCTGCGGCTGTACAGCCACAGTGCTAGGAGGCTGGGGGGGGACGACAAAAACCTATATCTCTTTTTTATATATTGTTTTACTATCCTTCGAATATGCATATTGCATTAGATACCTCAGATAACCGAGGTTGTTCCCTCCAGAATCCCTTCTCTAGGTGTAAACTTGATTTTGTTCACCCTGGATAGAGCTCTACTGAGGTTCAGTTGAACATGGTAGCATTTTGCTCTAGTCTAGGAGAGGTAGATGCAGCCTTCCAACAGGGGAGAAGGCCAGCATAGGGGTCCAAGGTTTTCTTCTGGGTATTTTGTTGTTTTTAGCTGTTCTTAATTTTCTTTACATTGTATTACTCTGACCTTTCAGCACCCTGGCCATGTGATCGGACTAACATTCATTTCTGATTACTATGACTATGCAAAATTCACATACTCTAGGCTCCACATGCTTTATCAGCCGGAAAGTGAAAGGAATTAACCAGGTGGTCAAGCGTAGCCGAGTGTATGCTCATCTTAAGTCCGGACGTTGATTTCCCCAAGAGACCCATCTCTGGTCCAGCGACCATGATAAACTAAAGAGAGGATGGGTAGACCAAATATTTCACTCCAACTTTGGTGCTAAGGCCAGAGTGGCAGCCATTCTTATCAGAAAAGGCACCCCGTTTGCCTCCTCAAAAGGAATTCCAGATACTAATGTATTATAGTGAGAGGGAAAATGTTTAGCACACAGGTCATTCTGGCAAACCTCTATGGTCCTAATTGTGATGACGCTCAATTTCTCTGACCTCATCGCAACAGTTCCCGACCTTACCTCTCATCATTTGATATTGGGCGGAGATTTCAATTGTGTATTGCATCCAAGTCTAGACAGATCCAGACCAAAGCCCAACAATGTAATTTCAAAATTAGGCGCAGGAATCAACTCATTTCTAGAATCCTATAATTTGTCTGATCCATGGAAAATGAGCATTCCTACTGATAAACAGTACTCCTTTTTTTCCTACAGTCCACCGCTCAAACTCTAGGATCGACTTTTTCCTGCTTGACAATAGAATTCTTCCTTTGTAACTAATAGCCAATATCACAGCATTGTTATCTCAGACCATAGCCCTGTCCAGCTACAGTTGAAGGCGGATGTTTACATACACCTCAGCCAAATACATTGAAACTCAGTTTACCACAATTCCGGACATTTAATCCAAGTAAAAAGTCCCTGTCTTAGGTCAGTTAGGATCACCACTTTATTTTAAGAATGTGAAATGTCAGAATAATAGTAGAGAGAATTATTTATTTAATCACATTCCCAGTGGGTCAGAAGTTTACATACACTCAATTAGTATTTGGTAGCATTGCCTTTAAATTGTTTAACTTGGGTCAAGCGTTACAGGTAGCCTTCCACAAGCTTCCCACAATAAGTTCCTCCTGACAGAGCTGGTGTAAAAGAGTCAAGTTTGTAGGCCTTCTTGCTCGCACACGCCTTTTCAGTTCTGCTCACAAATTTTCTATAGGACAGAGGTCAGGGCTTTGTGATGGCCACTGCAATACCCTGAATTTGTTTTCCTTAAGCCATTTTGCAACAACTTTGGAAGTATGCTTGGGGGTCATTGTCCATTTGAAAGACCTATTTGCGACCAAGCTTTAACTTCCTGACTGATGTCTTGAGATGTTGC
>QNTS01000279.1:46791-64326 GCA_003317085.1 Hucho hucho
CCTCATGATGCCATCTATTTTGTGAAGTGCACCAGTCCCTCCTGCAGCAAAGCACCCCCACAACATGATGCTGCCACCCCCGTGCTTCACGGTTGGGATGGTGTTCTTCGGCTTGCAAGCCTCCCCCTTTTTCCTCCAAACATAACGATGGTCATTATGGCCAAACAGTTCTATTTTTGTTTCATCAGACCAGAGGACATTTCTCCAAAAAGTACGATCATTAACAGGTCGCATTCATTCTGTTAAGATGACTGTACTACTTAGGTTTTTGTGCTTATTCCAAATGATTCAAAGTCGATGTTCAAACAACTGGACAGCTACATTTCCAACTTCATTTGGAATAAGTCAAATCCACAAATGAGAAAGGCGGGCTGGGCCTTCCCAATTTTTCACACTACTACCGGTCAGCAAATATATCTAAATGTGTTTATTAGGTTTCTACATTTGAAAACAAGGATGGCCCAACTTGGGCCATCATGGAGTTACAGTCAAGCCTTCCAACCCCCCCGGTCTCGCTCATGTGCTCCCCAAAAAATCTGGTCCCAATTCCGAAGTCAATGCCTTAAACTTCGAAGTCCGAAGCGGCTTCTCCCCATGAACATCTAATCATCTCTTCCCAGCGTCACAGATTGACACGGCATTCCAGTTCTGGCATTGGAACGGTCTGGTGTTTTTTTGTGACCTATTTGTTGATAACACATTCATCTCATTCGATACCCTGACGGTTGACCATAATATTCCCTATACCCACTTTAGATACCTGCAAACTCACAGCTTTGCCAAAAAACATTTCCCTTAATTTCCACTCGAGCCTACTAAGTGTCCAGTCGAGAGGTGCTTAGATCTTTATCCTTATCTGAAGGGCACGATCTCCAGAGTATACGACATAATACAGAACATTAATCGGCCTTCCTTTGAAAATACAAAATATGCATGGGAGCAAGAGATAGGTGGCGAGCTACCTCGGCAATAAAGTATTGAGCGTATCCACACATAATTTTGCATAAGGCATTAGCTTATTCAGTTTAAGTCTCCATTACTCAAATGACAGATTGGCAAAAATATACCCAAATGTTGACCAAGTGTTTGAGATGCCACCAGAGTCCAGCGACTGTGGGACAAATGTTTTGGTCATGCCCATCTTTGAGTGGCCTCTGGGACCCCATTTCTGAGGCACTCTCACATATGTGTAATACAACTGTTAGCCCCAACCCAGTCACTGCCATTTTTGGGGTACTTCTCCTAGACCAGAATTCTACCACTCATCAGGCAAATGCAAAATGTCTCGCTGCTAGCTCGCTGCCTTGTCCTCTTTCACTGGAAGTCTGCAAAGCCGCCCTCCTTTATGCAGTGGGTTAAGGTGGTGATATCATCTCTGCCTCTGGAGAAGGTTAAGTACACTGTGCATGGGTCCCGACAAAAGTTAGACTTTATACGTGGAGAGCCTGTCTTTTACTTAGTGTAACTTGCAGTTTGGTAAGCAGGCATGTCTGTTCTAGTGGCCATTTGTGCTGATAAGAATTTTTTTCCTCCATTGTTTTTGTTTCTATCACTGTTTGTTTCTGTTTTTCTTTCCTATTTAACTTACTTTTACAGATGCCTTGGTGGGTGGATGGTTTGGAGGGAGGGTGGGAGGGGATGGATGGATGGGAGAATGAGGGTTGGGGTTGTACTGTTTTAGTTGTTATATGTGAACATCTATAAATAAAGTTAAAAAAAAAGCGAAGAAAAGAAGTGTAATAGAGAGGGTCGGAGATTGTATGGAGAAAGACCACACAAGAGCAGGTCCAAAGCAGAAAGGTGGAGGTGTGTGTGTATGTGCCTGAGAGCACAGTGGGATAGAGAGAACCTTACTGCTTTCTTCCCTAGGGGAAGAATATCAATCTGCAAGAGCCCTAGACAACACGATCCTACAGATGAAATGTACTGTCAGTCTCTCTCACTGAATGAGAACACAAACCTGCTCTGCCTACCTCTCCTCTCTTCTCTGTTGCAATGTTGGGCAAATATCTAATGTATGCTAAGCTGCTGCTGCCATGGCAACCCCTGCACAGGCATACAGGATTTGGACTCAGTTCAACACAGAGAGAAAGAGTGTAGTGGGGCTGAATGGGCTGCTGGACTGTAATCCTCAGAAAGGGGACAATTCCAGTAGACCCCCTTGTTAGAGCCAAATTCCCGTACTGTCAGTCACTATAAATGTTTATGTTTTGCCTAAATGGAGTCAGGAAATATTGACATATTAAATATAACTATGAATATTGCAATATGAATTATGGAGTATGGTTGATGAACTCATGTTTTTGGTTTTCTATTATGGTTATCATTGGTATTAAAAGCAATAGTCTCTCTCCTGGGCACACCCCTTTTTTTCTACATGTTCCCCTTCTGGGTTTGGCCGGTGTAGGCCGTCATAGTAAATAAGATATTTTTCTTAACGCACTTCCCTAGTTAAATGATCGCTAATACTTGGAACTAAGAAAGCTGCTACTAGTCTATACTCTTGTTTACCATTTAAAGCTGATCGCTTTGGCTTTGATCATGGATGGAACATTGCCTATGAAATTACCTTTGTTTGGAAAAAACATTGTTTTTATACAATTGAAGCTTTTGAGTCCTTCAGAAAGTATTCATATGGGCGGAGCTAGAAAGTTGTCTGTCAGAAGTATTACAATGTAAACGTACTTTTAATCCATCTGTCTGGATATTTCAAGACATGACATATGAGAGTGTAGTGAGATCCCAAATGGCTGGACGATTCTATTCTCATCACTCATCCTGAAAAAATTTATATTAAAAACGTGGAAATCAATTAATCCGCCATCATTAACACAATGGAAAAATCTAATTATTTTGTTAAAATATTTAAATAGCTTTGGAGACTGAGAAAAACAAATTGGTACAATTTAAGGCCATTTGGCAAACAATGCAGGCACTAGGGATGTAGGTGTGAGCATGCAGGTCTGGTAGAGGAGACCTGCATACAATTTTTTCGAGGCAAGCCGAAGTCGGTAGCCAAAGTCTACACTCTTATCGGTGATTGGGCAACAGCAGAAATTCTTCAATGAAGTGTGTGCTGTCATTTAACGAGAGACTAATAGTTTAAGCAGTTGTTTGTGTACGTCTGTTATGTATGTTTGTATTTAGTGCGTAACTCACATTGTCGCATTACAGCCTGAATTCAAAAAGGTTTTTTATTCCCTCACCCTCTACACATAATACCCCATAATGACAAAGTGAAAACATGTTTAGACATTTTTGCAAATGCATTTAAAATACAGAAATATCTATTCACACCCGAGTCAATACATGTTAGAATCACCTTTGGCAGCGATTACAGCTGTGAGTCTTTCTGGATAAGTGTAATAGATTTGCACACATGGATCAGTGTTGGAAATTAACACCCACCACTCACGGGTAGATTTTGTCATTGGCGGGTAAGAACGTCTATTTCACCAGCCACGTTGGCGGGTGGTCACAGAGCATTTGGGAACAGTTGTTTTTATTGTTGTTTTTTTTTTTATCCAAAGCCCACATGTAGAGAAGTTGGTTGTATATTGACAAGGCTACTAAAGTGTGACTTTGTCCACGTGTTTCTTGGCCAGTTATATCATTGTGTTCACAGTGCCATGCTACCACAAGAAAACAGACACACTGATCTACACACAATACCCCATAATGTCAGTGGAATTATGTTTTTAGAAATGTTTACAAATTACCAAAAAATTAAAAGCTGAAAAGTCTTGAGTCAATAAGTATTCAACCTCTTTGTTATGTCAAGCCTAAACTTCAGTAAAATGTGCTTAACACTAGAACCGCTGGGCGTCAAAGGACCCCCATTCAAGCTAATGACTGCAACATTCTAACAGTGTAATTCATATATTTCATACAGTGCATTCGGAAAGTATTCAGACCTCTTCCCCTTTTCCACATTTTGTTACGTTACAGCCTTATTTTCAAATGGATTCATGATTTTTTTACCTCAATCTACACACAATACCCCATAATGACAAAACGAAAACGGGTTTAGAAATGTTCGCAAATGTATAAAAAACAGAAGTACCTTATTTACATAAGTATTCAGACCCTTTGCCATGAGACTTGAAATTGAGCTCAGGTGCATCCTGTTTCCAATGATCATCATTGAGATGTTTCTACAAATTGATTGGAGTCCACCTCTGGTAAACCATGCAGTACAAGTGAGTTGTCACAAGCCAAAACAGCAATCAATCACTGTGTGCAACATGAAGCCTTCAAATAGGAATTAAAATGCCCTGAGAAAGGAAAAGAGTCGCCAAAACAAAGTACACTCAAAAAGCTGAATTGATGAGGATGGGTTGCTGAGGGTGGGAGGCCGCTTATCCTCTGCCGACCTGTCAAGACGAAAAACATCCTCTCATCATCTCACAGACGCACCATGTCGCCACTCTGCTGGTAAGACATTATCACGAGCAAGTGGCTCACCGTTATTTTTCAGATGGAGCTATTCGAGCAGTAGGCTTCTGGATTATTGGGATCAAACGTCTGGTCTCTGGTATCATCCACAAGTGTGTCACCTGTCGCAAGGTTAGAGGGAGGTTAGTTGAGCAAAATATGGCTGACTTGCCTGCAGACAGACTCACATCCGAGCCACCATTCACCAGCGTTGGACTTGATGTGTTTGGACCATGGAACGTCATAACTCGTCGCACTAGTGGTAGTGCAGGCTCCAAGCGCTGGGCGATACTCTTTACATGTAAGTCTACTAGAGCAGTCCATATTGAGCTCATCGAATCCATGTCCACATACAGCTTCATCAAGGTGTTTTTTCTCCATCCGTTGTCCAGCAAAAGGTACAAACTTTATAGGCGCCTGCAGGGAACTGGGAACTTGGAATCGACAGAAATGACTCAGAACTGAATAAATACCACACAGACAAGGAATGTGTACTTGGATATTTAATCCCCCACACTCATCTCATATGGGTGGTTCTTGGGAGAGACTCATTGGGTTTGTCAGACGTATCCTAGATGCTATGCTGTTTCATACGGGCTCCACTCGTCTCACACGAGGTCTTGAGCACTCATGTCTAAAGTTAGGGCAATAATCACTGCGAGACCCCTAGTGTCAGTCGACCCTTACATGCCTGCCATTCTCACATCCTCAATGTTACTGACACCAAAGACCAGTGCTACTTCAGCCCATTCTGGATGCTTCCACACGAACAGTGGCGATCCGTCAGTCAGGGCAGGTGAAGCAGAGCGCCACATTTATAAAAAAAAAAAGATATATATGCATACATACATGGGATGCACAATATTTCAGTGAGCATGTCGTAATCGGCCGATATTAGCTAAAAATGCCAACATCGGTATCGGTCGATGTCTAGTTTAACGCCGATGTGCAAAACAGATGTCAAAGCTGACGTATACCTATATAAAATGTAGGTACATGCCGTAATGACGCCACGTAAAATTTGGCGCTACACAGCATTCATAACCTAGCCCACAATGTCTGCTGTGTGGATCGAACAGTCAACAAGTCAAGCAGTCATTTGAAAGAGTAAGAAAAGTGTGCTGCCATCCTGTTAGAAGGTAACAGATAATTTTATTATAGTGGTTAAGATTGACTTTCATTGTGCTCCATGGTGTTTATCACCCCCAAGTGGAGCTTTCTTGCACATAGAAAGACTGCACAAAAACAGGAAGTAGAGTAGTGTGCAGCTAAAAACAACGCTACGGTGCAGTTCTTTCAGTGTAGCTATTTCTGGTCACGCTTCGGCCTCGGAAAATATTTGTTTGTAAGTTCAATTCAAGCAGATTGCTAGTGATGATATTGTTATTGATAGAATTGCTTACTTATCAATGTTAGTTGGTTACATTTACTCACACAAATTGCCTTGCCTTTCATGTATCCCGTCAGCTGTATTAGTTTGCTTGTGCGTCATTGTTACGAATCCCTTTTGCCCCGCAGTCTAGGGGGAATGGAATCGAGACCCGCAACATATCTCATGCAAATTATTATAGTGAAAAGGAACAGTGAGAACAGAAATAAAACACAGACAACTTAAATCTACCGTCAAACACTAATGGTTTATTTCTAAACACATGGTAATGGGGTGTGGGGAAAAAGGGGCTGAGCTGGACCCAAGGAAAGAAATAATAAATATTCAAAAAACCCTAAGCTAATCTACCTGTGTCACGAACAGCTAGCTAACTAACCAATTAAATACAGTGGGTGGTCGGCCCAGTTCTAACTAAATGTATTTAGACAGTGTTTCCTACGAGTAATGTATGCCCATGGGCAACTTGTCTGGTTATCCCCTTTTACCACCAACAAACAAGCAAACACTACAACACAGCAATATATACTCACATGACAACAGCTAATGTGAGATCTAGGCGCAAAAACAAGAGAGATCGAGCGCACAAACAAGCTAACAGCTACTGGGTTTCAGCAAATCCAAACAGTGATAGAGAGGTGTAGAGAGCTACAAAACAAGCCAGCTACAAAACGAGAGAGAGAGCGACAACTGACTGGGGTTTTTAAACCAAGGGAGAGGGGCTGTGATTGGGTAAGGGAAAAGGAGCAGGTGTGTCTTCTGATTGGTGATTGATGACTGCTGATGAGTGACACCTGTGACTAGGGCAGAAGGAAAGAAAACAAATACACACAGGTTACCTGTATCCATAAGTGTATTGTAAAACATACTATAGTTTTGCTACTGTTTCTAGTGTAATATGCTTTGTTATTGTACAGAGGTGTTTGCACATTATTGGAGTAATGAAAAGGAGTTGGCTAGTTGCTACTTATATGGTAATTATCTGCTTTGGAGTCATGCCAGATACATGCTGTAGCCGAAGTCTACACTCTTATCGGTGATTGGGCAACAGCAGAAATTCTTCAATGAAGTGTGTGCTGTCATTTAACGAGAGACTAATAGTTTAAGCAAATGTTTTCTCTTGAGAAATACTGCACCAAACATCTTAGTTAAATGTTAAATTATGCAACTAAGTAGTGATGCACTGATTTTACATTTTTGGCCGATACCGATATCAAATTCTTTCCTTGCCAAAAACCCTGATACTGATAACCGATATTTGAAATTTTAGCAGCCTTTTAAGCATTCTAGTATAGTTAAATAGTTAACATACATGGACGCAGCGGTCTAAGGCACTGCATCTTAGTGCAAGAGGGGTCAATACAGTCCCTGGTTCGAATCCAGGCTGTATCACATCCAGGCGTGATTGGGAGTCCCATAGGGCAGCGCCCAATTAGCCCAGCGTCATCTAGGTAGGCCGTCATTGTAAATAAGAATTTGTTCTTAACTGACTTGCTTAGTTAAATAAAGGTTACACACGCACACCCACCCAGCCAATACACACATACTGATCAAAAAGTTATTGTTTGCATTTACGCATGTCCCCATTACCAGTAAAACAATCAAAACCTATTTATTTCACTTACTTGCTGTGCTGTTTCGTTGTTCATTTGTTCAGTCGTTTCATTCTCAACCAAGATATCATCATGCATGTCCATGGCCTCTCTTCCTCGGTGCGCACTGTCACTGTGTCTGTTTCCATCTTGTCCAGTTGGGTATGTAACATTTCACGTAAACCCTGTTTCTTGTCTGCATTGAAGTAGCGGTCCTTGTACATAGCATCGAGCATGGTTGCGACACGGTAAAGAGAGAATGCCACCGAATTGCTTGTTCACAGCCTGTCTCGGCAGTTTTGTTGAGCAGGCACATGCAAACAAGCATACATGTAAACTATTTACATTGCCAGGAATCCTAAACAAACAAATCATATTCATTAATAATACAACAAGTTTTAATTGCCTTTTTGTTTTTCCTTTTAGTTAAAGTATTGCCATATTGTTTAACTTCATTTATAAAGTGAAAAAAGTTAGGTTTCGAATTAGACCATTTGCATTTGTGAATATGAAATTTACCTAGTATTATTAGCAGTTGAATTAAATATACTACATCTTTATCTATGTCAGAATTTCTGAAATAAATCATTATATCAAAACCATTAAATAGTACAACTGGTCCTATGTTTTTTGTAACAAAGTTCTGTATGTCAATCCAAAACATTCTACTATAAATACAGGCAAAAAACAAATGCAAAATGGTCTCCTTCTCCATTCCACAGAAATCACATTTATAGTCAATATTCAGCTTGAATCTTTCCAAAACATGTTTCACAGGATAAATTCTACGTAACATTTTAAATGAAACTTCCTTTACCTTGTTACTGATACAATATTTGTTAGCAATTTTACATGCTTTCCCCCATTGTATATCACCATAGATATTTGACCAAAAGAACCTTGCTGAGGGAATTGTAGTATCACAAACAATATTCCTAATCTGTTTATTACTACATTTATCTTTGATGTTAATATTGCCAATGAATATATTTTCATGTAAATCTATGTTACTGACATCAACCACAGAGGAATTTAAAAGAGATACAACCCCCTTTGGAATCACATCAAAAACAATTGCATATTCTTTCGGGGTTATTGGAATTTTAAACGTATCAATAAATTCCCCATATGAGAGTAGATATCCATCCTCATTCAGTAACTGACCAACCAAAATAATTTTATTCTCAAACCAGTTACGAAAAAAAAGAGACTTATTTTTAAATCGTATATCTTTGTTGTTCCATAGAAAGTATCTGTGAGAAGAAAAATTGTGTTTATACGCTAACATCCAAGCTAAAATTGCCTGCTTATGGAATTTGGCCAATTTTACTGGGATTTTATCAACATCAAAAAAATTCTAAACCACCAACAGTCAAATAAATACTTAGGGAAGACATTCCAAATACTGTTCTGGTTCTTAATATACTTCAGAATCCAATTTATTTTAAAAGTATTATTTAGAGTATTGAAATCTAAAACCTCAAGACCTCCTTGTTCTTGGGTATTAGTGAGAATATCTTTCCGTAGATAGTGAGGCTTGTTCCTCCAAATAAAATTATAAAGAATCTTATCTAAGTCCTTTACAATTTTAGTGGATAATTCAAGTGANTGGATAACCCTTCAGCTTTGGACAATAAAACCCGACCGTATAACGAAATATCTCTCAGCAACCAGAGGTTCAATTTCTTCTTTGTTTTCTCAATAATGGGGTTAAAATTTAATTCACTCCTTTGTTTTTCATCCTTGCATATAACAATTCCAAGATAAGTAACCTTATCTTGTATTGGGATACCATATATTTCCTGTAAAACACAATCCTTGAGTGGAAATAAGACTGACTTATTGATATTCATTTTCAAACCCGAAACTAAGGAAAAGTCTTCAATACAAGAAACTGCTTTAGAAACCGCATTCCTGTCTCTCAAAAATATGGTGGTATCAGCCAGTTGACATAGTTTAAATGCCTTGCCAAGTGCTGAAATACCTTGAAAATTCCCTTTCTTGATATGAAGAGCCATAATTTGAGTAACCAATAAAAATAAAAATGGACTAATTGGGCAGCCCTGCTAATTCCACGGCCAATATCAAATCTTTGGGATGTCCCATGAGCTAATTTTACAGAGCTAGTACAACCACTATATAAAGTTTGGACTGCTTTCAAAAAAAAGTCACCAAACCCCAAAAAACATATTGCTTTGAACATAAACTCATGTTCTACAGTGTCAAAAGCTTTATAAAAATCAACAAACATAAGGTCATTATAGTCAATCATATCTAAGATCAACCTGATGTTATTACTAATGTGTCGACCATGCATAAAACCCAATTGTTCTTCATCAATTATATGATGCAAGCCTTGTTTCAACCTCTTAGCAAATACAAGGGCAAATAGTTTCCCATCATTATTCAACAGGCTAATGGGCCTCCAGTTGTCTATATAAAGACTATCCTTATTAGGTTTGGGAATCAAAGTAATTACACCTTGCTTTAAGGAAGCCAGTAACTCCCCCTTTTCTATTGATTCTTGGAACATAGCAAGAATGAAAGGAATCAATTTATCATTGAATGCTTTATAAAACTCGCTTATTAAACAGTCATTTCCAGGGGACCTATTGTTCTTCAGGCTTTTAATACAGTCTTATCTCAATTTCAGATAACTCATCATCACAAAAATCCCTGAAATCATTATCTATCTTCTTAGCAATGTTTGCTACATTGTCTAAGAAAATATCCATATTGGAAGTTGACTGGGCTGATGTATACAGACTCTGATAAAACTGAGCAACATGCTGAGAGATTTCTTTTGGATTTTCATTGGGAGTATTATTAATCATTAATTTACATATGGAAGTCTTTTCACCTGCCCTTTTTTCTAAATTAAAGAAATATGTTGTATTTTTCTCTCCCTCTTCCATCCATTTTCATCTTGATCTTACAAACGCTCCCCGGGCCTTTTCCTCGTAGATACAGTCTAACTGCATTTGCAATGATGATAGCTCCAGTAACTCCTGATTAGTTAGTTCAGTTTTTTTTGTATAATCCATTATTCCCTTTATGATGTCATATTCTTTCTCTCTCTTGGCACGAGCAATTTCTTTCCCCATTGAAATAGCCAAAAGCCTTATATCAAATTTCATTAGCTCCCAGTAACTTCCAAACGTATTCATAACACAAGCACAATTCCAGTATTTATCAATAATTCCTGCTACTTCCTTCTTAAATACTTCATTATCTAGTAAGGTCTTGTTCATTTTCCAGTAACCTTTACTAACTTTTTTTGTTGACAAACCATGCATATTTATCTTTATTGAGATCCCTTTGTGGTCTGTTAAAATCGATGGTTCAATCGAGACTGTATCAACCTTGTCAGCCATATCTTCAGATATCAGGCAGAAATCAATACGGGATTGTATAGATAAATCCTTGGTACTCCATGTAAACATAATCTTATCTGGGTTCTTATGTCTCCAAATATCTAGAACACCTAACCTTAGACATATATTCCTTAACTCACAAACAGAATTGCTATCCTTAGGAGGCCATCGATCTAGATTATCATGTAATACTGTATTAAAATCTCCACCCCATATTACTTTGGCCAATGGAAATTTAGACAATTTTACTTATTTTCCTCTCAATGTCTCTAAATAAAACACAGTTACTTGACTTGTTATTGGAGGCATAAGTATTTACAACAATGAATGAGTGTGGTTGACATCTACTAATAGTATAATCCATCTCCCTGTATTATCTGCTTCATGACTCAATATATGACCCTTAAAGTTGCCTTTTAAAATAGCGACACCTGCTGACCGATTAGTACCAAATATCACTCCCCCATTGACTCTTCCAAAACGCAGTATCTGTGGAACAGGCAAGAGTTTCTTGAATGAAATAAAAGTCGGCACTTTTACCCTTACAATACAAAAATAAAGATTTCCTTTTCAAAGTATTACGGATTCCCCTGGCATTAATAGAAAAAAACAGAAATTGACATTTACTATCACAGTGACTATATGAAGAATATTAAACTATACGTTCACATGAATCGGGTTCTCACAAAAAGAAAAGTTCTAACTAGTTGCAAATAAAACAGTCCTTTGCACCACGCAAGTGGTTGACCTAAATTATATCTTTATATAAAGATTTATCACATGCAAATAAAACTCAGTCCTGCACAACTCACTTGATAAATCCAGCCGTCAACAAGCTTCGTGTGTGAATTTCCCTTCCATTAAGAAAAGCCTTGGCTCCCAAAGTATGCACTTATCCCCTCCTTCCTTGCTCTCTCAATCATCGGCCACAGACGATTCCGAGCATCTTTGTCAAATGCTGTCAGATCCACCTTGAACTTCAGATTGTTCTTCTTTAAATAGTCATTTTTCTTTGCACTTTTCCACATCATATCCCTCGCTGTCCTGGAGATGAATCTCATGATCACTGGTCGCTGGTTGTTTCCCCCATCTCTCAGCCTACCCAGGCGGTGCACTACATCCAGAGAACCTGCAACAACATTCCGCTCTTCCTCCGGGACTATTGCCCTGCAAATGTCCTTCACTCTTGCTTTTAATGTTCGTCAGATTTTTCTGTTATTCCATAAATTCGAAGATTCCATCTCCGACCATACCGGTCATTCTCGTTTACCTTTGACTCCATTTCCGTGAGTTTCTTCTCCTGCTTTGCAACCTGAATTTTCAATGTTGCGTTCTGCTGCTTCAGAGTTTTTACTTCCTCAGCATTGAAATCAATCGCTTTCTTCAGGTTAACGATACTGATAGTGTTCTTTTTCACCAAATCCATGATGTCATCTGCGCTCTCTTTGATTTTAGCCGTGAGGATGCGGACGATGTTGTCCTGTAGCTGGCTCAGTGATGGTTCACTTCTCAGTATCTTTGGAAGTTGCTCCTTGGTTGGGGTATTCGGGTATGAATCGCATTCACCCCCCTTTTTTACACTGCAAGCATATGAGTGAGTTTCAGCAATGCCTCTTTTCTCCTTGGAAGTTTCAACATCCATTATCTCAGCAACATTTTTGCCATGTCCTGATTCCATGCTGCTAGCTATGAAGACGTTAGCTAGTTCACTTAACTAAACACGCACGCTGACACTTTTCGATAGCTAGCTTGTTCGTTGGAACTCGTCAAATATATTTACAAAACTATTTAAAATAGCTACATTGTATGGTAAGATATAATTTTTGTGAAAAAAATAACAATTGCAACTGCAGCCTAAAACTACAAACTTTGCGAGAAAACCCCAAAATTGTTCCTCAGCTAGAAATGTTACACCCTCTCATGACGCCTTGAGCCCCTCTGTCTATCGCTGGTCCAAATGTCAGTCGTGAAGCTAATAGCAGTGACGCTATTACTGTGTAAATCTAGTAGGGCAACATCGGTTCAGCATCAGCCGAACCGAAGCATGCTGACCAGGGGTTGGAACCGAAATAACTTTTCAATCGTTTTGTTTTGAACAGAACCATTACGTTTTTTGTTCTGTTCCAAATCTAATTTTATTTGTCACATACACATGGTTAGCAGATGTTAATGCGAGTGTAGCGCAATGCGTGTGCTTCTAGTTCCGACCATGCAGTAGTATTTAACAAGTAATCTAACAAATTCACAACAACTACCTTATACACACAAGAGTAAAGGAATGAATACGAGTATGTACATATAAATATATGGATGAGCGATGGCTGACCGGCATAGGCAAGATGCAGTAGATGGTATAGAGTACAGTATATACATATGAGATGAGTAATGTAGGATATGTAAACATATAAATAGCATCGTTAAAAGTGGCTAGTGATACATCCAATTTTTAATTATTAAAGTGGCTAGAGATTTGAGTCGATGGCCGAACGGCATAGGCAAGATTCAGTAGATGGTTTAGAGTACAGTGTATACATTTGATATGAGTAATGTCGGATATGTAAACATTATATACAAAATTGTTTAAAGTGGCTAGTGATACATTTGTTACATCCAATTCCTATTATTTAAAGTGGCTAGAGTTTTAAGTCAGTATGTTGGCAGCAGCCACTCAATGTTAGTGGTGGCTGTTTAACAGTCTGATGGCCTTGAGATGGAAGCTGTTTTTCAGTCTCTCGGTCCCAGCTTTGATGCACCTGTACTGACCTCGCCTTCTGGATGATAGCGGGGTGAACAGGCAGTGGCTCGGGTGGTTGTTGTCCTTGATGATCTTTTTGGCCTTCCTGTGACATCGGGTGGTGTAGGTGTCCTGGAGGGCAGGTAGTTTACCCCCGGTGATGCATTGTGCAGTCCTCACTACCCTCTGGAGAGCCTTACGGTTGTGGGCGGAGCATTTGCCGTACCAGGCAGTGATACAGCCCGACAGGACGCTCTCGATTGTGCATCTGTAGAAGTTTGTGAGTGTTTTTGGTGACAAGCCGAATTTCTTCAGCCTCCTGAGGTTGAAGAGGCGCTGTTGCGCCTTCTTCACCACGCTGTCTGTGTGGGTGGACCATTTCAGTTTGTCCGTGATGTGTACGCCGAGGAACTTAAAAAAACTTTCCACCTTCTCCACTACTGTCCCGTCGATGTGGCTAGGGGGGTGCTCCCTCTGCTGTTCCCTGAAGTCCACGATCATCTCCTTAGTTTTGTTGACGTTGAGTGAGAGGTTATTTTTCTGACACCACACTCCGAGGGCCCTCACCTCCTCCCTGTAGGCGGTCTCGTCGTTGTTGGTAATCAAGCCTACCACTGTAGTGTCGTCAGCAAACTTGATGATTGAGTTGGAGGCGTGCTTGGCCACGCAGTCATGGGTGAACAGGGAGTACAGGAGAGGGCTGAGAACGCACCTTGTGGGGCCCCAGTGTTGAGGATCATTGGGGTGGAAATGTTGTTTCCTACCCTCACCACCTGGGGCCGGCCCGTCAGGAAGTCCAGGACCCAGTTGCACAGGGCTGGGTCGAAACCTAGGGTCACGAGATTAATGATGAGCTTGAAGGGTACTATGGTGTTAAATGCTGAGCTGTAGTTGATGAACAGCATTCTTACATAGGTATTCCTCTTGTCCAGATGGGTTAGGGCAGTGTGATTGCGATTGCGTCGTCTGTGGACCTATTGGGACGGTAAGCAAATTGGAGTGGGTCCAGGGTGACTGGCAGGATGGAGGTGATATGATCCTTGACTAGTCTCTCAAAGCACTTCATGATGACGGAAGTGAGTGCTACGGGGCGATAGTCATTTAGCTCAGTTACCTTAGCTTTCTTGGGAACAGGAACAATGGTGGCCATCTTGAAGCATGCGGGAACAGCAGACTGGGATAGGGACTGATTGAATATGTCCGTAAACACACCAGCCAGCTGGTCTGCGCATGCTCTGAGGACACGGCCAGGGATGCCATCTGGGCCGGCAGCCTTGCGAGGGTTAACACATTTAAACGTTTTACTCACGTTGGCTGCGGTGAAGGTGAGCCCGCAGGTTTTGGTAGCAGGCCGTGTCGGTGGCACTGTATTGTCCTCAAAGCGAGCAAAGAAGTTGTTTAGTTTGTCTGGGAACAGGACGTCGTGGTCTGTGATGGGGCTGGTTTTCTTTTTGTAGTCCGTGATTGACTGTAGACCCTGCCACATTCCTCTCGTGTCTGAGCCGTTGAATTGTGACTCTACTTTGTCTCTATACTGACGCTTAGCTTGTTTGATTGCCTTGCGGAGGGAAAAGCTACACTGTTTGTAGTCAGTCATGTTTCAAGGTTGCCTTACCCTGGTTAAAAGCAGTGGTTCGCGCTTTTAGTTTTGCACGAATGCTGCCATCAATCCACGGTTTCTGGTTGGGGAAGGTTTTAATAGTTGCTATGGGTACAACATCACCGATGCACTTGCTAATAAACTCGCTCACCGAATCAGCATATACATCAATGTTGTTGTCTGATGCTATCCGGAACATATCCCAGTCCACGTGCTCGAAGCAATCTTGCAGCGTGAAATCAGATTGGTCGGACCATCGTTGAACAGACCTGAGCACGGGCGTTTCCTGTTTTAGTTTCTGTCTGTAGGCTGGGAGCAACAAAATGGAGTCATGGTCAGACTTGCCGAAAGAAGGGCGGAGAATAGTCTTGTAAGCATCTCGGAAATTAGAATAACAATGATCCAGGATTTTACCAGCCCGGGTGGCACATTCGATATGCTGATAAAATTTAGGGAGCCTTGTTTTCAGATTAGCCTTATTAAAGTCCCCAGCCACAATAAATGCAACCTCAGGATATGTGGTTTCCAGTTTACATAGAGTCCAATGGATTTCTTTCAGTGCCGTCGATGTGTCAGCTTGAGGGGAGATATACATGGATGTGATTATAATCGAGGAGAATTCTCTTGGTAGATAATGCGGTCGGCAGGTGAACAAAAGGACTTGAGTTCCTGTATGTTGTTATGACCACGACTCGTTAATCATAAGACACACACCCCCGCCCTTCTTCTTACCAGATAGATGTTTGTTTTTTTCGGCGCGATGCGTGAAGAAACCAGGTGGCTGTACCGACTCTGATAACGTGTCCTGAGTGAGCCATGTTTCCGTGAAGCAAAGAACGTTGCAGTCGCCGATGTCTCCACTGTTCCGACCAGCAAAATAAAGTTCTGAATCAGTTCAAACGCAAAAAAAGTAACAGTTTATAATCGTTCCTTTCTATTCTTTTTTTAAACCTCAAATAATATCTCTATATTTTTTTTAACATTTAGCTACTTCACCAATGGATAGAGCAGCTTGATAAGGGGTGGGCAAGCTATGTACATGCATTGGACAGACAAGTGTAAAGATGTGACTGAAATGTTGTATGTGAGGAGAGCGCTGAGCATCTTGTCGTTATGACATGCATTATCTGAATTATACCCACGGAGGAGCGGCTTCTATGAAGGAACTTTGAACTTCAGAGAGTTGGCTTAAATAACGTTGGACCAGAACTAGCCCTTGATCATGACTCAGTTCCATGCCACATACTGCCAGCTTGAGCTAGACCAGCGTTAGCTAGCTAGCGAACAAGCTTGTGTGTGCAGAGCGGCACCATAATTCAAATAAAAACACATCTTACCTTTTTTGTAGTTAATCTGAAACGTGAACTATTGTATCCTTAACTAGACAGGGAGCGGTGGGTCGCTAGCGACCAGGTAAAATGTAAAGCGCCAAATTCAAAATCCCAAAGTTGAATTATTAAACATCCACCAATATACAAGTGTTTCATACTCATCAAAAGCTCTGTTTCTTGGCAATATCACAGCGTTGTCAGATTTCAAAAAGGCTTTATGGCGAAAGCACTACATTTGATTGTTTGAGGGCAGCACCTCACATACTTTCTCATAGCCATGAATTCATTAGCCAGCGTGGCACACACAACACATTTCACAGCGAAAACAAATCAATTACCTGTTGAAGAACTTCTGCTGAGGTCATCCTAAGTGTCCAACGAAGACAATCCATGGTTCTTTTGTTAGAAAAAGTAATGTATTATATCCATAAATCTCCATTTGGTTCGCGCGTCATAGTCAGAAACGACAGCCTCCACTAGTCCATTGAAACGTGGCGCGAACTCGTTCATCTTATACCTATAAACTTGTCCAAGAACATTCAAACATAGTTTTAAATGTATCCTTAGGAACACTTTTACGTATATTTACTATTATAAATCAACCGGAATATAAACTGATCAATAACGAGGATAAATAAGACACTGTGCGACTTCTCGGGCGCGCGCCCTGGGTACTGTTGTCATCAAGGGGGGACCCACTTGTTTGGTCTTTTTCTCTGGTCTAAAGCATCCAAAATGGAGGAAAACACCATCTCGAGGCTGTTGACATCATAAGGAAGCGACGTGTACTGCATTCATATGCCCTTATATGGTCATTTTCATGAGGGAGGGGTTCCCAAATGAGCAATGTGTCAAAATCACTTTTTCCAGGACAGAAATTCCTCGGGGTTTTGCCTGCCATATCCGTTCTGTTTCACTCACAGACAAATGGTTAACAGTTTTGGAAAATTCAGAGTGTTTCCTATCCAATGGTACTAAATATATGCATATCCTATTTTCTGGGCCTGAATGGGAGGCATTTTACTTTGGGCACGCCAGGCTCTCCAAAACCGTCACCTCGGGAGCTGCTCCCTGAGAAGTTAA
>QNTS01000279.1:66400-110666 GCA_003317085.1 Hucho hucho
ACAATGTGTGCAAATGAGGTAGGATAAGGAACATAAGGCAATAAATAGGCCATGGTGGCAAAGTAACTACAGTATAGCAATTTAACACTGGAATGGTAAATGTGCAGTAGATGAATGTGCAAAGTAAAAATACTGGGGTGCAAAGGAGCAAGATAAATAAATGACTACGGTAGGGGATGAGGTAGTTGGTTGGGCTATGTACAGGTGCAGTGATCTGTGAGCTGCTCTGACAGCTGGTGCTTGAAACTAGTGAGGGAGATAAGTGTCTCCAGTTTCAACGATTTTTGTAGTTCGTTCCAGTCATTGGCAGCAGAGAACTGGAAGGAAAGGCGGCCAAAAGAGGAATTGGCTTTGGGGGTGACCAGTGAGATATACCTGCTGGAGCGAGTGCTACGGGTGGGTGCTGCTATGGTTACCAGCGAGCTGAGATAAGGCGGGGCTTTACCTAGCAGGGACTTGTAGATGACCTGGAGCCAGTGGGTCTGGCGACAAGTATGTAGCGAGGGCCAGCCGACTAGAGCATAAAGGTCGCAGTGGTGGGTAGTATATGGGGCTTTGGTGACAAAGCAGATGGCACTGTGATAGACTGCATTCAGTTTGCTGAGTAGAGTGTTGGAGGCTATTTTGTAGATGACATCGCCGAAGTCGAGGATCGGTAGGATAGTCAGTTTTACTAGTGCAAGTTTGGCAGCATGAGTGAAGGAGGCTTTGTTGCGAAATAGAAAGCCGATTCTAGATATAATTTTGGATTGGAGATGTTTAATGTGAGTCTGGAAGGAGAGTTTACAGTCTAGCCAGACACCTAGGTATTTGTAGTTGTCCACATATTCTAGGTCAGAGCCGTCCAAGGTAGTGATGCTAGTCGGGCGGGCGGGTGCAGGCAGCGAACGGTTGAAAAGCATGCATTTGGTTTTACTAGTGTTTAAGAGCAGTTGGAGGCCACGGAAGGAGTGCTGTATGGCATTGAAGGTCGTTTGGAGGTTAGTTAACACAGTGTCCAAAGAAGGGCCAGAAGTATACAGAATGGTGTCGTCGTCATAGAGGTGGATCAGAGAATCACCAGCAGCAAGAGCGACATCATTGATGTATACAGAGAAGAGAGTCGGCCCAAGAATTGAACCCTGTGGCACCCCCATAGAGACTGCCAGAGGCCCGGACAACAGGCCCTCCGATTTAACACACTGAACTCTGTCGGCAAAGTAGTAGATGAACCAGGCGAGGCAATCATTAGAGAAACCAAGGCTGTTGAGTCTGCCGATAAGGATGTGGTGATTGACAGAGTCGAAAGCCTTGGCCAGGTCAATGAAAATGGCTGCACAGTAATGTCTCTTATCGATGGCGGTTATGATATCGTTTAGTACCTTGAGCGTGGCTGAGGTGCACCCGCGACCAGCTCGGAAACCGGATTGCACAGTGGAGAAGGTACGGTGGGATGAAGGTACGGTGGGATTCGAAGTGGTCAATGATCTGTTTATTAACTAGGCTTTCAAAGACTTTAGAGAGGCAGGGCAGGATTGATATAGGTCTATAGCAATTTGGGTCTAGGATGTCATCCCCCTTTGAAGAGAGGGATGACCGCAGCAGCTTTCCAATCTTTTGGGATCTCGGACGACACCAAAGAGAGGATGAGCAGACTGGTAATAGGAGTTGCAACAATGGCAGCAGATAGTTTTAAAAAGAGAGGGTCCAGATTATCTAGTCCAGCTGATTTGTACGGGTCCAGATTTTCTGGCTCTTTCCGAACATCTGCTATCTGAATTTTGGTGGAGAAGCTGGGAAGGCTTGGACAGGTAGATGCGGGGGGGGGGGGGAGCTGTTGGCCGGGGTTGGGGTAGCCAGGAGGAAAGCATGGCCAGCCGTTGAGAAATGCTGTTGAAATTTTTGATTATCATGGATTTGTCGGTGGTGACCGTGTTACCTAGCCTCAGTGCAGTGGGCAGCTGGGAGGAGGTGCTATTGTTTTCCATGGACTTGACAGTATCCCAAATGTTTTGGGAGTTAGAGCTACAGGATGCACATTTCTGTTTGAAAAAGCTAGCCTTTGCTTTCCTGACTGATTGCGTGTATTGGTTCCTGACTTCCCTGAACAGTTGCATATCGCGGGGACTATTCGATGCAATAGCAGACCGCCACAGGATGTTCTTGTGTTGGTCAGAAAACCCGAGAAAAATCTATCCGGAAATCAGTTTCTGGTGACCTATTGCTCTGTTTGACACACTCCCTATTGAATCCATTTGTAACCAGGACTGAGACTGCAGTACCTACGGCTTCCACTAGATATCAACAGTCTATATACAAAGACTCAGAGAGATTGGAGTAAACAGAACGAATAGGTACAGGAAATGGCCAAGGTAGCTCAGATGTCAAGTTTTCTCGGGCACGAGTCTGGCTGCGCACCCCACTTTATTTTACTTACATAACGTTTAGGTGACCATCCGAGTGAAATATTATCGCTAATATTCATAAAAGGATAGCTAAGGATGCATTTGATTTGTTTAGGAAAAGTTTATAGGTATATTTGAACGCGTTCTCTTCACGTTTCAATGGGCGATTCGATGTTGGATTTTCTGAACATAACGCGCCAACCAAACGGAGATTTATGGATATAATAAATGACTTTTTCTAACAAAAGAACCATTGGATGTCTTCGTTGGACACTTGGGAAGCCCTCAGCAGAAGTTCTTCAAAAGGGATTTGTTTTCGCTGTGAAATGTGTTTTGTGTGAACCGCGATGGTTTATGAATTTATGCTAATGCAGAAACATTGGAGGTGCTACCCTCAAACAATCAAATGTTGTGCTTTCGCCGTAAAGCCTTTTTGAAATCTGACAATGCTGTGATATTGCCAAGAAGCAGAGCTTTTGATGACTATGCAACACTTGTATATTGATGAATGTTTAATAATTCAACTTTTGGATTTTGAATTTGGCGCCTTGCATTTCACTAGCGCCCCACCACTCTGTAGTTAAGAAGCAAAGTGGAAACACTATTGTCATCAACATTGTTGAATGTGCTGCATTGACCATGCAGACTGAACGCAAGTGTCTCGTGGTCAAGCAACAACTAATGCGCTCCTTGAGTGACGGGCGGGACTAGGTCTGTGTGGAAAGCGGCATAGAAAGAGAGAGAGGAGAGGGATGACTCAAGTAGCAGTGTAATCTATAGAAATGGACGTTAAACACGGAATATCACATTAAAATACCGTTGTAGAAGGTAAAGTAAAAACCCAAACCGGTCTGTGCATCAATACCTGTATATAGTAAAATATGGTATGCCGCACAGCCCTAGTATGGCTCTATAATAGGCTCTGAAAAACTGTGTGCGTGCCTTCCTACACTACCCTAGAGTATGTGCGAATGCTACATTGACTGGGTTGGAATGTGTAGCTTATGCTATCCTATGCTTTTGAATGAAAATTGGTCCAGATGAAGCCGATAGGTGACGTAGCTGAATGCTGATATATTAGCCAAAAGAGCAGAGGAGGTAATGCTGTAGCTTGCTAGCTCTGTCATTAAGTAAATATGAACAAGGGTTCCCAGCAGTGATGGTCTGTAATGGCTGCACTGCATACAGCATCAGTGACTCTGGTAAGCCAGTCAGCCTGATGGCACAGTAAGGAAATTGATGATTGCAAACGCGCCCCCTTAACCTAACCTACATTACTCAGGCACGTCTGCCACTGCCTCCCCCTGCCTGTGCTCACACTGGTGTAATTTATCCTTGAAGCATTTAAAGAGAGGAGCAGGGGGAGCCAGCCAAGCAACACACACACACACACACACACACACACACACACACGAGGTAGTGCAGACGCACACATACAAACTAGTGCAGGGCCCTCTCAGTTAGACAACCCGACACAACACACACAATGTGGGATACAATCACAGCCCTACACGTGTCCCACATTGTAATAAAACACAAACACCACAGATCTTATAGTAGCTAATTAACATATTACACAGCTATTTGCATGCTGTAACTAACTGTACGGACACACACACACACACACACACACACACACTAACTGTACAAACAGAAACAGATACAGCTCCACCTGCTATAAAACTAGGGTGGGGTTTGAAAAGCTTCCCCTGGCCAGACAGCTATGGGACAGACTAGAGCAGCAGAGGTGAGTGTGTGCTATGACGCTAGGTCTTACCTGTCAGAGATGTCATGGCTGGCTGCTGCCGTGGCTCCGAGCAGTCCTAGAGCTGCACTCCCCACTGCTGCCTCCATGATACTGACTCACTGCAGGAGTAGCCTGCCAGAGAGGGAGGAGAATGTGGAGAGGTAGGTGAAGAGAGAGGGGAGGGAGAGAGAGAGATGGTGTGAAGAGGAAGGTAAAGGGGAAGATTGACAAAGGGACAAAGATAAGAGGAGAGAGAAAGAGAAGCTGTTATGTGTGTTTGTAGCCTGGGGATCACATTCAGCAAGCTGCAGATGAAATGCATTTAACCCCCGCTATTCTGGAAGACCAACTCCAACAAGTTACTACAGATAGCTATGGAGCAGGGTTTCTGTTAGGAAATTGTGGCACCAGACACTTTACCGGCAGCATTTTCATTTACCTGACATTTGGACCCATATGGGTGTGTAACCTGATTAGGGCGTCCACCCACGGTGCTCAGAATGATAGAAATCACATTTATATTATGGTCATTCATATTAACTACTTAGGGAGCGACACTACCCGGTGAAATGTAAGGCGCCAGATTCAAAATCCAAAAGTTTAATTATTAAACATTCATCAATATACAAGTGTTGCATAGTCATCAAAAGCTCTGCTTCTTGGCAATATCACAGCGTTGTCAGATTTCAAAAAGGCTTTACGGCGAAAGCACAACATTTGATTGTTTGAGGGTAGCACCTCCAATATTTTACCATTAGCATAAATTCATAAACCATCACGGTTCACACAAAACACATTTCACAGCGAAAACAAATCCCTTACCTTTTGAAGAACTTCTGCTGAGGGCTTCCCAAGTGTCCAACGAAGACATCCAATGGTTCTTTTGTTAGAAAAAGTCATTTATTATATCCATAAATCTCCGTTTGGTTGGCGCGTTGTTCAGAAAATCCAACGTCGAATCGCCCATTGAAACGTGAAGAGAACGCGTTCAAATATACCTATAAACGTTTCCTAAACAAATCAAATACCAGTTAAAATGCATCCTTAGCTATCCTTTTATGAATATTAGCGATAATATTTCACTCGGATGGTCACCTAAACGTTATGTAAGTAAAATAAAGTGGGGCGCGCTGCCAGACTCGCGCCCGAGAAAACTTGTTGACATCTGAGCTACCTTGGCCATTTCCTGTACCTATTCGTTCTGTTAACTCCAATCTCTCTGAGTCTTTGTATATAGACTGTTGACATCTAGTGGAAGCCATAGGTACTGCAGTCTCAGTCCTGGTTACAATTGGATTCAATGGGGAGTGTGTCAAACAGAGCAAAAGGTCACCAGAAACTGATATCCGGATGGATTTTTCTCAGGTTTTCGCCTGCTAAATGAGTTGTTATACTCACAGACATTATGTTAACACTTTTAGAAACTTCAGAGTGTTTCCTATCCAATAGTACTAATTATGTGCATATCCTATTTTCTGAGCCTGAGTGGCAAGCATTTTACTTTGGGCACGCCAGACTCTCCAAAACCGACACCTCAGCTGCCGCTCCCTAACAANTCACAGCGTTGTCAGATTTCAAAAAGGCTTTACAGCGAAAGCACTACATTTGATTGTTTGAGGGTAGCACCTTCAATATTTGCCATTACCATGAAATCTTTAGCCAGCGCGGTCCATAGAAAATGCATTTCACAGGGAAAACCTGTGCCTTACCTTTTGTAGAACTTCTGCAGAGGGCTTCCTAAGTGTCCAACGAAGACAATCCATGGGTATTTGGTTAGAAAAAGTCATTTATTATATCCATAAATCTGCGTATTGTTGGCGCCTTGTGTTCAGAAAATCCAACGTGAAGAGAACGCGTTCAACTAAACCTATAAACTTTTCCTCAACAAAACAAAAACCAATTAAAATGCATCCATAGCTTATCTTTTATGAATAAAAGTGATAATCTTTCACTTGGATGGTCACCTAAACGTTATAAGTCAAATAAAGTGGACTGCTCAGCCAAACGTGCGCCCAAAAACATGCAACCGAAATAGAGCTCCTCACCAAAACCCCTACCTATTGAACACATTAGTTCCGATTGCTATGAAACTTAACGCATGCACTGCTGACATCCAGTGGAAGCAATAGGTACTACATTCAGTGTCCTGTTATAAAGACTTTTCAATAGGCACTGTCTCAAATTGAGCCATAAGCCACCAGAATGACATTTCCGGATGGAATTTTCTCTGGTTTTTGCCTGCCAAATGAGTTCTGTTACACTCACAGACATTATGTTAACACTTTTGGAAACCTCAGAGTGTTTCCTATCCAATAGTACTAATTATGTGCATATCCTATTTTCTGAGCCTGAGTGGCAAGCATTTTACTTTGGGCACGCCAGACTCTCCAAAACCGACACCTCAGCTGCCGCTCCCTAACAAGGTAAGTATATTTCGGTGTGTAATAAATCCCTTTTGTGGGGAAAAACTCATTTTGATTGGCTGGGCCATGCTCCCCGGTGTGTCGGCCTGGCTGCCAAGTGGGTGAGCCTATGCCCTCCCAGACCCACCCATGGCTGCACCCCTGCCCAGTCATGTGAAATACACAGATTAGGGCGTAATTTATTTATTTATCAATAAAATCTTTGAAATTGTTGCATGTTGCGTCTATATTTCAGTTTAGTATATTTAATACGTCTGGTAATTCCATCAATTACTAGGCTAAAAAGCATAATTTCTTCTCTAGGACAACTGGCCAGTGCCAATTTAATTTAAAATTGGCTTTTCAATTATTTTTTGACCAAAAGACGGCTTTCACCGGCTAACGAAAACTGACACGGAAATGTAAAAAAAGACATTTGATTTCTATGAGAAAAAAAACATGTATTGAGTGAAACAATCCTAATGAACATGAAATGTTTTACTCAGAAACCATAGTGAATTCCCTACATATGTAATTAGCTATGTTTCATGAATCGATATCAGTGCCTTGCATATCAGTTGATGCCTACAAAAAAAGAATACAGGCTGTTTCTTGCCAAATGCCTTTCAATTACACACGCCCAGTGACAGTCAGAGGACTGTTGTGTTGCCTCTCCTTTTCTCTTCCCTCTATCTTTATTAGTGGGTGTGTGTGAGAGAGAGTTGTGACATGCGAGAATACAAAGGGTGTAGACTTTACCGTGAAATGCTTGCTTACAAGCCCTCCCAACGATGCAGAGTTAAAAAATACTCAAACAAAAAACAGTAACAGAAGTAATAAAATACACAAGAATGGAGCTAAACTCAGCAAAAAAAGAAACGTCTTCTCACTCTCAACTGCGTTTAATTTCAGCAAACGTGTAAATATTTGTATGAACATAACAAGATTCAATAACTGAGACATGAACTGAACAAGTTCCACAGACATGTGACTAACAGAAATGGAATAATGTGTCCCTGAACAAAGGGGGGGGGGGTCGAAAGTAACAGTCAGTATCTGGTGTGGCCACCATCTGCATTAAGTACTGCAGTGCATCTCCTCCTAATGGACTGCACCAGATTTGCCAGTTCTTGCCCAGACGTGAGATCCGGGCTCTTCGCTGGCCATGGCAGAACACTGACATTCCTGTCTTGCAGGAAATCAGCCATACCGCTCGTTCTGTGCGTGGTGGCATTGCTATGCTGGAGGGTCATGTCAGGATGACCCTGCAGGAAGGGTACCACATGAGGTAGGGGAATGTCTTCCCTGTAACGCACAGTGTTGAGATTGCCTGCAATGACAACAAGCTCAGTCCGATGATGCTGAGAGACACCTCCCCAGACCAAGATGGACCCTCCACCTCCAAATCGATTCTGCTCCAAAGTACTTTTTGCCAGTCCTGTCTGGTCCAGCGACGGTGGGTTTGTGCCCATAGGTGACGTTGTTGCCGATGATGTCTGGTGAGGACCCGACTTACAACAGGCCTACAAGCCCTCAGTCCAGCCTCTCTCAGCCTATTGCGGACAGTCTGAGCACTGAAGGAGGGATTGTGTGTTCCTGGTGTAATTCAGGCAGTTGTTGTTGCCATTGTACCTGTCACACAGGTGTGATGTTCGGATGTAACGATCCTGTGCAGGTGTTACACGTGGTCTGCCACTGCGAGGACGATCAGCTGTCCGTCCTGTCTCCCTGTAGTGCTGCATCTCACAGTACGGACATTGCAATTTATTGCCCTGGCCACATCTGCAGTCCTCATGCCTCCTTGCAGTATGCCTAAGGCACGTTCACACAGATGAGCAGGGACCCTGGGCATCTTTATTTTGGTGTTTTCCAGAGTCAGTAGAAAGGCCTCTTTAGTGTCCTAAGTTTTAATAACTGTGACCTTAATTGCCTATAGTCTGTAAACTGTTAGTGCCTTAACTTCTTAGGGAGCGGCAGCAGAGGTGACGGTTTGAGAGAGTCTGGCCTGCCACTCAGGCCCAGAAAATAGGATATGCACATAATTAGTACTATTGGATAGGAAACACTGAGGTTTCTAAAAGTGTTAAAATAATGTGAGTATAACAGAACTGATATAGCAGGCGAAAACCCGAGGAAAATCCATTTGGATTAAATTTTTTTTGTACATGACATTTTTCTCCAGGCAGCCTATTGATTTCTGTTAACTAGGACTGAGACTGCAGTACCTATGGCTTCCACTAGATGTCAACAGTCTTTATACAGTGTCTGGAGGCTCTCGCACCAAGCAGAACAGATAGGAAGAGGAAGTAGTGAAGGGACCACATTTGTCAACAGCGTTTCAAGGGCGCGAGATTGTGAGCGCGCCCCACTTTAATTTCCTTTCCTATCGTTCACGTTATCGTCCGGTTGAAATATTACAGTAAATATACATAAAAGGATACCTAAGGATACATTAAAAATGATGTTTGATTTGTTTGGAGAAAGTGTATAGGTATATTTGAACGTGTTCTCTTCATGGTTCAATGGGCGACTCGACGTTGGATTTTCTGATCAACCAAAAGGAGATTTATGGATATAATAAATGACTTTTTCTAACAAAAGAACCATTGGATGTCTTCGTTGGACACTTGGGAAGCCCTCAGCAGAAGTTCTTTGAAAGGTAAGGGATTTATTTTAGCTCTTATACGGGTTTTGTGTGACCCGTGCTGGATATGAATTTATGCTAATGTGGAAAATAGGAGAGGTGCTATCCTCAAACAATCAAATGTTGTGCTTTCGCCGTAAAGCCTTCTCGAAATCTGATCAACGCCAAGAATCAGAGCTTTTGATGACTATGCAACACTTGTATATTGATGAATGTTTAATAATTCTACTTTTGGATTTTGAATTTGGCGCCTTACATTTCACCGGGTAGTGTCGGGAGCGGGCCGCTTCTCCCTAAGTAGTTAACGACCGTTCCACAGGTGCATGTTAATTAATTGTTTATGGTTCATTGAACAAGCATGGGAAACAGTGTATAAACCCTTTACAATGAAGATCTGTGAAGTTATTAGGATTTTTACGAATTATCTTTGAAAGACAGGGTCCTGAAAAAGGGACGTTTATTTTTTTGCTGAGTTTATATACAGGGAGTACCAGAACCAGATTAATTTGCATGGGTACAAGGTATTTGAGGTAGATATGTATGTGACGGCAGGGTAAAGTGACTAAGCATCAGGATAGTTAATGGTAAGACTAAAATAAAGAACAGAGTCACAGCAGAATATGATGTGTTAAAGTGTGTGTGGGTGTATGTGTTTTTGTTGTGTCGGTATGCGTGCATATGTAGTGTATGTGAATGTGTATGGGTTTTGTGTGCCAGTGTGTATAGTCTGAGTGTGCATGCAAGTCCATGCAAGATAGGGTCAGTGCAGATAGTCCGGGTAACCATTTAATTTTCTCATGGCTATTTAGCAGTGTTATGGCTTTGGGGTAGAAGCTGTCTCGGAGCCTGTTGGTTCGAGAGCTGGTGCTCCGATACCATTTGCCGGAAGGTAGTAAAGTGAACAGTCAGTTTATGGCAGGGGTTCCCAAACTTTTTTGGCCCACATCCCCATTCTGATATCATCTGAAAAAGGTGATGTAATGGCCAATGTTTACTTTTTAGTACTTCTGACAGAAGGAATTATGGTTTGAAGTGACAAATGCCTCAAAGGTATTGGGAAGTTCAGAAGCAGTAGTGGTGTGTGAGTAAAATCACTGAGAAAGCCAGAAAAAAAAGCCATATTACAACCTTTGTTGTGATAATTGCGTTGTTTGCTGTATAACTTGTTAGTTCATATGCCTTGCCAATGCCTTGCCCGAGACAATAAGAAAACACAGTGGCAGAAAAAAATTCATCACAAAACCGGAGAGCAACATCTGTCCGGTGAAGTAGGCAAAGCATATTGCATGTAACATACAGCTACATGACCTACAGCATAGTCATGCAAGTTAATGTTTCCGAAATTTTCAGACTACTAACCAACTGTTGATTTAGAAGGTACCGCAAGTCGCAAAGAAAACAGGAGCTGCCTCAACTATTCCAGCATCATTTCAACTTAAACATTTACAGTGAATTCGGAAAGTATTCAGACCCCTTGAATTTTTCCCACATTGTTACATTACAGCCTTATTCTAAAATGGATGAAATAAAACATCCTCAGCAATCTACACACAAAACCCCATAATGACAAAGCGAAAATAGTTTTTTAGAAATGTTTGCTAATTTATAAAAATAAACATGTTTCCATTAATCATCCATGATACTTTTCTACAGATTAATTGAGTCCACCTGTATTAAAGTCAATCGATTGGACATGATTTGGAAAGGGACCCATCTGTCTATAAGGTCTCACAGTTGACAGTGCATGTCAGAGCAAAAACCAAGCCATGAGGTTGAAGGAATTGTCCGTAGATCTCCGAGACAGGATTGTGTCGAGGCACAGATCTGGGGAAGGGTACCAAAAAAGTTTTGCAGCACTGAAGGTCCAAGAACCCAGCGGACACCATAATTCTAAAATGGAAGAAATTTGGAATCACCAAGAATCTTCTTAGAGCTGGCCGCCGGGCCAAACTGGAGCAAATGGGGGAGAAGGGCCTTGGTCAGGGAGGTGACCAAGAACCCAATGGTCACTCTGACAGAGCTCCAGAGTTCCTCTGTGGAGATGGGAGAACCTTCCAGAAGGACAACAATCGCTGCAGCACTCAGCCAATTAGGCCTTTATGGTAGAGTGGCCAGACGGAAGCCACTTCTCAGTAAAAGGCACATGAGAACCCGCTTGGAGTTTGCCAAAAGGCACCTAAAGTACTCTCAGACCATGAGAAACAAGATTCTCTAGTCTGATGAAACCCAAGATTGAACTCTTTGGCCTGAATGCCAAGCGTCACGTCTGGACGAAATCTGGCACCATCCCTACGGTGAAGCATGGAGGTGGCAGCCTCATGCTGTGGGGATGTTTTTCAGCGGCATGGACTGGGAGACTAGTCAGGATCGAGGGAAAAATGAACGAAGCAAAGTACAGAGAAATCCTTAATGAAAACCTGCTCCAGAGCACTCAGGAAGGTTCACCTTCCAACAAGACAGTGACCCTAAGCACTGCAGGAGTGGCTTTGGGAGAAGTCTCTAAATGTCCTTGAGGGGCCCAGCCAGAGCCCGGACTTGAACCTAATCCAACATCTCTGAAGAGACCTGAAAATAGCTGTGCAGCGATGCTCCCCATCCAACCTGACAGAGCTTGAGAGGATCTGCCGAGAAGAATGGGAGAAACTCCCCAAATACAGGTGTGCCAAGCTTGTAGCGTCATACCCAAGAAGACTCCAGGCTGTAATCACTGCCAAATGTCCTATTACAGTTTTCATTAATAATACATTTGCAAAACCTTTGTCATTATTGGATATTGTGTGAAGATTGATGAGGGGGGAAATAACAATTCAATCCAATTTAGAATAAGGCTGTAACGTAACAAAATGTGGAAAAAGTAAAAGGGTCTGAATACGTTCTGAATGCACTGTATAAATAATCAAAATCACCTATGCTTAGTCTAATATAGTGACAACTAAAAGATACAAAACATAATTTAGTCCAATCAACATAAGCTAAATATGTGGCTTTCCTTGGTTCTGATTTAGTGTGTGTGTGTCTGCACGCACGCACGCACGCGTGCAGAAAAAACATGTTGGCTCACCTTAGTTGTAGAGAAACGCCAATGCCATCCTCTCTTTCATATTGACGAAACGGTCTATGACTGTCATACAGCATACGCTTTTAGTTTGTGTTGTCCTAGGTTACCTGGCTAAATTGCTTGCTTGCTAGCCTAACTTCCTTTCATGGGCAACGATGAGCCAGCTAGTTAACATTAGCCCACTACATTTTGAACGTCCATCCTCTCAGGCCAGGGGCACAATGTATGAAGTTATGGTTGGATCAGAATCCCTGTTAAAATCAAGAACGACAAGTCTAAATCCCTATCTCAATCCATGGCTAATTTAGGAAATTGACAAATTTTAGCTAGCTAGCCACCGGAGGACACAACAAGATTAACTACTTAGGGAGCAGTGGATTATTAAACATTCATAAATATACAAATTGTTGCATAGTCATCAAAAGCTCTGATTCTTGGCAATATCACACCGTTGTCAGATTTCAAAAAGGCTTTACGGCGAAAGCACATTTGATTGTTTGAGGATAGCACCTCTATTATTTATGCATTAGCATAAATCCATAACCCAACACGGGTCTCACAAAACGCATAAAATCGCTAATATAAAATCGCTTACCTTTGATGAACTTCTGCTGACGGTTTCCCAAGTGTCCAACGAAGACAATCCATACTTCTTTGGTTAGAAAAAGTCATTTATTATATACATAAATCTCTGTTTGGTTGGCGCGTTATGATCATAAAATCCACCGTTGAGTCGCCCATTGAACCGTAAAGAGAACGCGTTCAAATTATACCTATACACTTTCTACAAACAAATCAAACATTTTTAATGTATCCTTAGGTATCCTTTTGGGTATATTTGCTGTAATATTTCAACCGGACGATAACGTGAACGATAAGAAAGGAAATGGTGCGCATTCACAATCTCGCGCGCGTCAAACCTTGTTTACAAAAGTGGTCGCCTGACAATTTCCTCTCCCTATCCGTTCTGGTCACTGCTAGAATTCCCAGTCTTTGACTGTTGACATCTAGTGGAAGCCATAGGTACTGCAGTCTCAGTCCTACATAAAGTTGTATGCAATAGCCACAATGGAGAAGATGCTCATTTACAAAAAAAACTGCAAATCTGGATGGATTTTCCTCGGGTTTTCGCCTGCTATATCACTTCTGTTATACTCACATACAATATTTTAACACTCTTAGAAACTTCAGAGTGTTTCCTATCCAATAGTACGAATTATGTGCATATCCTATTTTCTGGGACTGAGTGGCATGCATTTTACTTTGGGCACGCCAGACTCTCCAAAACCGTCCCCCCGGCCGCTCCCTAAGAAGTTAAACAATTCTAACCAGGGCGGCAGGGTAGCCTAGTGGTTAGAGCGTTGGACTAGTAACTGAAAGGTTGCAAGTTCAAATCCCCGAGCTGACAAGGTACAAATCTGTTGTTCTGCCCCTGAACAAGGCAGTTAACCCACTGTTCCTAGGCCGTCATTGAAAATAAGTATTTGTTCTTAACTGACTTGCCTAGTTAAATAAAGGTAAAAAAAATAAAAATTCACATTTTTTCTGTCAATTACGTTTTGCTTTTGATGTAATTGGTTTGAAGCCAAATCTAAACTTGTTTCCCTTGACACTTTTTCTTGGTGAGCCAGGACCATTCACAGTTGAGCTCACTCAGTTTAGCTCAACACTGATGGGCTATTATTTATACTTACGTTTTTTTTTTTTTATCAAGGGACGCCAAATGCTCTTTGGCTTTCCTTGCATTCAACACTACGGAGAGCTTCAGATAGATGGGCTACACATACAGAGGGGGGCGCTGTTTCGCTCGCTCAGATGTGTTCTCCAGTGAGATATATTCAGCCTCTTGCGACTTGAAGGAAAATTATGAAACACAGACGACAGATAAATTATTATACATGTTTTTTTTTTGGGGGGGGGGACCTTGCTTCCCTTGGCATCCATGATTACATACCACTGTTCAGATCATCATCAGGCAATCATTTTGAATGATATTCTGTGTAGAAAATAACATTGTGTAGAAAGGTCGCTTATTTGAATCCTGGAGCCGACTAGGTAAAATATATGTTGGAAGTGTCCTTGAGCAAAGCACCTAACCCTAATTGCTCCTTTAAGTCGCTCTGGATAAGAGCATCTGCTAAATTACTAAAATGTATAGTGTGTGTGTGTGTGTGAGAGATAAAGAGACCGAAACTGAGAATGTATGCGTGTGTCACTGTGAGAGAGAATGCATGTGTCACAGAAAATTTGTATTGTCAAAAGGACTGTGTGTGTAAGAATGGATGTGATGTGCGTGACAGAAAATGTGTCAGTGTGTGTGTTTGCACACGTGTGTGCGCCAGTGAGGCAGGCAGGCAGCGAGGGGCCAAGCGTGAACGACCTTGCCGGAGGACAGTGCATTTGCTCCTCCGACATCACCCCATGCCATGCCAGGGACACAGAATATCAATACACACTGGATGTCTGGATTAACACCACTGGAAGTACAGAGGCTGAGAAGAGGTGTCGATCGAAGAATGGGACGATCAAAGAAATTCAAATCTCTGCAGATGACTTTGGGAGTACATTGCCTTTTGGGCCATTAAAAATGCAGTGGCCACGCAAAAGGCACACAGGCTACTCTTTAGGAAAATCAATACTCAAGAGATCAAATCAAAGTTTATTTGTCACGTGCGCCGAATACAACAGGTGTAGACTTTACAGTGAAATGCTTACTTACAGGCTCTAACCAACAGTGCAAAAAAAGGTATTAGGTGAACAATAGGTAAGTAAATAAATAAAAACAACAGTAAAAAAAGACAGGCTATATACAGTAGCAAGGCTGTAAAAGTAGCGAGGCTGTAAAAGTAGTGAGGCTATAAAAGTAGCGAGGCTACATACAGACACCGATTAGTCAGGCTGTTTGAGGTTGTATATGTACATGTAGTTATTGTTAAAGTGTTTATGCATATATGATGAACTGAGAGTAGCAGTAGCGTAAAAGAGGGGTTGGTGGGAGGTGGGTGGCGTGTGGCGGGACACAATGCAGATAGATAGCCCGGTTAGCCAATGTGCGGGAGAACTGGTTGGTCGGTCCAATTGAGGTAGTATGTACATGAATGTATAGGTAAAGTGACTATACATATATGATAAACAGAAAGTAGCAGCAGCGGGGGGCATAATGCAAATAGTCCGGGTAGCCATTTGATTACCTGTTCAGGAGTCTTATGCCTTGGGGGTAAAAACTGTTGAGAAGCCTTTTTGTCCTAGACTAGGCACTCCGGTACCGCTTGCCATGTGGTAGTAGAGAGAACAGTCTATGACTGGGGTGGCTGGGGTCTTTGACAATTTTTAGGAAGTTCACTTGGATGATCCCCTCAGTTGAAAGAACGTAATACAGAATATTCATAGGGATTGAGAAAGAACTGTGTCAGATCTTTAGTTGACATCCCTGGTAGGCCTATTTTCATAGACAAAGAAGTGTTCGAGGACATAGAAACCATCTAATTCGCAATTACCTCCGTCTCAAGTAAGAACCAACTTTATCTCCGATGTTGTCATCTTTAGTTGACGTCCCTGCTAATACAGTAGGCCAATACAGAGCAATAGTAAAGGCATATTTTTGTAAGCACCAACTCCAGCACGGCTCATTGGCCAAAACCGACGGGTAAATTAATGTTTTTTTTTAGGGTTATTGGATAAACTCTGATCAAACATCACCTTTTGTGAATTTTGAAGTCTCTCTGTAATCAAAACAAGCACAGACTTCATAATTCATAAAGGTCATGTTAACTGACTGATATCTCATAGAACAAAACGTATAAGATCTCCTAAGTGTTAACCTCAGACCTTATTTTTGGCGTTTATCCCAAAACCACCTTCTTTCCACCATAGGAATGACTGAGCGAACCAGAGGTAACTAATTTCTGTTCTTTTAGGACTACAACCTGGCGAGCTCTATACCCATAGAGAGAAGTGTTTTGAAGCGTAGAAACTTCTGGTTCGTAATGACCACCAGTCACTGTCTCAAGTAAGAACAACTTTCTCTGAGATTGTCATTTTTAGTAGATGTCCATGGCATTTAATCGCGTCTGACGAGCCGATTCTCCCCTCCATCCAGACGGCAAATAGTCAGACCTGACATTTGCATTACGATACCCACCGTTTGCCATTTAATGAGATGGAAATCATGCTCCGGTTGGGGTAATTGAGTGACTCAAAACTTATCCATACAACCTCTTGTACATTTCCGGCCTACTCACCGCCTCTTGTGCTTTTCAGAGAGCTTCCGATTGTGTTTGCGATCTTATAAACAGTACGTAGGAAAATGTTGTGCAGTTGGCGCTAATCAGACCATCATTCAGTGGAATGAATGGGGAAGGTGGGAGGCACGGCTAAAATGCCATGAAGAAGAGAAAATTGTTGCAGTTTCTGAAGCTACTCAAAGTAGGCTATTTAAACATTTGAATAATTCAACGGGGAGAGAGAACTCACCAACTAGACAGTATATGGAAATAAATGGCTGTAGTGTAGGGTTTACAGTGTTTGATAGGCAATGCAAAGACATGACGCCATCAGATCTTTCATTGTTGGTCCTTCTTCGACCAAGCATCTCCCTGAGAATGAATGTCTCACAAGAAAGAGGATCCTGACACCCACCATCTCAGATTTTTCTCAAATCATTTTGGTTGTTAGAAACAGATATTAGCATTCCTGTGACATTTTGTTGAAATATAATTTGATCTCTGAGAAATTAAGCTAATTGATTGCACCCAAATCAGCCAATAAAATTTATTTGACTAATACAATTAATTAATATACAGTGAGGGAAAAAAGTATTTGATCCCCTGCTGATTTTGTACATTTGCCCACTGACAAAGAAATTATCACTCTATAATTTTAATGGTAGGTTTATTTGAAGAGTGAGAGACAGAATAACAAAAAAATCCAGAAAAACGCACATGAAAAATGTTATAAATTGATTTACATTTTAATGAGGGAAATAAGTATTTGACCCCTCTGCAAAACATGACTTAGTACTTGGTGGCAAAACCCTTGTTGGCAGTCAGAGGTCAGACGTTTCTTGTAGTTGGCCACCAGGTTTGCACACATCTCAGGAGGGATTTTGTCCCACTCCTCTTTGCAGATCTTCTCCAAGTCATTAAGATTTCGAGGCTGACGTTTGGCAACTCGAACCTTCAGCTCCCTCCACAGATTTTCTATGGGATTAAGGTCTGGAGACTGGCTAGGCCACTCCAGGACCTTAATGTGCTTCTTCTTTAGCCACTCCTTTGTTGCCTTGGCCATGTGTTTTGGGTCATTGTCATGCTGGAATACCCATCCACGACCCATTTTCAATGCCCTGGCTGAGGGAAGGAGGTTCTCACCCAAGATTTNTCCTCCAAACACGGCGAGTTGAGTTGATGCCAAAGAGCTCCATTTTGGTCTCATCTGACCACAACACTTTCACCCAGTTGTCCTCTGAATCATTCAGATGTTCATTGGCAAACTTCAGACGGGCATGTATATGTGCTTTCTTGAGCAGGGGGACCTTGCGGGCGCTGCAGGATTTCAGTCATTCACGGCGTAGTGTGTTACCAATTGTTTTCTTGGTGACTATGGTCCCAGCTGCCTTGAGATCATTGACAAGATCCTCCCGTGTAGTTCTGGGCTGATTCCTCACCGTTCTCATGATCATTGCAACTCCACGAGGTGAGATCTTGCATGGAGCCCCAGGCCGAGGGAGATGGACAAGAATTTTTCTTCCATTTGCGAATAATCGCACCAACTGTTGTCACCTTCTCACCAAGCTGCTTGGCGATGGTCTTGTAGCCCATTCCAGGCTTGTGTAGGTCTACAATCGTGTCCCTGACATCCTTGGAGTAGTCTTTGGTCTTGGCCATGGTGGAGTTTGGAATCTGATTGATTGATTGATTGTTACCTGTATAAAAGACACCTGTCCACAGAAGCAAACTGAGATTAGGAGCACTCCCTTTAACTTCTTAGGGATGAGCACACGAGGTGACCGTTTTGGAGAGCCTGGCATGCCCAAAGTAAAATGCCTCCCATTCAGGCATGCACATATTTGGTACCATTGGATAGGAAACACTCTGAATTTTCCAAAACTGTTAACCATTTGTCGGTGAGTAAAACAGAACAGATATGGCAGGCAAAACCCCAAGGAATTTCTGTCCTGGAAAAAGTGGTTTTCACAGAGTGCCTCATTTGGAACCCCTCCCTCATGAAAATGCCCATAAAAGGGCATATGAATGCAGTACCGATCGCTTCCTCTGGATGTCAACAGTCTCGAGAAAGTGTTTTGATTCTGTATAGATGCTTTAGAGCAGAGAAGAAGAAGGAATAAGGAAGTGCCTCTTTGGAACTCTATAGGAGTGGATGCGCGCTATCGGGAAGCGCGCACTGTGTTTTTTAACATCTTTAGAGCTCAGTTTATATTCCGGTTGATTTATTATAGTAAATATATGTAAAAGTGTTCCTAAGGATACATTTAAAACTATGTTTGATTGTTCTTGGACAAGTTTATAGGTATAAGATGAACGAGTTCTAGTCACGTTTCAATGGAGTAGTGGACGCTGTAGTTTCTGATTATAACGCGCGAACCAAATGGAGATTTATGGATAAAATACATGACTTTTTCTAACAAAAGAACCATGGATTGTCTTCGTTGGACACTTAGGAAGACCTCAGCAGAAGTTCTTCAACAGGTAATTGATTTGTTTTCGCTGTGAAATGTGTTGTGTGTGCCAAGCTGGCTAATGAATTCATGTGAGGTGCTACCCTCAAACAATCAAATGTTGTGCTTTCGCCGTAAAGCCTTTTTGAAATCTGACAACGCTGTGATATTGCCAAGAAACAGAGCTTTTGATGAGTATGGAACACTTGTATATTGGTGGATGTTTAATAATTCAACTTTTGGATTTTGAATTTGGCGCCTCACATTTCACCGGGTAGTGTCGGGAGTGGGGCGCTAGCGCCCCAGCAATCCCCAAGAGGCTACGANTCAGTTTATATTCCGGTTGATTTATTATAGTAAATATACGTAAAAGTGTTCCTAAGGATACATTTAAAACTATGTTTGATTGTTCTTGGACAAGTTTATAGGTATAAGATGAACGAGTTCTAGTCACGTTTCAATGGAGTAGTGGACGCTGTAGTTTCTGATTATAACGCGCGAACCAAATGGAGATTTATGGATAAAATACATGACTTTTTCTAACAAAAGAACCATGGATTGTCTTCGTTGGACACTTAGGAAGACCTCAGCAGAAGTTCTTCAACAGGTAATTGATTTGTTTTCGCTGTGAAATGTGTTGTGTGTGCCAAGCTGGCTAATGAATTCATGTGAGGTGCTACCCTCAAACAATCAAATGTTGTGCTTTCGCCGTAAAGCCTTTTTGAAATCTGACAACGCTGTGATATTGCCAAGAAACAGAGCTTTTGATGAGTATGGAACACTTGTATATTGGTGGATGTTTAATAATTCAACTTTTGGATTTTGAATTTGGCGCCTCACATTTCACCGGGTAGTGTCGGGAGTGGGGCGCTAGCGCCCCAGCAATCCCCAAGAGGCTACGAGTGTGCTCCTAATCTCAGCTCGTTACCTGTATAAAAGACACCTGGGAGCCAGAAATCTTTCTGATTGAGAGGGGGTAAAATACCTATTTCCCTCATTAAAATGCAAATCAATTTATAAAATTTTTCACATGCTATTTTCTGGATTTGTTGTTGTTGTTATTCTTTCTCTCACTGTTCAAATAAACCTACCATTAAAATTATAGACTGATAATTTCTTTGTCAGTGGGCAAACGTACAAAATCAGCAGGGGAGCAAATACTTTTTTCCCCCTCACTGTAGTACCTAATATCAGTTTTCTAACAATGAATTAGACCTGAGGAATCCAAAGAAATGGTCAAAAGCCACCCACGGACCCCTCACACCCAAAAACAATCCCACCCCAACAACAAGTTTATAGTATCAGTTCTATGTCTGACAAGTCTTATAGAGCTGCGATTAGTGTTTCTTCATCCTGTTTGTACTCTCAGCAGGGATGCACCGATGACATTTATGGCCGATACCGATATTTAAAATTTTAGAGGCCTTTTAAATAGTTAACACAAACACACACACACAGACGCAGCACGTAAAATACTGCACCACACAGAAATAAAGCAGAAAAATACTAAGCGCACATTTCCAACAACTAAACAAGTTCAAGTCGAGCAGTCATTTGAAAGAGTAAGAACATTTCAGCGAGACAACTCACAAGGTGAAATCCATTAACACCAAGATAATGGAATTCATTACCCTTGACAATCAATCGTCCTCTGTCGTCGATGATGTTGGCTTTCACCGACTGGTCGAGCCCCGGTACACACTATTTTTCAGATGTTGCCCTACCGGAGTTACACAGTATTATTGAAACGCACATCCATGAGCTACTTGCTATGGGCGTCACTGCTATTAGCTTCACGACTGACATTTGTACCAGCGATGTCAGCCCCATGAGCATGCGGAGTCTGACAGCACAGCGGGTCGACGAGGATTTTGTACCGAGGAAAGCCGTTTTGCATGCTCAAGAATGTGCTGGATCTCATACCACTGCTGCCATTTCAATGGCATTTGAAAACATGTTTGAAACTTGGAAACATGGACACACTCCTAGCGCCATTCGAACAACTGACTTGAGAAATAAGCTAATCAACTGCATCTGCAGCAGACGTGATACCCTCTGTCATGGCATTGAAACGCCTGCTCAACAAAACTGCAGACAGACTGTGGGGTTAAAACTTGCAAAAGTACTCGAGGCTGTGAACAAGCGATTCGGTGGCATTCTCTCTGAGCCTCTTTACTGTGTCACCACCATGCTCGGTGCTATGTACAAGGGCCGCTACTTCGATGCAGACAAGAAGCAGAGTTTACATGAAAATATTAAATACACAGCTGGACAAGATGGAAACTGACACAGTGACAATGCGCACCGAGGAAAAGGGGCCACGGACAGACAGAGCTGAAACTTCACTGCTTGACATGTATGATGAAATCCTGGATGAGAATGAAACGACTGAACAAATGAACAACGAAACAGCACAGCAAGCGAAATAAATAGGTTTTGATTGTTTTACTGGTAAGGGACATATGTAAATGCAAACAAAATCCCTTTTTGGGCAGTGTGTGTGTGTGTGTGTGTTTCAACTATTTAACTGTACTAGAATCCTTCAAAGGCCTCTAAAATGTGAAATATCGGTGATCGGTATTGTTTTTTTTGACAAGGAAAATATTGGATATCAGTATCTGCCAAAAATGTAATATTGGTGCATCCCTACCTATAACTAATTACAATATGAATTAATAGACTTCCTTCCAAATAAAATATAATTAAACTTCTTAGGGCTAGGGGGCAGTATTTTGAAGTTCGGATGAAAAACGTGCCCAAAGTAAACTGCCTGTTACTCAGGCCCAGAAGCTAGGATATGCATATAATTAGTAGCTTTGGATAGAAAACACTGTTAAAATAATGTCTGTGGGTATAACAGAACTGATATGGCAGGTGAAAATCAGAGCAAAATCCATCCGGGATGTCTGAATCAGTCATGTCACACTGTTTTCAATAGGCCAGCTATTCAAAGCCTTTTTGTTTAACCCCCAGATTGCAGTTCTTATGGCTTCCACTAGATGTCAACAGTCTTTAGAAAAAGGTTTGAAGCTTTTATCTTGAAAATCAAGGGAGTAAGACCACGTCTTCCTGAGTCCACGTCAAGTGTCCTGTTTTGGATTTTGCGCGTAACAGGGAATGCGCGCTTAGTTCTTTTTCTCTTCTATTCAGCAGGTTATATTCCGTCTGAAATATTATAGTTTATTATAATTCATTTTATGGTATCTCAGTATTGACTACAAATGCTGTTTGACTTTTTTTGACGAACTTTACCGGTACTTTTGGGATATCTTTGTGTCCAGTATGAACGAAGTTAGAGGTCATTTCACAAGCCAATGCTAACTAGTGTTAGCACAATGACTGGAAGGCTATGGGTGTCTGCTAGCATGCTATCAGATGTCCCTGGGCAAGAAAAAGGTTGAAGACTCCTGCTAATTTATGCATTGGCCACAACTATACTTAAAAGACGGGTTAACAACAATTTGTGTCTTGGCAAAAAGAATGAGCTTTTAAAAATGAGATTTTCACTGGACAGTAACTTTAAGCATTAGCAGCTGTGGTGGAAGGATTTGACACTGGGTGAACACCAGAAGAGCTAATAAACTGTAGGAAGCACTTAACTAGCATAGCCACCACAGAAAATTATAACACTCAAGCACAGGGTTGCCTTTAAGGACTCCAGAAGTGGGGATATGGCATGGGGCATCAATCAACATAGTTTTAAACAAAATGTCCTCTGATTTCTGTCATCTCAAATCCAATGTTATTGGTTGCGTACAAATACAGTTGAAGTCGGAGTTTACATACACCTTAGCCAAATACATTTATACTCAGTTTTTCACAATTCCTGACATTTAATCCTAATAAACATTCCCTGTTTTAGGTCAATTGGATCAACACTATTTTAAGAATGTGAAATGTCAGAAAAATAGTATAAAGAATGATTTATTTCAGCTTTTGTTTCAGGTTTAATTTATTTCATCACATTCCCAGTGGGTCAGAAGTTTACATATACGCAATTAGTATTTGGTAGCATTGCCTTTAAAATTGTTTAACTTGGGTCAAACGTTTTAGGTAACTTCCACAAGCTTCCCACAATAAGTTGGGTGAATTTTGGCCCATTCCTCCATTCCTCCTGACAGAGCTGGTGTAACTGAGTCAGGTTTGTAGGCCTCCTTGCTCGCAAACACTTTTTCAGTTCTGCCCACAAATTCTCTATAGGATTCAGGTCAGGGCTTTGTGATGGCCACTCCAATACCTTGACTTTGTTGTCCTTAAGCCATTTTGCCACAACTTTGGAAGTATGCTTGGGGTCATTGTCCATTTGGAAGACCCATATACAGTGAGGGAAAAAAGTTTTGATCCCCTGCTGATTTTGTATGTTTGCCCACTGACAAAGAAATTATCAGTCTATAATTTTAATGGTAGGTTTATTTGAACAGTGAGAGACAGAATAACACCAAAAAAATCCAGAAAAACACGTGAAAAATGTTATAAATTGATTTGCATTTTAATGAGGGAAATAAGTATTTGAACCTCTCTCAATCAGAAAGATTTCTGGCTCCCATGTGTCTTTTATACGGTAAAGAGCTGAGATTAGGAGCACACTCTTAAAGGGTGTGCTCCTAATCTCAGTTTGTTACCTGTATAAAAGACACCTGTCCACAGAAGCAATCAATCAGATTCCAAACTCTCTACCATAGCCAAGACCAAAGAGCTCTCCAAGGATATCAGGGACGTAGTGTGCTACCAATTGTTTTCATGGTGACTATGGTCCCAGCTGCCTTGAGATCCTTGACAAGATCCTCCCGTGTAGTTCTGGGCTGATTCCTCACCGTTCTCATGATCATTGCAACTCCACGAGGTGAGATCTTGCATGGAGCCCCAGGCCGAGGGAGATTGACAGTTCTTTTGTGTTTCTTCCATTTGCGTACAACCAAGCTTTAACTTCCTGACTGATGTGTTGAGATGTTGCTTCAATATATCCACATAATTTTCCTTCCTCATGATGCCATCTGTTTTGTGAAGTGCACCAGCCCTTCCTGCAGCAAAGCACCCCCACAACATGATGCTGCCACCCCTGTGCTTCCCGGTTGGGATGGTGTTCTTCGGCTTGCAAGCCTCCCCCTTTTTCCTCCAAACATAACGATGGTCATTATGGCCAAACAGTTCTATTTTTGTTTCATCAGACAAGACATTTCTCCAAAAAGTAAGATCTTTGTCCCCAGTCTGGCTTTTTTATGGTGGTTTTGGGGCAGTGGCTTCTTCCTTGCTGAGCTGCCTTTCAGGCTATGTCGTTATAGGACTCGTTTTACTGTGGATATAACTACTTTTGTACCGGTTTCCTCCAGCATCTTCATAAGGGCCTTTGCTGTTGTTCTGGGATTGATTTGCACTTTTTGCACCAAAGTACGTTCATCTCTAGGAGACAGAACGCGTCTCCTTCCTGAGCGGTATGACGGCTGCGTGATCCCATGGTGTTTATACTTGCGTACTATTGTTTGTACAGATGAACGTGGTACCTTCAGGCGTTTTGGAAATTGCTCCCAAGGATGAACCAGACTTGGAGGTCTACAACTGTTTTTCTGAGGTCTTGGCTGATTTTTTTTTATTTTCCCATGATGTCAAGCAAAGAGGCACTGAGTTTGAAGGTAGGCCTTGAAATACATCCACAGGTATGCATCCAATTGACTCAAATTATGTAAATTAGCCTGTCAGAAGCTTCTAAAGCCATGACATCCTTTTCTTTAATTGTCCAAGCTGTTGAAAGGCACAATCAACTTAGTGTATGTAAACTTCTGACCCACTGGAATTGTGTTACAGTGAACTATAAGTTAAATAATCTGTCTGTAAACAATTGTTGGAAAAATGACTTGTGTCATGCACAAAGTAGATGTCCTAACCAACTTGCCAAAACTATAGTTTGTTAACAAGAAATTTGTGGAGTGGTTGAAAACAAGTTTTAATGACTCCAAACTAAGTGTATGTAAACTTCCGACTTCAACTATATTTTGCAGGTGCAGCATGCTTCTCAAAATACATGTTTCTAGCAGTGCAGCAATACCTAACAATACACACAAACAATGTATTGTCTATTGGGTGGAAAGTGATGTATTTGAGAAGCGTGCCTTTGATTAGAGTTGAATGAGTGCACGTGGTTGTCAAGATCTAGGCCCATCTTTTTGGGTCTGTCTATTCGTGACAACTTACAAAATCTGTGAATTGATACACTTCACAGTATTGCACCAGTACAGAGGCAGCATTTTGGATATTGGGTGTTGTTTACACCTATAAAGGGTGTGTATGTGTTTGGAATCTGATCCGACTATCGATAAAGTTGACTGTGTTTCCGTACTTGGCTGACCCATACTAATGTGAACAAGCTGGGTGGCGTCCCTACAGAGCATGACCTTATCTGAGGTATTGACAGGCCAGCAGATATCAGACCAAGTACCTGTTACATACAGCCATACTGAGTATGTCTACATGCACACTAATCATTTCATATTAAACTGATTATGGCAGTAGGCTGAGTATGGCATTAGTCATGTAAACACCTTTCTCTGCTTATGTTAAATCGGCGTACGGTCATAATCGAAGAAAGCATCCAGCGATTAAAACACCTGGTTTTCTGACCAATCTTTTGAATTATTAGCACATAAACCCATTAATCAGAGTTACAGCGGTGTATTTCATCTGCACGTGCTAGTGCGAGCTTCCTTCTTTTGCATGAGTGAAGTGAGTTCGGAAGGTGGAGACAGTGCAGGTGCATCAAAGCCGTGACCGAGAGACTGAAAAACAGCTTCTATCTCCAGGCCATCAGACTGTTAAATAGTCACCACTAGCCAGCCTCCGCCCAGTACCCTGCCCTGAACTTGAGTCACTGTTACTCGTCGGCTACCACCCGGTACTCTACCCTGCACCTTAGACTGCTGCCCTATGTACATAGTCATTAAACACTGGTAGGGCTGTGGCGGTCACAAAATGTCGTCAGCCGGTGATTCTCAAGCAAATAACTGGTGGTCTCACTGTAATTGACAATTAACACATTTAGCATCTCCTGGCTTCCACACATAGCCTACAAGCCATTTTTTATAAATTCATGTAATACAGCCGAAACCTTCACAATAAATCCATTATTTATTTTAGACAGGTCTAAAGAAGCATGATATGAAGAAAATGTAGTCCATTTCAGAAAAAAAGAATAGCATACTCTGAGTTGTCCTTATGTTCGGTCCTGATGTGGCTATGCCAAATGGCTGTGGGCTACACTAGTTCATTTAGCAGACAAGATTTGCTTAGAATTCCGCAGCATTATTTTATAGTATGAAGAATACAAATGAACAAAGCTGAATGAAAGAAACGATTTGAGGGAGTGCACACATGGGGCTATTCTGTGTTGAGCGGTTAAAGAAATAGGTACTCCTAAAATGATCTTCCCCAAACTTGAAACTCATGCGCTGCTTATGTATGCCAATTAGGCTCAAACCCCTTGTAAAGTGGATTAATGTGCTTAATTTTAAGAAGTTATTTGGCCACTTTAGTTGTGATACAAACATTATCAAAACATATAGGCCTATAGGCTAGGCTACATGAGGTGTGTGACTATGATTAGAAAAAGTTGTGCAAAAAAAAAGGCAGTTTATTACACTGGGCATCACAAGTGATAGGCTAATATAATATTATTCTTGATTAAATCTCATCTTTAAACATACTAAATAATATGTGTGTGACATTTGTTTTCATTTAGAATGGACAATTATCATGCTTTTCCCGTGGTTAATTTTCATGCCAGCCATGTAGGTAGGCTATACTCCTGCCGTAAAGAGAAGCAATGTGCATAATATTAGGAAAGTTGAGAAATAAAAAGTAGGCCTACTCTATAGAAAGCTGATGGGATCCTCTTTTTAGTATAGGCCATCAACCTGTTTTCTCACGCAATTGCATAGCCTATAGAAATGTTGCGCAACATGAGCTCAGAGTGATTAGAGGGACAATAGTGTGAAGTACCAGGCAATTAGCAAGTTTGGTAGGCTACCTATGACCATCAGCAGCATCAGAGCTTGGAGAAGCCTAATTACCGTGACTAAACGGTCACATGGAATGACTGCCTACCCCGGCCAAACCCTAACGAGGCTGGCCGATTTGCGCCGCCCTATGGGACTCCCAATTACGGCCGGCTGTGATACAGCCTAGAATCGAACCAGGGAATGTAGTGACGCCTCTATCACTGAGATGCAGTGCCTTAGACCGCTGCGCCACTTCGGAGCCAAAAGCTTCCCACAGTTGTGTCAAGTTGGCTGGATGTCCTTTGGGTGGTGGACAATTCTTGATACACACAGGAAACTGTTGAGCATGAAAAACCCAGCAGCGTTGCAGTTCTTGACACACACCGGTGCACCTGGCACCTACTACCATACCCCATTAAATGGCACTTAAATATTTGTCTGGCCCATTCATCCTCTGAATGGCACACATAACCAATCAATGTTTCAATTGTCTCAAGCCTTAAAATCCTTCTTTAACCTCCCCTTCATCTACACAGATTGAAGTGGATTTAACAAGTGACATCAACAAGGGATCATAGCTTTCACCTGGATTCACCTGGTCAGCCTGTCATGGAAAGAGCAGGTGTCCTTAATGTTTTATACACAGTGTATATATATATATATATTCAGAAACACACACTCACACTACATTAACAAAAGTATGTGGACACCTGCTTGTCGAACATCTCATTCCAAAATCATGGGCATTAATATAGAGTTGGTCCCCCCTTTGCTGCTATCACAAAGGTTTTCCACTAGACGTTGGAACATTGCTGCAGGAACTTGCTTCCTTTCAGCCACAAGAGCATTAGTGAGGTAGGGCACTGATGGCGGGAGAATAGGCCTGGCTTGCAGTCGGCGTTCCAATTCATCCCAAAGGTGTTCGAAGGAGTTGAGGTCAGGGCTCTGTGCAGACCAGTCAAGTTCTTCCAAACCAATTTCGACAAACCATTTCTATACGGACCTCGCTTTGTGCATGGGGGCATGCTGAAACAGGAAAGGGCCGTCCCCAAACTGTTGCCACAAAGTTAGAAGGCACAGAATAATCTAGAACGTCATTGTGTGCTGTAGCGTTGGAACAAAGGGACCAGACCATTATTCCTCCTTCACCAAACTTTATAGTTGGCACTATGCATTCGAGCAGGTAGCTTTCTCCTGGCATCCGCCAAATCCAGATTCGTCCGTTGGACTGCCGGATGGTGAAGCGTGATTCATCACTCCATAGAACCTGTTTCCACTGCTCCAGAGTCCAATGGCGGAGAGCTTTACACCACTCCAGCTGACGCTTGGCATTGCACATGGTGATCTTCGGCTTGTATGCGGCTGCTTGGCCATGGAAACCCATTTCATGAAGCTCCAGACTAACAGTTTTTGTGCTAAAGATGCTTCCAGAGGGAGTTTGGAACTCGGTAGTGAGTGTTGCAACCGAGGACAGGCGCTTTTTACAAGCTACGCGCTTGAGCATTCAGCGATCCTGTTCTGTGAGCTTGTGTGGCCTACAACTTCGCGGCTAAGCAGTTGTTACTCCTAGACGTTTCCACTTCACAATAACAGCACTCACAGTTGACCGGGGCAGCTCTTGCGGGGTAGAAATTTGTTGAACTGACTTGTTGGAAAGGTGTCATCCTATGACAGTGTCACAATGAAAGTCACTGAGCTCTTCAGTAAGGCCATTCTACTGCCAGTGTTTGTCTATGGAGAAAGCATGACTTTGTGCTCGATTTTATACACCAGTCAGCAACGGGTGTGGCTGAAATAGCAGAATCTACAAATTTGATAGGGTGTAGACATACTTTTGTATATATATAGTGTAATTGTGCTTGTATTTGTGGAGTAGCCTAAATGGTAAGCATTCTCAATTATGTTCTGCTTTTATTGACAAGATAATAAAATAAAAAGAATGAACTAAGTAAACTGCAGCCGACAATACATGATACGTTTATGGTTGTACATGGTTGTTCAATGGCCCTTTGATTGGTCAATAACCTCCCCACAGATGGGGCCTAATCAAACAGCCATCTCTGACAACAAATCCTCAATTAAATCCTTCCATCACCGCTCAAATTGTCATTCAGCAAGTAGCTAGCGTTATCACTGGGTTCACTCTGGGGAGTGACTAGGGTTGCACATTTTGGAAACTTTCTGCGGGAATTAACAGGAATATATGGGAATTAAAGGAAATACAGTTGAAGTCAAAAGTTTACATACACTTAGGTTGGAGTCATTAAAACTAATTTTTCAACCACTCCACAAATTTCTTGAATACAAACTATAGTTTTGGAAAGTCGGTTAGGACATCTACTTGTGCATGACAAGTAATTTTTCCAACAATTGTTTACAGACAGATTATTTCACTTATAATTCACTGTACCACAATTCCAGTGGGTCAGACGTTTACATACACTAAGTTGACAGTGCCTTTAATCAGCTTGGAAAATTCCAGAAAATGATGTCATAGCTTTAAAAGCTTCTGATATCCAATTGACTCAAATGATGTCAATTAGCCTGTGTACCTGTGGATGTATTTCAAGGCCCACCTTCAAACCCAGTGCCTCTGCTTGACATCATGGGAAAATAAAACGAAATCAGCCAAGACCTCAGACAAACAGTTGTAGACCTCTACAAGTCTGGTTCATCCTTGGGAGCAATTTCCAAACGCATTTCAGAAAATAGATGGCATCATGAGGGAGGAAAATTGTGGATAAATTGAAGCAACATCTCAAGACATCAGTCAGGAATTTAAAGCTTGGTCGCAAATGGATTTTCCAAATGGACAATGACCCCAAGCATACTTCCAAGTTGTGGCAAAATGGCTTAAGGACAACAAAGTCAAGGTATTGGAGTGGCCATCCCAAAGCCCTGACCTCAATCCTATAGGAAATTTGTGGGCAGAACTGAAAAAGCATGTGCGAGCAAGGAGGCCTACAAACCTCTAGAAAAGTCTAGAAACTAAAGCTTTGGTTGTCTTCCTCTCAGGCTTCCATGTCTTCTCCCTGGACCTCCTCAATGTCCACCTCTTGAACATCAGACTCTGAGGCCTCATCTTCACTGTCACTTTCCAACCTTGTTGAGGATGGCTTGTTGTCAGGCTCAAAAAGCCTCAAATTTGCCCAGATGGCCACCAATTTTTCAACCCTTGTATTGGTCAGCCTGTTGCGTGCTTTGGTGTGTGTGTTCCCAAACAAGGACCAGTTGCGCTCTGAGGCAGCTGATGTTGGTGGGATTTGGAGGATGATTGAGGCAACAGGGGAAAGAGCCTCAGATCCACAAAGTCCCTTCCACCAGGTGGCTGATGAGATATGTTGGTGCTTAACTTACCATGGAAAATTTCCAGAAAGATTCTGTACATTTACAGTTAAGTTTCCGACCCTTCGCAACCCTAGGAGTGACTGCAATTTTATCAGGAAAGGTGTTTAGGCCAGGTTCACCTGTGTCCAATCACTGCCAACCTTCTCTTTTGTACTGCTAATGCAACCTTGCATGATCGGCGGAAAGTTTCACATCAATATTAAAAAGTTAGGACGTAGGAAAATGAACCAAAGCCTGTCAGAGACCCCATATGTGTTGTCATGAGAAGCAAAACTGGGTAATAGGCCTACAGTAAACCCAACCTGTTTATGGAGAATACCACTGTAGCTATTCCTCATGGTTGTGTTACTTAGCATGCATTTCAAACTGCTTTTCTGGGGTGTTTGATCAACCAATTACGGTTGGGATACGGGAGTTGATTGATGAGAAGCTGGACTTCCCCATATTTGCCGTATAGGTCTGCTGTGAAGAGGATCCCCAGGGTGAGACAATTGAACAGGGCTGAAAAAACTGGCTGTCCCTCCCACGGGTACGGCCATTAAAATACTGATTATAGTGTATCAGCCAGCAAAACCACAAAAATGCTTCATAATGCAATGATTGATAACGTTGATTATCCACCTACTCCATTGATGAATTCAGAGCTCTCAAGACATGCTCAGACTTGCCTGGATATGTGTTGCTGCAGACACTCCAGCACCAAAACATTGGAAATAAATTGTCTGGTTTACAGAGTCTGACATGAGGAGAGTAGGACCTACGCTGACAAATAGATCTGGGACTGCTGGCTGACGGGAAGCCGGCTATTCCAGAAATAACTGAATAAATAAATGAATGAACGGATGACAGAGGGAGCGAGTGGAGAGACTCCCAGGCTTGCACAAAGACCTGCAAGCTTAGTAGATTAACAAAGAGGACCCTTCCACTCAAAAAAAGTAATTTCGGCTCGCTGGGCTCCAGTGGTGACTGGGCACTAAAAGGAAGTGTTGTAGAGGTCACACCGTGTTAGCAGCACGGAATCTACCAACCCCCGCATGGGACTCCCAGGAACATGATACCTACTACAGTACAGGAGGAGTGTGTTTCAGCTTTAGCCACAGAATGTCAGCCAACAAGTAATTGCAGCAAAAGCTTGTCCACACCTTGCAATTATCTCCAGTACACTCCTCTGGGAGCTTTGACTCGGTCACAGAATGGATACACAGGGAGGGGATGAGGTGATGACTAAACGAAAACCGAGATTACAACATTTTCATTTTATGAACGGTAAACCCACGCAAGCAATTAATTTGGTTAATAGACAATTAGAATGTGATTGAGTTGATGAAGCCCATCAGGTGGAAACAGACAAATCACAGCCTAGTACAACAGATTTTAATTATTCAGATTGCCTTAAATTCTCCACGTTTCGTAATTGGATGAATTGTGAACTATTGCAATTGGAATCTCCATGTCAGCCACCTTACAACCACTCAGAGGTCAAAAAACACAAATTTTAAAAAAGCAACAAAGGTCCGTGAATACCTTCGGTTGAGGCCAGGGAGTGAAATTCATTTTCTTTATGGCCTCTGCAGTGCATCTGTGCAATGGCTCAGCGACTTTGCCTAGAATGACTCATTGCCTTGAGGAGTGTTGTGCAGGGGCCTGTTGCCACTGTGCAGTGGGAATGAGAGGATTATAGCTGAACTCAGAGTCAGGTCACTACTACACCACTGTAGGTGACCTGCAAACTGACAAGTACAAATCAATAAGTGATTACTCAATGGCGCCTCGCATAAGTTAATGGTGCGCCTTGCTGATGTTGTCTGCCAGATAAGCTACATCTGATGCTTGTCTACCAATGTGATATCTTTCACCGCTAACCTGTTTTGATAAAGTGTATAACTAGAGATGGGCTACCACCCTCCCCTATGGTCGCTGATTGGATATTCCCCTGCATGTCTCTTCCTCATTACCTTCACTCTCACTTTGATTAATGAGGCAGAGATAGCATGCCAATGCTGATCCTGTCAGCTGCGGGCTAACACTACGCTAGCTCAACAAGCTGGATAAGGACACCTATTTGTAGACAAGCCAGAGACGACGAGGAGATGCCTGTAGGCATGCCTCCTCTATGAGACTTGGGCGCTGCCATCTTCTTTAATGAGTCACGGCATACAAGATAGGGAGGGGAAAGTAGGACAGCTGCCGTGAAACTACATGTAAAGAAAAGGCATCCATATTCATGAGGGGAGAGGGAGACAGTGTTTTTGAAGTGTGTATTTTGATACTCGACATCCCTGGGTTATACATTGTGCATCATGCTTAGGGGCGGGTCTATGGCCTGAGGTAATGAAATGTAGCTCATGTCTCCATGAGTAGGCCAAGGACTAGTGAGCGAACGCACAGTCAAGGTCTGATTCATCCAAAACAAGAGTTGTATGGGGATGTTCTGGCACCAACAGCTGACACAGCACAGTATTCCATTGCCCCCATGCTATCTGAGGGAGCGCCTTGAAGCTGAATCACTAGGTCACCCAAATTCTTGAGCACATTTGTCTGGGTTTATATCATGCCAAAATAGCAACTCATTATGGCTCATTCCTAGTGTACATCATAAGGACACCCCATCAGTGTGACCAACAGTGTAGCATTATGTAAAGCTGGTTGGGATTTGGGAACCAGGGATACGCAGGGGATATCTGTGGCGTAAATAGTTTGAGCTGTGGCTCCAAACATTCTAATGCAATTTTCACTGTGGTTTCTAAAATAAAGGGAGATGAAACGGAGGATGAAACAGTGGATGAGACGAACAAGGACTGTGCAAATCTACAGGGACCTGCGGTTTGGCTCCGACACTGACAACCACAAATCCTTGTGGGCTTTCAGTGCTGTTCAAAAGGTACTGGGAGCTTATATCCCAACAGCCCTAATATAACAGGACTGAGGGAGAAAAGAAGACACTATCTGTCTTCTTATCAACCAACTGTTGGCAGTAGCTAGCAAGGAAAAATAACAGAGAGCAGGTTTCATTTTGATAACCTTTCATTGTTTTCAGTTGGGTATGTATGTTCCCTGAATACAAATTAGGGGACAAATATTCAAATTAGGGATGGGCATTTGGAATGATTTCTGTATTTGATTAATATGATATTCTTTGGGATATCGGGATAGTCGAACGCACATATTTTTTTTACTTCAATGGAGACTTGCTCGTGCGACTTGAGAGCACCAGTGCGCTGCGCTCTGACAATCTGTGTGTGGCACAGAGGGGGAAAGTAGCCAAACAGGCTCGCACTAGTTAGAGAAACGTGTTGCTGCCATAGGTTATCAATCATACCATCTGGTTGTGCCTTTCTTGACTGCGTCAAATCGTTGTAAAGAAGCTAGTTAGCTACTAGCCAGCTAACGAAAGTAGCAAGGATAATTGAAGGCTATTTTGCTGCGCTCCCTGTCCAATGTCTACAACAACTCCATTTGAAACAGCCTACCTGTTGGATGATCATTGTAGCCTTCTCATTTAGCCAATTTAATTACGTAATTTGAATTATATTTTGCATTGATTAGAAATCTCCCACTTCACTTGCTACACATGGAGTGCCTGACTGTAGCGCTGCTTTGATTGACCAACAATAACAAAAAGCTACACGTGTGAAACATGTCTAGACCACTGGTGCGTCTTTTTTATGGGGCGAACTCATAACTTTTTTTTAAATTAAAATGTCAAATGTAATGGTTTATCCTTGTATGCTATGAAGCAATGTCACATAGATCATTTTATAACATTTTAGATAAATATAAAGTCCTATTTTTGACACTCATGGATAACTCCCACTTACCTAACTTTTTACGGGAGGTTAGCCTGTAGCCCATAGGCCTGGGTGGCCACACATCAGTATCATCCCTCGTTTACAAAGTGAACCTCTGATGACAAACAAGAGGGATACTACAAACTTGAGGGAGGAAGTGAGCCTGTAAGCAGTGCGTTCAGAAATATTAGAAGAAAGGAGATCCTAACCCGGTCAGCATTAGCCGTAACGCCAATGAGAACGATAACTGTTCATTTTCAATGAGCGGCGCAGTGCATTCTGGTTCAAGGAGCACACTCCTTCAAGGAGTGAATGGGATTCAATTGGGCGCTAGCTCAACAACCCATCATTAGCATGAATTACGTGAACAAGATGCACAACATTACAGATCTTTTCAGGGATTTGAGATTCTTGTTCTCCGTAATATCATATAGCTTTGAAATCGTGACATAAATGTACTTTCCAGGAAAATATGTAGTTTCGACTCCCTAACTTTCTAGGAAATACCTGACGAATGGTTTAGAAACCATGTGATGCAGCATGACAACATGAACATGATTGGTCAACAATCCCCATGCCCTGAGCATTAAGCATTTCTACATTCATCTTTACTGTTGTTTAGGGTCTAAGAGGGTCTCCATTATGAATAGTCAGTGAAACACTGTTGGTGCACTAGGAATTAAATACTTAATGGATACTTAACAGAATAACGGAGTCTAGCATTGAGAGTCTGGTCTGTATATGTACAGGATTACTGTCCACCCACAGTTTACCCCTTTTGAAATTAATTAATAAAAGACAGGGGGAAAAAATTCTGAAGAAACTCTTCCCATGTGTATAAGTATGTGAATAAGCAAGGAAAGCAAGAGATGGGTAGAGGAAAAAAAGGAGGGGGTTGTGCGCTGCCGCCGGCCTACTCTAGATTTAATTCAAAAGAAAAGCACACAGAGGCTCGGGGTGAGACTACAGGAACTGAGTCTTCATTCTACTTGAACAGCTCCTTAATTAAGGCCCATTTGAAACAGGATGGCACACAGAGAGCGAGGCTGCCAAATTAGCTCCAGTACCAGTGGAAATCTTGAGAGGATCTGATAAAGGCAATGCTGCTCTAGTGTGTTGATAAGGCCAGAGTGGTTTCTTTCTTTTTCCATTTCTGGATCACTAAATCTGATCATTAAAATGATTGAATGCAAACATGTAAACATAGGCGTAGTTGGAAAAGACACAGCGTTTTAATGCACAAACACACACGTCAATGCCCCCAGATCATTGAATGATATATCTTCAATATATGTTTGCAAGGGGTTAGGGGGTGAAATGGTCCTTTAGGCTAAAAGATGTCAACATCGAGGGCTATGCTGATATGTTGGAGCAGTCAAATGAAAAACAGGAGACATAAGGGAACAACCCCTCTGCACCATTGCATTTCGCCCCATCTCAATAGAGTGATTATCGCTCCGATTAAAACATGGCAGCTCAGTCAAACCAAAACGAAGAAAATAGAAACAGAAAATTTAAGGCTAAATCAATCGAATATCATTTATATTTTGTATAAATTAGCAAACATTTCTAAAACCTTGTTTTTGCTTTGTCATTATGGGGTATTGTGTGTAGAAACATATTTTTTATACATTTTTTAATACGGCTGTAACCTAACAAAATGTGGAAAAAGTCAAGGGTTCCCAATATTTTCCGAAGGCACTGTATGATGGCAGAAATCCTCATGTCCAGAATTGCAGACAAAATTAACTGGCTATTGCTCAAGGATTCCAGTTTAATCTTGCTTAAATATTCAATGTACGTCACAGATGTTAAAACATAGACTAGGACTTCCAGAGTGGCGCAGCCATCTAAGGATCAAACCCAGGCTGTGTCACAACCGGCCAGGACCGGGAGTCCCATAGGGCGGTACACAATTGGCCCAGTATGGTCTGGGTTGGGTTGGGGTGGGGGGGGCTTTGGCCGGGGGGGCTTTACTTGACCACATTTACTCCACACATGGTGACGCGTACAAAGTTCTCCCTCCATTTGGCAAATCTGACCACAATTCTATCCTCCTGATTCCTGCTTACAAGCAAAAATAATTAAAGCAGGAAGCACCAAAGTGGTCAGGTGAAGCAGATGCTAAGCTACAGGACATTTGTCATGTAAAATTGATTGTATGATTGATTAATTAATGCATGGATGGCTGTCTCGGGGAAATTAACAAAAATATCACAATTATTGATATTGAATATCGACTTTAAATATCGTCAATTGGCCTCATTGGCACCCAAAAATCAGGACCGGCCTTAAAAAAAATTAATATTGGTCGTCAATTTTCATCAATAACTGGACAGCTGGGCTTTTTCTCTAGGTGATTCGCAAAAATTACTTGACAAAGAAACCTTTTGTGGATGCAATGTGCCTGGCAATTTCTCTGGAGGATCATGTGCCTTTCTGCTTGCAACTCAGTTCATATCTCCAAGCACAAACAGTCAGACACACTTGGAAATTCGATTTCTAACCTCGCTATAAAAACAGCCGTGATTGAGACCTTCACTGAGACAACAAATGCATACTGACAGTGTTTATTTTCTTAAAACAAGAATCGCATATGTCCAGAAAATGTCACATTCAATGCTGATTGAAATGGTTAAACAAACACCAAAAACTATTTACCACAGATTCTATAATACAAATGTATAGGAAAACGTGGCACTGTGAGATAAGAGAAATGCAAAGGAAGTAGAATATTTTGTAAGAGCAGTGAGAGAGAAAATGTATGTGTCATTCAGTGTATCTGTGTTTTATTGAGATTTATTGTACGAGTGTCTGGAGGACAGGAAGATGGCTTTTTCCAGATGTGCATATTACACAGCACGAACAGTGGATAAGGGCATGGAGTAACCCCATCAATAGAGGGGACATTCCAATGATGCTGTTGAGATATTTTTTGGGGTGGGGGGGAATTGGAGTGCCACTGACTCTTCCATTTAGTCAGGCCAAGTGCCAATCACTATGATTCTCAATGGTGTAAAATTGCTTACATTGCAAGTTTCAGGCTATTAAGACCAAGACGATGCTTGTTTAATAGTTCCATACTTGCATTTGGCATGGTCACAAAAAATATGAGAGAATGATTAAACACTAAGTGTTAATAAATATTGTACAAAAATATATACACTACCGTTCAAAAGTTTGGGGTCACTTAGAAATGTCCTTTGTGAAAGAAAAGCTATTTTTTGTCCATTAAAATATCAAATTGATCAGAAATACGGTGTAGACATTGTTAATGTTGCAAATTACTATTGTAGCTGGAAATGGCTGATTTTTTTAATGGAATATCTACATAGGCGTACAGAGGCCCATTATCAGCAACCATTACTCCTGTGTTCCAATGCCACGTTGTGTTAGTTAATCCAAGTTGATCATTTTAAAAGGATAATTGATCGTTAGAAAACCCTTTTGCAATTGTTAGCACAGCTAAAAACTGTTGTTTTTCACTGTCTTTTCACTGTTGTTTTTATTTCTTTACTTACCTAGTCCACCTATTACCTTTTTTGCACTGTTGGTTAGAGCCTGTAAGCAAGCATTTCACTGCAAGGTCTACACCTGTTGAATTCGGCGCACGTGACAAATAAACTTTGATTTGATTTGTCCTGTTTAAAGAAGCAACAAAACTGGCCTTCTTTAGACTAGTTGAGTATCTGGAGCATCAGCATTTGTGGGTTCGATTACAGGCTAAAAATGGCCAGAAACAAAGACCTTTCTTCTGAAACTTGTCAGTCTATTCTTGTTGAGAAATGAAGGCTATTCCATGTGAGAAATTGCCAAGAAACTGAAGATCTTGTACAGCGCTGTACACTACTCCCTTCACAGAACAGCACAAACTGGCTCTAACCACAACAGAAAGAGGACTGGGAGGCCCCGGTGCACAACTGAGCAAGAGGACAAGTACTTTCTCAAACTAGTGTCTAGTTTGAGAAACAGACGCCTCACAAGTCCTCAACTGGCAGCTTCATTAAATAGTACCCGCAAAACACCAGTCTCAACGTCAACAGTGAAGAGGCAACTCCGGGATACTGGCCTTCTAGGCAGAGTTGCAAAGAAAAAGCCCTATCTCAGACTGGCCAATAAAAATAAAAGATTAAGATGGGCAATAGAACACTGACTGACACTGGACAGAGGAAGATTTGAAAAAGACAGACAAATCTAAGTTTGAGTTGTTGTCACAAAGAAGAACATTCATGAGACGCAGAAAAAAAATGAAGATGCTGGAGGAGTGCTTGACGCCATCTGTCAAGCATGATGGAGGCAATGTGGTGGTAAAGTGGGAGATTTGTACAGAGTAAAAGGGATCTTGAAGGAAGGCTATCACTCCATTTTGCAACGCCATGCCATACCCTGTGGACGGCGCTTAATTGGAGCCAATTTCCTCCTACAACAGGACAATGACCCAAAGCACAGCTCCAAACGATGCAATAACTATTTAGGGAAGAAGCAGTCAGCTGGTATTCTGTCTATAATGGAGTGGCCAGCACAGTCACCGGATCTCAACCCTATTGAGCTGTTGTGGGAGGAGCTTGACCATAAGAAGTGCACATCAAGCCAATCCAATTTGTGGGAGGTGCTTCAGGAAGCATGGGGTGAAATCTCTTCAGATTGCCTCAACAAATTGACAACTAGAATGCCAAAGGGCTGCTAGGATGTAATTGCTGCAAATGGAGGATACTTTGACCAAAGCAAAGTTTGAAGGACACAAATATTATTTCAATTAAAAACAATGATTTATTACCTTGACAACATCTTGACTATATGTCTTATTCATTTTGCAACTCATTTCATTTATTTTTTCATGAAAAACAAGGACATTTGTAAATGACCCCAAACTTTTGAACGGTAGTGTATATTCTGAACGACCACGTGCAACAGACATGATTCATGGTGCTCGACATAGACGCAGGGATGGAAAGAAAGATAATCTGTCAAAACGCTCTTAAACAGTATATCTCTGACTGATGTAAACCTGTCTCTCTCTATTGTTAACATGAAATCAATACTATAGTGTGCTGTAGCGTGACACAGCCAAATGTAATATTTTATCATTTCACCCAGCCCTCCACAAGCTGTCGGCCTGATATCATGTGCAATTTCAGTCCGAAGATTATTGACTCCTAACCTGATATGTACGGCTTCTTAACAGCCCTATTTGTACATACCTTTTTTCAATATTAATTTTCTGTAGGCTAACCTAGCCTACTTATTTTATTTTTTATTTTTAAGCCTCTTGCTTGCCATCTGCACCAATGACATTGCCCTGCTCAGCTGTGTTGGAAAATGCTAAACTGTACCACTGAGGCATATCATTTGTCTGTCTCCAACCTGGCACTTTGTTACGCATCTCTGCTAAACTAAGGCAATCGGTCTGACAGGACAAGCTGTGTACATGTGAGGAGAGAGCCACAAGCTCTGAAGCTAAGAAAGAGAGCTTTGAAGCTCAGACTAGTCGACCTATGTGTGTGTGCTCTGTCAACCCAGAAACCTACAGTATAAAGCTCTCTACCGCACCTAAAAGCCCCTAGAGTTCTCTCACCCTTGGATTCCTAAAAATAGCCTGCCTTAGTACTATCTTCGTCAGCCACATCAGGTGAAAACACATCTAATGTAATGCATGATAATCCAGCAATAATTCATGCTGAATAAAAGCGGGTTTGAGTGTAGCAGGTGATGGGGGCCAGCTTCTGGGAGTGTGCGATGGTCCCACTTTGATTGGACATTGAAAACATCACTCAGCCCTCTGTAGGGACACCGTGTGAGGTAGGGGAAGTTGTGCAGTCAGGCTCAAACTAAGTGTTAGTGGATGGAGGTGAGACCAGTGCATGAGGGTAGAAGGTGAGCGAGAGTGCAGGAGGCGTGCTGACTGTGGTGAAGATGGCTTCCCTGGGAGTGCAACACCAACACATCATACTGCTCAGCCAATGTGTTTTGAGAATGACGAGTATGAGGAACATACAAAGCTGATTTCACTTACATTTTCATTTGAATTGTTTAGTACACTCCTACTTTGGCGGTCAGTTAAGTTATTCAAAATATTGCCTGGACGCGAATGCAAGGGATGTAGGAACTGCAAGAGGGAGAGAGAAATGTAGATTGAGAGTGAGCAAGAGGGACAAATAGAAAGAACAAAAGGGAAGACAAAGCGCTAGAGTGAAAAAAAGTGTGAGACCAAGAAAGAGAATGAGTGAGATAGAGGGAGGATTCACCCAGCCAGGTAGCACATCAATGGACTTTTGTGGAGCGAACGTGGAGAACCGTGCAGTTTACCAGGGGGCACTCAGATAGTTTTCACTCGCCCAAGGCAGCCGGTTGGCATGGGCCCGGGGCACAGCGTGCCAGTTTTAAGTGTTACAGCCTCTGATCAGAGGAACACAGGGAGCCACGCCAAACAACACTCAGGAATGAGAGGAGTGAAGAGAGGCACAGAGACGCTCTCAGCGCACGCTGTAAAGGGGGGTTGCTCTAGGCAGACCTGGTGTGAAGTTTCTCTGTAATTGGCTTTCAAAAAAATAAGGAGCAGATGTGAGGACTGTTAATTTTACTTTACGATGACTTCCTAGTAAATGAAGTGACAGATCCACAGATTATGCAATCTCAATTGCACTTCACACTGCCCTCTCCCACCTGAACAAGAGGGGAAATAACTGTGAGAATGCTGTTCATAAACTATAGCTCAGCGTTTAACACCATAGCCCCCTCCAAGCTCTTCACCAAGCTGGGAACCCACCACTCTCTGTAACTGGATCCTGGACTTCCTGATGGGGCAGCCCCAGGTGGTGAGGGTAAGCAACAAGACCTCCGCCACGCTGACCCTCAACGCGGGGGCCTCTCAAAGGAGTGCGCTTAGTTCCATCCTGTTCACCCACGACTGCATGGCCACGCATGACTCCAATGCCATCAAGTTTGCTGACGACACAGCGGCAGTAGGCCTGATCACAGACTGTGATGAGACAGCCTACAGGGAGGAGGTCAGAGACTTGGCAGTGTGGTTCCTTGACAACAACCTCAACATCAGTAAGACCAAGGAGCTAATTGTGGACTACAGGAGAAAGAAGGGAGAGCATGCACCCATCCAAATCAACAGGGCTGTAGTGGAGTAAGTAGAGCTCTTCAATTTCGTTGGTATCCACATCACTAAGGACTTAACACGCGCAGTCATGAAGAGGTCACAAAAGCACCTCTTCCCCCTCAGGAGGCTGAAAAGATGTGGCATGGGCCCTCGGATCCTCAAAACGTTCTACAGCTGTACCATCGAGAGCATCTAGACTGGCTGCATCACCACTTGTTATGGCAAATGCACCACTCTCGACCGCCCAGTACATTGCTGGGGCTCCCTGCCATCTAGGGCCTCTATATCAGACGGTGTCAGAGAAAGGCCCGAAGAATTGCCAAAGACTCCAGCCACCCAAGCCATAGACTATACACTCTGTTACCGTCCGGCAAACGTTAACGGAGCATCGGCTCTAGGATCAACAGGCTCCGAGACAGCAGTCTATGGCTTTGGGTAGAAGCTAAAATAGTTAATTAAATGGTTACCGGGGCTATCTGCACTGACTCTATGCACACTCACAAGACTACACACTAAGTGTACAAAACATTAGGAACACCTTCCTAATATTGAATTGCACCCCCTTTTGCCCTCAGAACAGCATCAATTTGTCGGGACATGGACTACAAGGTGTCAAAAGCGATCCACAGGGATAATGGCCCATGTTGACTCCAATGCTTCGCACAGTTGTGTCAAGTTGGCTGGATGTCCTTTGGGTGGTGGACCATTCATGACACACACAGGAAACTGTTGAGTTTGCAAAACCCAGCAGTGTTGCAGTTCTTGACACAGACTGCTGCACCTGGCACCTTCTTCCATACCCCGTTCAAAGGCATTTTAATATTTTGTCTTGCCCATTCACCCTCTGAATGGCACACATACACAATCATTGTCTCAAGGCTTAAAAAACCTTCTTTAACCCATCTCCTCCCCTTAATTTACACTGATTGAAGTAGATTTAACAGTTGACTTTAATAAGGGATCATAGCTTTCACCTGGTCAGTCTGTCATGGAAAGAGCATGTCATGTTTTGCACACTCAGTGTACACACTATAAACCCCCCCACACACACACACATTCACTGCATACTCATTCACACACACCGACAAACACACACACACACACTTTTACACTCATTATATGCTGCTGCTACTCCGTGCTTATTTTGCTATTATTATCACCATCGATTAGAGGTTGACCGATTATGATTTTTCAACACCGATGCCGATTATTGGAGGACTGAAAAAAGCCGATACTGATTATTCGGACGTTTTTTATATATATATTTGTAATAATGACAATTGCAACAATACTGAATGAACAAAGAACACTTTCATTTTAACTTAATATAATACATAAATAAAATCAATTTAGTCTCAAATAAATAAAGGAAACATGTTCAATTTGGTTTAAATAATGCAAAAAAACAGTGTTGGAGAAGAAAGTAAAAGTGCAATATGTGCCATGTAAAAAAGCTCACGTTTAAGTTCCTCGCTCAGAACATTAGAAAATATGAAAGCTGGTGGTTCAATATTCCCAGTTCTTCAATATTCCCAGTTAGGAAGTTTTAGGTTGTAGTTATTATAGGAATTATGACGCGTCGATTATTTATCTCTATACCATTTGTATTTCATATACCTTTGACTATTGGATGTTCTTATAGGCACTTTAGTATTGCCAGCCTAATCTCGGGAGTTGATAGGCTTGAAGTTAAAAACAGCGCTGTGCTTCAAGCATTGCTAAGACCTGCTGGCAAATGCAGGAAAGTGCTGTTTGAATGAATGCTTACGAGCCTGCTGCTGCCTACCAACGCTCAGTCAGACTGCTCTAACAAATATCAAATCATAGACAATTATAATAAACACATGAGCCTTTGGTCATTAATATAGTCAAATCCGGAAACAATCATTTCGAAAACAAAACTTTTATTCTTTCAGTGAAATGCGGAACCATTCCGTATTTTATCGAACGTGTGCCAACCCTAAGTCTAAATATTGCTGTTACATTGCACAACCGTCAATGTTATGTCATAATTATGTAAAATTCTGCCAAATTAGTTCACAGTTCACAACGAGCCAGGCGGCCCAAACTGTTGCATATACCCTGACTCTGCTTGCACTGAACGCAAGAGAAGTGACCCAATTTCCCTAGTTTATATTGCCTGCTAACATGAATTTCTTTTAACGAAATATGCAGGTTTAAAAAATATATACTTCTGTGTATAGATTTTAAGAACGGCATTGATGTTTATGGTTAGGTATATTTGTGCAAAGATTGCCAAAAAAAGCACAATGTGCTTTTGTTAAATCATCACACGTTTGGCAGTTGAAGTAGGCTGTGATTCGATGATAAATTAACAGGCACCGCATTGATTATATGCAACGCTAGTTAACTTCTTAGGGATCACTGCACAACTTGACCGTTTTGGAGAGCCTGGCGTGCCCAAAGTAAAATGCCTCCCATTCAGGCCCAGAAAATAGGATATGCACATATTTGGTACCATTGGATAGGAAACACTCAATTTTGTAAAACTGTTAACCATTTGTCTGTGAGTAAAACAGAACGGATATGGCAGGCAAAACCCCGAGGAATTTCTGTCCTGGAGAAAGTGGTTTTCACAGAGTGCCTCATTTGGAACCCCTCCCTCATGAAAATGCCCATAAAAGGGCATATGAATGCAGTACCTATCGCTTCCTCTGGATGTCCTTTGTCTCTAGAAAGTGGTTTCATGCTGTTCAGATGAGTTAGAACAGAGAAGAAGAGAGAATCAGGAAGTGCCTCTTTGGAACTCTGTAGGACTGGGCACGCGCTCTCGCCAAGCGCGCACTGTGTTTCCCTCGGTCTGTAGAGCTCAGTTTATATTCCGGTTGATTTATTATAGTAAATATACGTAAAAGTGTTCCTAAGGATACATTTAAAACTATGTTTGAATGTTCTTGGACAAGTTTATAGGTATAAGATGAACGAGTTCGCGCCACGTTTCAATGGACTAGTGGAGGCTGTCGTTTCTGACTATGACGCGCAAACCAAATGGAGATTTATGGATATAATACATGACTTTTTCTAACAAAAGAACCATGGATTGTCTTCGTTGGACACTTAGGATGACCTCAGCAGAAGTTCTTCAACAGGTAATTGATTTGTTTT
>QNTS01000279.1:110671-153888 GCA_003317085.1 Hucho hucho
ATAGTAAATATACGTAAAAGTGTTCCTAAGGATACATTTAAAACTATGTTTGAATGTTCTTGGACAAGTTTATAGGTATAAGATGAACGAGTTCGCGCCACGTTTCAATGGACTAGTGGAGGCTGTCGTTTCTGACTATGACGCGCAAACCAAATGGAGATTTATGGATATAATACATGACTTTTTCTAACAAAAGAACCATGGATTGTCTTCGTTGGACACTTAGGATGACCTCAGCAGAAGTTCTTCAACAGGTAATTGATTTGTTTTCGCTGTGAAATGTGTTGTGTGTGCCACGCTGGCTAATGAATTCATGGCTATGAGAAAGTATGTGAGGTGCTGCCCTCAAACAATCAAATGTAGTGCTTTCGCCGTAAAGCCTTTTTGAAATCTGACAACGCTGTGATATTGCCAAGAAACAGAGCTTTTGATGAGTATGGAACACTTGTATATTGGTGGATGTTTAATAATTCAACTTTGGGATTTTGAATTTGGCGCTTTACATTTTACCTGGTGGTGTCGCTAGCGACCCACCGCTCCCTGTGAAGTTAAAGGCTAATTGATCATTAGAAAACCCTTTTGCAATGTTAGCACATCTGAAAACGATTGTTCTGATTAAAGAAGCAATAAAACTGTCCTTCTTTAGACTAGTTGAGTATCTGGAGCATCAGCATTTGTGGGTTTGATAACAGGATTAAAATGTCCAGAAACAAAGACCTTTCTTCTGAAACTCATCAGTCTATTCTTGTTCTAAAAAATGAAGGCTATTCCATGCGAGAAATTGCCAAGAAACTGAAGATTTCATACAACACTGTGTTCTACTCCCTTCACAGAACAGCGCAACTGGGAGCAACCGAGCAAGAGGACAAGTACATTAGTGTCTAGTTTGAGAAACAGATACCTCACAAATCCTCAACTAGCAGCTTCATTAAATAGTACCCACAAAACACCATTCTCAACGTCAACAGTGAAGAGGCGACTCCGGGATGCTGGTCCTCTTGCTCAGTTGTGCACTGGGGCCTCCCACTCTTTCTATTCTGGTTAGAGACAGTTTGCGCTGTTCTGTGAAGGGAGTAGTACACAGCGTTGTAGGAGATCTTCAGTTTCTTGGCAATTTCTCGCATGGAATAGCCTTAATTTCTCAGAACAAGAATAGACTGACGAGTTTAAGGTGATACACAGGTTACATTACTCAAAAGTGAAACTGCATAAAATATTCCCGGACACCTCACCACTGTGTAAGAGGTGCAAGCAGGATGAGGGAACGTTGACACACTTATTTTCGGCATGTCCTAAGTTACATGCTTACTGGGCTCTCATTTTTGATTACTTATCTAAAGCCTTCAATAGAGTTATAGCCCCAGACCCATTGATCGCTCTGTTTGGTACAGTTGATGGGAATAACCAGGAGGGAAAGGCTCTCTCTCTTTAGTCTATTAGCCAAAAGGCTCATATTGAAAGGCTCATATCCCATCAACTAGCTAGACTATCTTACCCGTATAAATCATCATGCATGATGGACACGTCTCCCTGTCACGGATGCCATGCCACGGTTGCCCTTAGTTTGAAGATGTAATCCAGAGACAGGTGTTTTCTCCATCTCTTTAGCTATCATACTCTAATTCCACTGATTTCAAAACTCAATTCTCCAGAAAGTAGAGAGCAACACTTATGCAGCTCCACTACACAATACATTAAAAAAGCCGCATTCGACAGGATTACCAACACATATTGACCAGCTCAAATAGACAGAATCCTTTTATATAGCAGACAAATCCGAACTACTATCTCGGCATGTCCGGCCCACTCATTAGCTCAGCCAATTATGGCTAGTGGGAAGGTTGCTGGCTTTTTCTGTCGCTTAACCAACAAGGCTCGTAATTTAACAATTGTATTCGTATTTATAGATGGCATACAAGTTTGTTATTAAGGCACATGAAAGTTCACAGTCCAGAAGGAATTTCTGCCAAAAACGCATTTTGAAAAATATACAAAAAATTAAGTTAAATTGGCTCTCCTGTGAAGTCGTGACATATGCCTAGTTTCCTGAAACGGGTCACATATTAGGTTCCACAGTTGACAGTGCATGTCAGAGCAAAGACCAAGCCATGAGCTCAAGGACAGGATTGTGTTGAGGCACAGATCTGGGGAAGGGTACCAAAAAATGGCTGCAGCATTAACTTCTTAGGCAGTGGTGGGGCGCTAGCCGACACTACCAGGTGAAATGCAAGGCGCCAAATTCAAAATCCAAAAGTTGAATTATTAAACATGCACCAATATACAAGTGTTTCATAGTCATCAAAAGCTCTGCTTCTTGGCAATATCACAGCATTGTCAGATTTCAAAAAGGCTTTACGGCGAAAGCACCACATTTGATTGTTTGAGGGTAGCACCTTCACTATTTTTCCATTACCATGAATTCATTAGCCTTCACGGTTCACACAAAACACATTTCACAGCGAAAACAAATCAATTACCTGTTGAAAAACTTCTGCTGAGGGCTTCCTAAGTGTCCAACGAAGACAATCCATGGTTCTTTTGTTAGAAAAAGTAATGTATTATATCCATAAATCTCCGTTTGGTTGGCGCGTTAGAATGAGAAAATACAGCCTCCAATCGTCCATTGAAACGTGAAGAGAACTCGTTCAACTTATACCTATAAACTTGTCCAAGAACAATCAAACATCCTTTTTTAATGTATCCTTAGGAACACCTTTCTGTTTAAATAGCATAATATTTCAACCGGAATATAAACTGGGCGATAAGAACGAAAAAAAACAAACAAAGGACGCGCCTGGCGTGAGCGCGCGTTGTCTTGTAAAGGACACCTAAGGGGACACTTCCTGATTCCTCTTCTCTGCTCTAATGCATCTAAAAAAAAATCGGAACACTTTCGAGACTGTTGACATCCAGAGGAAGCGATAGGTACTGCATTCTATATGCCCTTATATGGGCATTTTCATAAGGGAGGGGTTCCCAATGAGGCACTCTGTCAAAACCACTTTTTCCAGGACAGAAATTCCTCGGGGTTTCGCCTGCCATATCCGTTCTGTTTTACTCACAGACAAATGGTTAACACTTTTAGAAAATTCAGAGTGTTTCCTATCCAATGGTACTAAATATGTGCATATCCTATTTTCTGGGACTGAATGGGAGGCATTTTACTTTGGGCACGCCAGGGTCTCCAAAACGGTCACCTCGTGCGCTGCTGCCTAAGAAGTTAAAGGTCCCCAAGAACACACTCAATTATTCATAAATGGAAGAAGTTTAGAACCACCAAGACTCATCCTAGAGCTGGCCGCTGGCCAAAATTGAGCAATCGGGGGAGAAGGGCCTTGGTCAGGAAGGAGACCAAGAACCCAAAGGTCACTCTGACAGAGCTCCAGAGTTCCTCTGTGGAGATGGGAGAACCTTCCAGAAGGACAACCATCTCTGCAGCACTCCACCAATCAGGCCTTTATGGTAGTGGCCAGACAGAAGCCACTCCTCAGGAAAAGGCACATAACATCCCGGTTGGATTTTTCAAAAAGGCACCTAAAGGATTCAGACCATGAGAAACAAGATTCTCTGGTCTGATGAAACCAAGATTGAATTATTTGGCCTGAATGTCAAGCATCAAGTGATAGGCTAATACTGTCACCCATCAGACTATTCTGGATTTAATCTTGTCTTCACTAAATAATATATATGTCTGAAATTTGTTTTGATTTTGAATGGACCATTATCATGCACCGGTCTCGAAACAGGGGCAGGGGGAAAAAATACATGTAATCTATGCACTTAAATAGTGAATGGAGGACGCTTTTCCCGTGGTTCATTTTCATGCCAGCCAGGTAGGTAGGCTATACTCCTGTTGTAAAGAGAAGCAATGTGCATAATATTAGGAAAGTTAAGAAATAAATATAGTAGGTTTAGCCTATAGAAAGCTGATGGGATCCTCCTCGTTTTAAAAGAGGCCATCACTCTATTCCCTCATGCAATTGCATAGCCTATAGAAATGTTGCGTAACATGAGATCATGGGCTCTAATGAAGTGTTTGATTAGATTTTCGATTAGATTTGCATTGATGTCAGAGTGATCTGAGGGACAATAGAGTGCGGAGTACCAGGCAGTTAGTCATTAGTAGCCTACCAAACTTGCTATCAGCAGCATCAGAGCTTGGAGAAGCCTAATTACCATGACTAAACGGTCACGTGGAATTTGACTAACTTCATGACTCGTGACCGCCGGTGTGGCGTTAATATGGTCACCGTAACAGCCCTATATTTGACATTTTAAATGTATGTAGTTCAGTCCTTGACTAAATGTTCTGTACTATGTATTATGGCATGTTTCATGTGGACCCCAGGAAGAGTAGCTGATGCTTTTTGCAGCAGCTAATGAAGATCCTAATAAATGCCAATACCATACACCCCTGCACACTGATCTGGTACTCCCTGTATATAGCTCCATTCTTGTGTATTTTATTCCTTGTGTTTCTATTTTAAAAAATGTACTCTGCATCGTTGGAAAGGGCTCGTCAGCAGCAAGCATTTCACGGTTTAGTCTACACCTGTTGTATTCTGCACATGTGACAAATACAATTTGATTTTACTTGTAGTGACATTTCAATTAACCAAGCAGACTAAACCCAGCATCTCTTTAAGTCATTGAGTTCAAGTGATGATATTCTATTTGTTGAAAATGTTGGTGCTTTAGATCTTACAAAACAGTCAGGGGAACAGGACAGGGTTTCTTTCAGAATGGTGGAATTTGCTCAAATTTGTCTCAATATGGCCATCTGACAAATTAAGACCAAAAGACCAAAGTCAGAAAAGCAAACAGAGTGAGTAAACCAATGAGCGGTCGCTTTGACTGCCTCAGTCTATGATGAATAATTAAATAACTATATCCTAATTGCTTTTTTAATGAGCCACAAATCCATATTAGCACTGGTCTTCCCTCAGGGAAGGCATTGTAGGAGTACAACTGACAATTGCTCCAGGATTCCAATCACTTCACATTATGATAAACCAAAGTCAACAACGGCCATGTAAAAATCACTTCAAAATTGGTCAGGTGCCATACAGTAAGTACAATGGATTATATTGTTAAATACAAAGCAAAAGACCATGAAAATCAACCAGTACATTTGAGAATCAAATGCTGGCCGGGTTGCAAGCCTATTCACTTTGGCTTGAACTCTGTTTCTTTAGCACAGCTTGTGCAGTGCACAAACACACCCAAACCAGGACAACTACAGAAAAAAATGTATGGAATTCATTAACACCTAAAAATGGGCTAAAAGCAGTCAATAGTGCTGAGCGATTAACCAAAAAGTTGGTTATATTTTGTTTTTCAAACAACTAATGTCTTCAATGAGTGTTTACATACACACGAATAATTCAATATTAAACTGATTATGGCAGAAGGCAGAGTATGTCATTCGTCATGTAAACACCTTACTCTGCTTATCTTAAATCGGCGTACGGTCATAACCGAAGCATATGCCGATTAAAACATCTGGTTTTCTGAGCAATCTTTTCTAAATATTAGGACAACTTAAATAGTTCCAGTTGTGTATTTGATCTGCGCATGTGCCAGCACTGGGTAGCGCAAGCTTCCCTCTTATGCAAGTGAAGTTTGGAAAAACAAAAGTATGCATCTCATAAATAGTTCAAACTTTATGTCTGAACTCAAATAGTCTATGCAAAAATAACCTGGTCACTGTGGTAGAAGTTAATTTTGATTGCCAATTCTCAGCATTTATCAAAAGTCCCAACAGTAGCCTGATTTAAGATGTGTCCATGTAAACAGGATTATTAGGGAAATTGTTCTAGCAAAGCATGTACACGTTTTTAAATTATATTAACCTAAATATCCACAATAATCGCAATTATTTGAATCCATAAAGTTTTTTTTCTTTGAGCTCAATGCTCAGTTTCTCTAGAGATAAATCAGATCAAGCCCGAACTGTGCAATGTAGTAGGGAATTGTAGTTTCCAACAGGCCAATATTCTACAGTTTAGCACAGCTAGTGGTAATTAACTACAATGACCATAATCCATTGCGTGACTACTGTCTGTGTGTTTCTTTTACGCCTGCTATGTTAGGTTAGTGTGGTGCAGACACGGAAAGAGACCGAAGAATACAAGATCGAGAAGGATAGAGAGACGTTGCTTCGCAAGGTATCTCTAGCTGAAAATACATGATCTAAGTAATTGATAGTTGGTATTCAGAATTCATAAAAGTATGCCTTATTTACTTTGAAGAACTACTAAAATTGTGATTTTTGTCAGCAGCAGCTCTATAGAGAACAGATGACTTGTAACAAATGTAATATACACAACTGAAATATTTCATTAAAGTACAGTAATGTGAATAAATGATCGTTAATAAGTGGTAAGTAGTAATGGGCAGTCTACCGTCATGGGACTTTTATGAATAGTTTTATTCTGTGTTGTTATCAAAACCGAAAACCTTGATAATTTTTTTTTATAATTGAACCAAAACGACCTAAAAAAAAACGAATTGCTCAGCACTAATGCAGTTTTGCACAGTCAGACGTTTCCTTTTTTATGATGGCAATGAGATAAGACTGGGCCCATCAGTTTTGCGATCGCTCTATCGAAAGAAACGTTTTGGAGCATTGACTGGAAAACACTGATTGGTTAGCAAAGGCCCTTTGGCATCAAAGGAAAAAAACTTGACGTTAATGTGAAAAATATTACAGATGACTCGAAGAATGTGATATCCATGCTGGGAGGGGCTTGGATCGAAGAGATTACACTGCACTGCTATCCATCTCTGCTTCCCTCTTGTGCCCTGCTGGGGATGGTCCGATTCTGTCAGGCGTGGTTTCTCTCAGGATTTAGTACGTGCTTAAATTCTCCCTGCATCATAGGAAGCCGGCTCCAGCATGTTTCTCCAGATGAGAGTATCAAAACTTAAAATGAGCAGTTGGTTAATTGGTGGGTTGGCGCAAATTGTCACAGGTCACAGACTGCAAATGATTGTTAGCGCAGCACAAAATCAGCTTAAAGCCCGATAGGTATACACATATTGGTCAATTTTGCTGCCGTCTAACTGACCCACATTAACCGGTTAAATTCGTTCAAGATAGTACTTTTTAAAAATATATTTAACTAGGCTAGTCAGTTAAGAACATATTCTTATTCACAATGGCTGGCCTACCCCGGCCAAACCCGGACAACGCTGGGCCAATTGTGCGCCGCCCTATGGGACTCCCAATCATGGCCGGATGTGATGCAGCCTGGATTCGAATCAGGGACTGCAGTGCCTTAGACCTTTGCACCATTCGGGAGCCCAATGACATGAACAAAAGAAAATACAAATGCATGCATACAAGGAAAGGACATTTTTCATTAAGACCATAATTGAAACATGCGACATTAAATAAACCTATCGGATTATACAGCCAAGAGGATTATTAAAAGATGCAACTACTATAATGAAGCAGCTAATGTAAAATATAATTTTCAATTGCTTGGTAACAGTAGCAGCCTAGGCTATCCCATCTAACTATAGCCTATTGGCAAATTGTACAAAATAAGCTTGTCCAACAATTGGAAAAGTATTGTAGCATAAAACAAAGCTGTTTGAGTAGCTGCGAGCTCTAGCGGCCTAAAATACACAAGCAAATTTAATTCTACAACATTATGCAAGTTAACCTATAATCCGATAAGCAGGACCAGTTAAATTTCTTCCGACTACCAGTTAACATACCTAGAGCCTGCACATTCACAAGTGCATTGAGTTACCGAGTGGCACAAGTTGCGTGCTTGACATATTGCTCATCACTTTGCCAAGTTGTTTTGTGCTTACCTGCACATCTCCTCTATAATTTCCACTGAACATAACCAGCACAAATAAAGTGAAAGACATATTACAAGAGAGGCCTTGGGAGGACTACAACACTTGCTATAATGCATGAGTGCTGTCCTGGGTAGAATTCATACCACATTAACGTAGAAGATTCATGAGTGGACACAAAAAGAAAAACGGATAAATTACTGTGTATTCTCACCTGCCACACAGTGCCATACACCAGAGAAATTGCTGTTACAAGCAAGCACTGTAGCCTACATTATGCTACAAAAAAAGGATTGCCAACAATGTTGCAGTAACTACACAGTAAGACATCAGGCTTTAGAGAAATACATTGCTGTGAAAAAGTATTTGCCCCTTTCTGATTTTCTCTATTTTTGCATATTTTTCATATTGAATGTTAGCAGATCTTCAACCAAAACCTAATATTAGATAAAGGAACCTGAATTTACGAATAAAAAATAAATAAAAAGGATATTTATTTTATTTAACAAAGTTATGCAACACCCAATTACCCTGTGTGAAAAAGTAATTGATCCCTTACACTCACGAACTGGTTGTGCTACCTTTAGCTGCAATGACTGCAAACAAACGCTTCCTGTAGTTGATCAGTCTCTCACGTCACTGTGGAAGAATTTTGGCCCACTCTTTCATGCAGAACTGCTTTTATTCAGCAACATTTGTGGGTTTTCAAGCAGGAACTACTTGTTTCAAGTCCTGCCACAACATCTCAATTGGGATTAGGTCTGGACTTTGAATAGGCAATTCCAAAACTTCAAATGTGTTTATTTTTAGCCATGTTCACGTAGACTTGATTGTGTGTTTTGGATCATTGTCTTGCTGCATGACCCAGCTGCGCTTCGGCTCAGACGGATGGCCTGACATTCTCCTACAGAATTCTCTGATACAGAGCATAATTCATGGTTCCTTCTATTCATGGTTCCTTTAAGGCAAGTTGTCCAGGTCCTGAGGCAGCAAAGCATCCCTAAACCACCACACTACCACCACCACCACGCTTGACTGTTGGTATGAAGTTCTTAATGTGTGCAGTGTTTGGTTTTCACCAGACATAAAATGGGACCCATCTCGTTCAAAAAGTTTGACACAGGTTTGCCAAAAAGCACCTGGAAGCACCTGGATGATCATCAAGACTCTTGGAAGAATGTTCTATAGACAGATGAGTCAAAAGTTTTACTTTTTGGACGAAATGGGTCCCATTATGCCTGTCAAAAACCAAACACTCTCCTTCGCTCGTTCTGCCGTGACTGAGCATCTTCCCATTTTTACACACACACACACCAAGCTCCTCCCCCTGCCTCACAATAAAGATGAGAGCTCACTTCTTCCTCTCTGACAAGCGGTTTCAACTTGGTCATTTGGACACCGAAAGGCATTGAGACATTATTTTACTGTAATAAATAAGATACCCTTTTCAACTCAATTCCTCACATTGCATGCAGAGCAGACACTACTAAAACAGTAGAATAAATTAACATGTATGCTCAGTTTGTCGCGCCACGTACCGCTAGCTGTTCTGCTAGCAGCATTTTAGCCAAAGACTGTTATATTAGCTTTCTAGGCTGTGTTTTATAAATGTTAAAATAACATGAGCTGGCGCACACCCAGAACAAAGTTTGTGTGGAGGTGCTGACTAACGGCGAATAAACTATACACTATCAAAATAAAGAAAGTCGCACACTACATATATACTCTCCCAACAATTTAATGGGTATTTACCAACGTTTTGGCATCACTGTGCCTTCCTCAGGGTATGAAATAACCATAAAACACATTAAGGCATTACCAACATTAAGGCATCACTGTGCCTTCCTATAAATGTGCAATAACCATAAAACACAATTGGCAACTTGGTCTCATTCTGAGAAATAAGGTAGGCCACTTAATTTCAACATCTAAACAAAGTGGACAGGCTAGATGGTTTATGAGACCTGTGTTAATTTTCTATAATGCCTGCTACAAGTTAGTCATTAGTGAATGTGCATTATGCATGGTTCTGGTTAAATTTGTAACAAAAAGGGTATTTTCATAGACTTGAAATCCAGATCAGTAATAATTGAAAAAAAGTAGGTTCAACTATTTAAATTAATATAAATTTGTGGTTCTTATGGTTGTGGAAGGCTTATATTTGAAATTACTGTTTGAAATGCAGTGTAATTGAACTAAAATTTTACAACAAAGGCTATTTAGAGAAAAACAAATAGAGACATTGTGAATCGCACATAATGAAATAAAAAAATGTATTGAGATATGATCATAATCTGACCCCTAAAATGGGTCAGATTATGTAATTTGTGGAATGCACCTCTCCGATCCTTTCAGAAAATTCCCTATGTAACACAGTGCTAATTGTACATTTTCCCAGGAATGGGAAATGTAGACATCAATTATTAAATCAATAGTCACAGAAGATTAAAAAATATATATGATAAGCATAGCCTAACGGCAATTATGGTTTATTTTCCCTCAACTAAGAATAGCCTAATTATGAATTCAAGTTTGTGTTAGGGTACTTCAGGTGCACAAAAATACTTTGCCATTCATAAAATAAGAAATCAATTAAACTGAACATTTTGTTCAGCATTTCCCGTGTCGTCATTTATTTTTGTATAACAAAGAGTAGCTATGTCTGATATGCATAGCTAAACTGGTCAGTCAAATGGTTAGGTTAGTTGTTCTCAAAGTGAATAGAGATCTAATTGCTAATCGTGCTATTCAACGCACTCTAGGCTGTGTTTTACAAATGGCATGCAACTAGACTGTCATTCTGTTAAGCAGAATGCACTCCACATCAGTAAATACAGGTTGAGGGCTGGTGGACCACTTGGATTTTTGATCAAACACTAAAATCAAAATTCTGAGGTTCTCAGTCAATATGTAAGAGATCGCCCTACACTGTGAGTATCTTGAAACCAGTGTTGTAGTGACAAATATTCAGAGTCACTACTGAGTTTTAATACACAAAAGCCGAAGTCTGAGGCATCAGTCCTTGACTCCACATGAAGTAGGTAGTGATAGTCGGGTTGGGTGTCATTAGGGATCATTTCCCATAGTTAGTTACAGTGTGTAGGCTATATATGATACAAATAGCCTAATGCATAACCCATTTTTCAATCACTTCTTTGTTTTCATACTGCTCATGTCTAAATTGCAGAGTCCAAGTCATGTACTATAGAGTTCGAGTCCAGCAATCCAGCATCCCTGACGTTATCCGACCCGTCGGTCTACAGATTCCAATCCAATTTGCTACATGTGTCTGGGATTAGCGGGCTCACTGAAATCCAGCCACATCCAGACAGCTGCCTCATCAAAACAGCACCCGCAGTGTCAGATAACAGGATGGCGACAGACTGACTGACAGAGAGTGAGAGTTTGATGACAAACATATTGAATTGCAGTAAAAGTAGATAGTTTGATATTTTCCATTACAGGGGCCATTTGGTTGATCATTTTCAACAGACATAATGGCTAAATTGCAGACAGATTACGGAGTTTGTTTTTAGCCTACAGACACCGAGTACAGAATATCAGATGGCTTAAAACTATCATCCAGCACCCCTGTTTGAAATTGAGGAAGCTTCTAGTTATTACCAGTTCTTCCAAGAACGATGCACACTCCACCCATGCCAAATTTAGGTTTTCCAATGGGCTATATAACTTAAAAAGGGAGTGCCTTAACTTTTGAATATCTTCCAGGGGTAGAGGGGAAAATATCCTCGTACAATCCAATAAGACTGCCACTGGCTCGATGGCTTCTGGCCCTGGAGATGCATTTTAAAACAGCCTATGGGGATGTAGCGCCTCTGTAAATTGCACCAATGCCAACATCCACCTCGCAGCTTCCTCAAGCCTCTTAGTCACGGCACATCCGTTCCCTCGTACAGACACACATGCACAACAAACACGGCACCATTTGCATTTCAGTCAAATTAGGAGCAGCAGGAAGAATAATAAGCTCAGGTTGTCAGACTTGGGACTCGGCGACGCTTCTCCACCAATGACTCATCGCTCAAATTGCCTCTTCTCCCCACAGCTGAAGGATCAGGCACAGTGTAGCTTGCTTTGAATAACAGTGCTGTTGGAAACCCGCTCTGGAAATTACAATGGAACAGATCCTCTCAGATAAAGCCTATTTGAGAGGAGGGAAGGACTGGGAGAGGAGTGGAAAGAGACCATCGCAGGCTCATCCTCAACCTGAGAAGCGCTTCAGGTGGGAGCAGAGCTGAGCCACTTGTCTTTCACTTCAGGAATGATGAGGCTTGCAAGCCGAAGAACACCATCCCAACCGTGAAGCACGGGGGTGGCAGCATCATGTTGTGGGGGGTGCTTTGCTGCAGGAGGGACTGGTGCACTTCACAAGATAGATGGCATCATGAGGAAGGGAAAGTATGTGGATATATTGAAGCAACATCTCAAGACATCAGTCAGGAAGTTAAAGCTTGGTCGCAAAAATGGGTCTTCCAAATGGACATTGACCCCAAGCATACTTCCAAAGTTGTGGCAAAATGGCTTAAGGACAACAAAGTCAAGGTATTGGAGTGGCCATCACAAAGCCTTTACCTCAATCCTATAGGAAATTTGTGTGAGGCCTACAAACCTGACTCAGTTACACAAGCTCTGTAAAACATAGTTTTACTCACTTCATGTATATACAGTACCAGTCAAAGGTTTGGACACATCTACTCATTTCAGGTTTGTATTATTTAAAAAATATATATATTTTCTACATTGTAGAATAATAGTAAAGACATCAAAACTATGAAATTTCACACATGGAATCATGTAGTAACCAAAAAATGGTGTAAAAACAAAGCAAAATACATTTTTGATTCTTCCAAGTAGCCACCCTTTGCCTTGATGACAGCTTTGCACACTCTTGGCATTCTCTCAACCAGCTTCATGAGGTAGTCACCTGGAATGCATTTCAACTAAACAGGTGTGCCTTGTTAAAAGTTAATTTGTGGAATTTCTTTTCTTCTTAATGCGTGAGGCAATCAAGTGTGTTATACAAATGGCATGCAACTAGACTGTCATTCTGTTATGCCAAATGCACTCCACATCAGTAAATACAGGATGAGGGCTGGTGGACCACTTGGATTTTTGATCAAACACTAAAATCAAAACTCTGAGGTTCTCAGTCAATATGTAAGAGATCGCCCTACACTGAGTATCTTCCAACAGGACAATGACCCTAAGCACTTAGCCAAGACAACACAAGAGTGGCTTCGGGACAAGTCTCTGAATGTCATTGAGTGGCCCAGCCAGACCCCGGACTTGAACCCGATCTAACATCTCTGGAGAGACCTGAAAATAGCTATGCAGCGACGCACCCCATGAACCATCCAACCTGACAAAGCTTGAGAGGATCTGCTGAGAATAATGGGAGAAACTCCCCAAATACAAGGGTGCCAAGCTTGCAGCGTCATACCCAGGAAGACTGGAGGCTTTAATCGCTGCCAAAAGGTGCTTCAACAAATACTGAGTAAAAGGTCTGAATACTTATGTAAATGTGATATTTCCAGGGGGTTTTAATACATTTGCAAAAATGTCTAAAAACCTGTTTTTGCTTTGTCATTATGGGATATTTTGTGTAAATTAATAAAAACATTCTCATCCATTTTAGAATACGGCTGATAAGTAACAACATTTTGAAAAAGTCAAGGGGTCTGAATACTTTCCCAATTCCCTGTATCTTTTGATTACGTCATTCTAAGGTTTATATCAATAACAACTAGTTTCCAAATAACTATACCATATAGATCATGCTTCAAATTATCACTTTTACGCTCACCATAGCCACTTCATGTACGCACTCTCGCTCCGGAATGGGGGAAAAAAAATATTAATTTTTTATAATAGCTAAGTTTAAATATATTCTTCTTAATATAAAATCATGTAATACAAAATAATGGCAAATCTTTACTGCTAAATGAACAACTCTACAGCCTATGGCATGGTGCATAGCCAGATAACGCACAGTTGGCCACCTCCATATTCGGTTCTTCTGAAATACATTTTCTTCATATCATAACGTTTCTTTAGACATGCCTAAAATAATGAATTTATTGTGATGGTGTATATTCAATTGATTTTTGAACATACACCATCACTTTTTTCAAATGTAAATGTTCCAAAGGCACGCATCAGAGGCTTGTATGCTGCTTGTATGACTGGAGCCTGGAGATGCTCAACATGTTTATGATAACTAATGGTCAATTACCGTGAGACCGCCAGTCTTTTGCATGACAATAATCAGCTGACAAAATTGAATTACTACCACAGCAATAATCTCACCCAATTTCACTGATCTCCTCAGTCACTCAACAACTCTCCCAAATGTAGAGCTGGTGCACTTGAAACTTTTTCCACTCGTGTTCTGTATGACTGAGTAAAACCTGCAACCCTAAAAGTGGCTTCCCAAACACCTGCTAAACACTTAGCTAGGGGGGCACAAATGCATGTTGATGGGATTCCCCACTGAAAACATTAGCATGATAACCTGAGGAAAAACCACAACAGATTAAGAAGACATGGAACATAGACTACAAATCCTGAATTATTCTAGCCTCTAGATCTTTATATAGTCGATATAAAAAAAAAAGAGCAAAACCATAACTATGAGGGGAGCGTGAATGTTTCTCAAGCCTTACTAAAAAGCGAGCTGAAATTCCTGCCAAGAGCATGACTGGATGCCTCCCCTGCACATGGAGCACAATGTCTGGAACTGTGAGTGTGTTGGTGGAAGATCCTGCTCAGGTATCGGCTCTGTGGCTCCCTAAGCGCTGCCACACAGTTTCACACCATGTTGCCAATTCAGGCCCTGAATGAGACTTCCCTTTGTCAATGCTGCTGCCTCATTATCCCCTCCTCTCCATTGTAGGAATACCCTGGCAGCTTTCCAACCTCCCCTCTCAATGCAGGAATTGTTTACGGGGGAATGGATTCCTGTTAGGGAAATCCATGGCATCCTCAAAAGCCGGTGTATATGCGGCTGCAGAGAGAGCGAGTTAGCAGCTCCGTTAATGTGTGGGGTCGGGGCCCGGGACACTGGGCTATGCCAGTTATGTAATTAATGAACATGCAGAGGGGAGCCACAATGGGCGCTGCGGCCCACACAATGCTCCTCCAGCATCCGGGGCATCCAGCATTCAGAGGCCGAAGACAAACAAGGAGCCCTTTGAGACTGTATGCGCACTCACAGACATAACAAGTGTACAAAGGAGTGTGGTCGGTAGCGTAATATGACCGCAGGGCTGTTTAGAGCCACCCCACTTTGAATATCTAGAACATCTGATTAAACTTATGTTCACTAGTTTATGCTTGTTCGTTAACACCTTCATTTGTTTATTTGCCTTAGTGGTTGCCAAGCTACCTAGCCAGGTTAACGCATGTGATGGAATCATTGCGATTATTATTTTTTAAATACAAGTTAGCTACTACTGCGATAAAAAAGGCCCCTGATTTACAGAATTGTCTGCTGGCGTCATCTAGCAAAAAGCAGGTCAATTGAAAAGGGTTGTGTTTAAGTCAGATAGGGTGTTCGCACTTTGCAGGCTAATAGCATCTCTTTTCAGGGCCAGGAAAACATATAAAACAGAAGCCTTTGGACAGAGAGCAGCACCAGAATAGAACGGAAGTCTGCTTTTAAAGCACATTAGCTAAAGAATTTGCGTCCTTGTGCCCCACAATTCCGAGTGGAGAGCTGACATAGTCTTTGAAAAAATGCCACCTAAGGCCTGTTTAGAATGCTGCGCTTGCCAAAGAGCTTCCAAAAGCATAGCACTTTGGTCATTACGACACCAGACAAAACCTAGCATAATTGCGGACGCCACAAAGCGCTGAAACAAAGCAGAGGAAGTCCCTCAAGTGATTTGGCTGCCACACAGTTAGGTGAGCTCCTATTGTTGAGGCGCAGGTATATCGCCTTGTTGTTCTTTCGCGATCCCTCACTCTCGTTCCCATAAGACTCCTCACTCTCTCTGCTCATCTGCCAAGTATCTCAGGTCAGGCTGCAATGCGACAGGCCGACTCAAGAATCCGTCGATAAATCATTGTGTCTCGGTGGCTACGCACAATATACCCACCCCCCCCCATCCCTCCTCAGGCGTACAGGAACCCTGGAGTGTCAGCTAACGAGGAGCCAGCAGAGCCTCTGCACACCTCACTCTCAGCTAACTGATGAGAGACAGGTGACTGGCTGTTAATCTAACCATGACACAGACACCACTATGAATGTCCTATAAAGATTATGCAAGCATCCTGATATTGCCCTAAACCTGAAATCACATTTGTTTCCACGTTCATTAGGGACTGTTACTTAGAGATCAGTTAACGGGAAGGCTAGGTGAGCTGAATGGCCTGTTCTCATAACACAAATGCTTTTAGCTTATGTTTTTATGACAGCAGCACTTTAAAATGAGGAACATTCATCTGCTACACAAACATGGCATCTATAATAAATGTAATGGCAAATGTGTTCAGTTGAGAGGATTAGTACCGCTTTTTCCAGTCTACAAGACTGCAGCAGTCAATAACACGATGCTACTAAAAGTAGAGCAATGTGTAAAATCACCCACTTGTCTGTCTTTTCTCACAAACGTGACAAGCTTAGACGAGACTGTGGAATTTCAAGAGTGCAATGCTCCAAATTGCAACATCCATTTCAGAGATATAGTATTATAATTTCGACAAAGCTTAGTTTGTGTAATGCTTGTTTGAGAGAAACCTGAACTCACGCTGAAGGGGTGGGAAGGGGTTGAAAGTAAGATTTGTAGTAAAAGTAAGAAGTAACCTAGCCTAATCCTTAACCTAAGTCATACCCTGTACATTTTCATTATGTTCTACATAATCTTGAATCATTTATTATGTTTTACATTTGTATTTCTATGGACTAGGCCTAGATAAGATTGGTTAGATAATCATACCATGATTCTTCAACCAAATATATTGATATCCGCTAGTGGGATGCAAGACCAATATTAAAAGGAAGCTTGAAATTTAGTAGCCTATGTAAAAAAAAAAAAAAAGGAAAAAAAAGTAAAGGCAGGCAAGTGTGCCACATTCATCTGCTACAGTTTCTACATATGGTCTACACTGGCGACAGAGCAACGCTACAATTAGGGGGCTTTTCCGAAGTAAATAAGAAAATGCAAACAAATGCCAAAATGCTTCAAGCTTATGGAAATAGTCAGACATCTGCTACAATGGCAATGTCTAACCACAAAATACTGATACCAGGAAACAGGTAACCATGCATGGTCCGTAACACACATTAAAAATAAATACCTTCTTTAAACCCTTGTCTACTTAGAGAACCTACAGAATACACTGGCTTTACAATACTAGCTAAACTCTAGTGATGGAAGAAAAAAAATAGATAGTTACATATCGGGATATTATTTTTGACAATATATTGTATCTTTCTGACAATATCTCAATATTATCTTTGCACTAGTTAGTTGTACCTGCACCAAAACTCCAGTATTTTTGCATCATAGCTTGTTCTCCATCATCTTTTTAAATAAGAGAGACAATTTGTTTTCATCACTTCCATGACTGATCAAAATACGTTTTCTCACGGCTCTCTCATCCCTTGTCCATCTGTAGAAGACATAGTGAGCAATAAGTTTGGAACAACAAATCACAATAACATTTGCAGTATCGAATGGCAATACAGGGCTTGACATTTACTGTTTTAGTCACTTGCCCTTCAGACAAGTAGGACTGTTTTTTGACTTGTCACTGATCCCCCCCAAAAAAAGGTCTGTAACACCATGGACCAAAAGGGAAATTGTACAATGGAATGCATTCAACCGAAATGTATCTTCCGAAATGTATCTTCATTTAACCAAACCCCTCAGAGATGTGCAGGGGGCTGCCTTAAATCAACGTCCAAGTCATCGGCGCCCGGGGGAACAGTTGTTGGGGGTTAAATACCTTGATTGTGTTGTATGATGCAAGAAACCACTTCACAAAACAACCATTATTAATCACTGGTATTGACAATGGTCTCTGATCATGCCTTTAGAAAGTATTCACACCCTTGACTTTTACCACATTTTGTTGTGTTACAGCCTGAATTGAAAATTGATTAAATTGGGATTCTCTCTCACTGGCCTACTCACAATAACCCATAATATCAAAGTCAATGTTTTTTGGAAATGTTTATAAATTAATAAAAAAATATTCAATTCAAATTCAATTCCATATTTTTAAGAATCTTGATGGCTGCATCATGTCATAGGTATGCTTGTAATTAGGGACGCGGTGAAGATAACAGAATCGGACGATATTAGCTAAAAACGCCAACATCGACCCGATGTCTAGTTTAATGTCGATGTGCAAAACCGATATCAAAGCTGACGCGCATATCTATATAACGTAGGTACATGACGTAATGACGGCACGTAAAATGTAGCGCTACACGTGCAACACAGTATTCCTAACCCAGCCCACAATGTCTGCTGTGTGGATCGAGCAGACTCCTGAACAGCTAATCAAATGGCTACCCAGACTTTGGGTAGCATTGCCCCCCACCCCACGCTGATGCTACCCTTATTATCTATGCATAGCCACTTTAATAACTCTACCTATATGTACATAATTACCTCAACACCGGTGCCGCCGCACATTGACTCTGGCTCTGTACCGGTACCCCCTGTATATAGCCCCGCTATTGTTATTTACTGCTGCTCTTTAATTATTTGTTATTCTTATCTCTTACTTTTTGGCATGTAAGTAAGCATTTCACTAAGGTCTACACCTGTTGTATTCGGCGGATGTGACAAATAACATTTGATTTTGTACTGAGGAAAGTCGTATTTCATGCTCATGAATGTGCTGGTTGTCATACCGCTGCTGCCATTTCAATGGCATTTAAAAACATGAACACACTAGCAGACGTGATACAATGCCATGACCGAGGGTAACGCCTGCTCAACACAATTGACACAGGCTGTGAACAAGCGTTTCCGTGGCATTCTCTCTTTACTGTGTCGCCACCATGCTCGATGCTATGTACAAGGACCACTACTTCGATGCAGACGAGAAACAGGGTTTATGTGAAAATGTTACATACACAGCTGGACAAGATGGAAACGGACACAGTGACAGTGCGCACCGAGGAAGACAGACGGAACAGAGCTAAAACTTCACTGCTTGACATGTATGATGAAATCCTGGATGAGAATGAAACGACTGAACAAATGAACAACGAAACAGCACAGCAAGTAAGTGAAAAAAATAGGTTTTGATTATGTTTTACTGGTAATGGGGACATGCGTAAATGCCAACAAAATAACTTTTTGGTCTGTGTGTGTGTGTGTGGGGTGGGTGTGTGTGTAACCTTTATTTAACTAGGAAATTCAGTTAAGAACAAATTCTTATTTACAATGATGGCCTACCCCGGCCAAACCCGGACGACGCTGGGCCAATTGTACACCGCCCTATGGGACTCCCAATCACGGCCGGATGTGATACAGCCTGCATTCCAACCAGGGACTGTACAGTCGTGGCCAAAGGTTTTGAGAATGACACAAATATTTATTTCAACAAAGTTTTCTGCTTCAGTGTTTTTAGATATTTTTGTCAGATGTTACTATGGAATACTGAAGTATAATTACAAGCATTTCATAAGTGTCAAAGGCTTTTATTGACAATTACATGAAGTTGATGCAAAGAGTCACTATATTTGCTGTGTTGACCCTTCTTTTTCAAGACCTCTGCAATCCCCCTGGCATGCTGTCAATTAACTTCTGGGCCACATCCTGACTGATGGCAGTCCATTCTTGCATAATCAATGCTTGGAGTTTGTCAGAATTTGTGGGGTTTTGTTTGTCCATCTGCCTCTTGAGGATTGACCACAAGTTCTCAATGGGATTAAGGTCTGGGGAGTTTCCTGGCCATGGACCCAAAATATAGATGTTTTGTTCCCTGAGCGACTTAGTTATCACTTTTGCCTTATGGCAAGGTGCTCCATCATGCTGGAAAAGGCATTGTTCGTCACCAAACTTTTTCTGGATGGTTGGGAGAAGTTGCTCTCGGAGGATGTGTTGGTACCATTCTTTATTCATGGCTGTGTTCTTAGGCAAAATTGTGCCCACTCCCTTGGCTGAGAAGCAACTCCACACATAATGGTCTCAGGATGCTTTACTGTTGGCATGACACAGGACTGATGGTAGCGCTCACCTTGTCTTCTTCGGACAAGCTTTTTTCCGGATGCCCCAAACAATCGAAAATGACTTTACCCCAGTCCTCAGCAGTCCAATCCCTGTACCTTTTGCAGAATATCAGTCTGTCCCTGATGTTTTTCCTGGAGAGAAGTGGCTTCTTTGCTGCCCTTCTTGACACCAGGTCATCCTCCAAAAGTATTCGCCTCACTGTGCGTGCAGATGCACTCACACCTGCCTGCTGCCATTCCTGTGCAAACTCTGTACTGGTGGTGCCCCGATCCCGCAGCTGAATCAACTTTAGGAGACGGTCCTGGCGCTTGCTGGACTTTCTTGGGCGCCCTGAAACCTTCTTCACAACAATTGAACCGCTCTCCTTGAAGTTCTTGATGATCCGATAAATGGTTGATTTAGGTGCAATCTTACTGGTAGCAATATCCTTGCCTGTGAAGCCCTTTTTGTGCAAAGCAATGATGACGACACGTGTTTCCTTGCAGGTAACCATTATTGACAGAGGAAGAACAATGATTCCAAGCACCACCCTCTTTTTGAAGCTTCCAGTCTGTTATTCGAACTCAATCAGCATGACATAGTGATCTCCAGCCTTGTCCTCGTCAACACTCACACCTGTGTTAACGATAGAATCACTGACATGATGTCAGCTGGTCTTTTTGTGGCAGGGCTGAAATGCAGTGGAAATGTTTTTTGGGGATTCAGTTCATTTGCATGGCAGAGGGACTTTGCAATTAATTGCAATTCATCTGATCACTCTTCATGACATTCTGGAGTATATGCAAATTGCCATCATACAAACTGAGGCAGCAGACTTTGTGAAAATTAATATGTGTCATTCTCAAAACTTTTGGCCACAACTGTAGTGACGCCTCTTGCAGTGAGATGCAATGCCTTAGACTGCTGCCTCCGTGTGTGTGTGTTAACTATTTAACTGTACTAGAATGCTTAAAAGGCTGCAAAAAATAATAATATCGGTATCAAGTTTTTTTGGCAAGGAAAATATCGGATATCGGCCAAAAATACCATATTGGTGCATCACTACCTGTAATCGTCAAGAACTGGGTAATTTTTCAGGATAAAAAAAATATATGGAATGGTGCTAAGCACAGGCAAAATCCTAGAGGAAAACATGGTTCAGTCTGCTTTCCACCAGACACTGGGAGATTAATTCACCTTTCAGCAGGACAATAACCTAAAACACAAGCCCAAATCTACACTGGAGTTGCTTACCAAGAAGACGGTGAATGTTCATGAGTGGCAGAATTACAGTTTACTTAAATCTTGAAAATCTATGGCAAGACCTGAAAATGGTTGTTTAGCAATGATCAACAACCAATTTGACAGAGCTTGAAGAATTTTGAAAATAATAAAAATGGGCAAATGTTGCATAATCCAGGTGTGGAAAGCTCTTAAGAGATTTACCCAGGAAAACTCACTGCTGTAATCGCTACCAAAGGTGCTTCTACAAAGTATTGACTCAGGGGTGTGAATACTTATTAGATATCTGTATTTCATTTTCAATACCTATGCAAACATATCTAAAAACATGTTTTACTTTTTCATCATGGGGTATTGTGTATAGATTGGTTAATCAATTTTGAATTCAGGCTGTAACACAACAAAATGTGGAATAAGTCAAGAGGTACGAATACTTTATGAAGGCACTGTATCTCCAGGCTTTTTATCCAATCCCTGTGCAGGCTTTTTATCCAACCCTGCTCACCTTATTGGGCCCTGTTGAGCAGCTGATTCAAATAATAAATAAGTGGTGTGTTCGAGCAGGGCTGGAGAAAAAGCCTGCACTCACAGTAGCTCTCGTGGACTCTCCAGGAGGAGGCTTCGACACCCTGCAAAATTATAATTCACAAAAAAATAATTCCCTCATTCAATGAACCAGGGATCAAATAGCTATGGCGGACTACATAGCTAACTAAGATTTGTATCCTTTTGTAAAGTAAAAATATTCAATGTTCAGGGGAGATCTTGACAGCATAGTAGTTACTTGTCAATTAGGCTATTCTATGAATATTTAACATTTGTCCGCATTACATGGCCAGTATTGGATAGAGGAGCATCCTAGCCAATTCTGAGCGCTTGAGACACTGGAGTATGGAGCATTGGTTTCATCAACTGCATGTTGGCCATTTGCGATATTTTTTATTTATTTATTTAACCTTTATTTAATTTATGAAAGTTGCCAATCACAATATAAAGTCCAGAGAAGAAAAAGTATGGAAGGAGGAGAGATAACTATAAATAATTTGGTTAACCGTTTTATGTGTGGATTAATTGTCGGAGTAGAGGACCTTGTGCATTTCAGGTAAAATAACAACTCAATGTTTATATCCCAGGACAAATTAGCTAGCAAGTGCAAGCTAGCTAGCTAAATTGCCATAAATGTTTAATGCTTTTCGAACTGTCCCCAAATTAATGTAATTGGTTTAGTTTGTTGTGATATTTTAAACTATTATATTTTAATCACGTTTGGTGTGGGGGGTCAAAATAAATGTATGCACGATGGTGCACGCGTGCAGCCGGGTTGGGTTTCGTGTTAGGCTCGCTTTGACCTAAAAAACTTCTCACTACTGCATGATTAAAAGACTGCTCCTGCCTGTCAATGCAGGCCTACAATAATTATATTCCAATGCGCTCTGCAGAGATTTTTTTATTGTCACCTTTATTTAACCAGGTAGGCTAACTGAGAGCAAATTCTCATTTACAACTGCGACCTGGCCAAGATAAAGCAAAGCAGTGTGACAAACAACAACACAGAGTTACACATGGAATAAACAAGCGTACAGTCAATAACACAATAGGAAAAAAAGAAAGTCTATATACAGTGTGTGCAAATGGGGTGGGGAGGTAGGCAATAAATAGGCCATAGTAGCGAAGTAAATTACAATTTAGCAGATGATGATGTGCAAGTAAAGATACTGGTGGGCAAAAGAGCAGAAAAGTAAATAAAAACAGTATGGGGATGAGGTAGTTAGATTGGGTGGGCTATGTACAGATGGACTACGTAATTGGGAGGACAGGGAGAAAAACATTGCATCCGAAGGACACTTTGATCCAATTCCATTCAGACAACTTAAATCTATAATCTGCTTGTACCCCAAAATGTTTTACTTGCCCCGGGCAAGCATAAATGTTGATCCCTGCAATATCCAATCCCTATTAAACTCACCACACTCATCCCAGATGACTTGATTCTTCTCACCAATTGATTCCAGCAAAGTAGCCAAAACATAAAATGTTTCTGTCCCAGAGTTTGTGACCACTGTAAGCGGTAGATTCTTAGATCTGTGATATGGACTACCCCCTAAGCTCTCTCAGCACAAAGTGTAATCGTTTCTGCAGGGTCTGCTAATCATATGTATGTTGAGTTAGGCATGTAACAAAATTGAGTTCACATCATGGGGTATAGTGCAACTTGACCCGAGTAGTGGTCGATCCAGTTCTGGACCAGTCAACAAATATCTTAGGCTAATTACGCACCAGTAATGTGACACATACCCCTTTGTTCAATGTCCAGTTCGATGTCCTTAAATCACCAAGCAAGTGTTTGAAACAGACTTAACTGGAGTCCCTTAGAGAACTAATGCTACACTAGGCACAAACAGTTAAAACTCGTTTCTCAACCACTCCACAAATTTATTGTTTGGCAAGTCGGTTAGGACATCTACTTTATGCACTTTATACTACTTTACAGATTATTTAACTTATAATTCACTGTATCACAATTCCAGTGGGTCAGAAGTTTACATACACTAGGTTGACTGTGCCTTTAAACAGCTTGGAAAATTCCAGAAAAGTATGTCATGGCTTTAGAAGCTTCTGATAGGCTAATTGACATCATTTGAGTCAATTGGAGGTGTACCTGTGGATGTATTTCAACCTTAAAACTCAGTGCATCTTGGCTTGACATCTTGGGAAAATCAAAAGAAAATCAGCCAAGACTTCAGAAAAAAAATTGTAGACCTCCACAAGTCTGGTTCATCCTTAGGAGCAATATCCAAACGCCTGAAGGTACCACGTTCATCTGTACAAACAATAGTACGCAAGTATAAATACCATGGGACCACGCAGCCGTCATACCGCTCAGGAAAGAGCGGTATGTCTCCTAGAGATGAACGTACTGTGGTGCGAAAAGTGCAAAAGTGCGAAAAGTGCAAATCAATCCCAGAACAACAGCAAAGGACCTTGTGAAGATGCTGGAGTAAACAGGTACAAAAGTATCTATATCCACATTAAAACGGGTCATATATCGCCATAACCAGAAAGGCCGCTCAGCAAGGAAGAAGCCACTGCTCCAAAACCGCCATAAAATAGCCAGACTACAGTTTGCAACTGCACATGGGGACAAAGATCTTACTTTTTGAAGAAATGTCCTTTGGACATTGAAACAAAACTAAAACTGTTTGGCCATAATGACCATCATTATGTTTGGTGGAAAAAGGGGGAGGCTTGCAAGCCGAAGAACACCATCCCAACCGTGAAGCACGGGGGTGGCAGCATCATGTTGTGGGGGTGCTTTGCTGCAGGAGGGACTGGTGCTCTTCACAAAATAGATGGCATCATGAGGAGGAAAATTATGTGGATATATTGAAGCAACATCTCAAGACATCAGTCAGGAAGTTAAAGCTTGGTCGCAAATGGGTCTTCCAAAGGGACAATGACCCCAAGCATACTTCCAAAGTTGTGGCAAAATGGCTTAAGGACAACAAAGTCAATGTATTGGAGTGGCCATCACAAAGCCCTGACGTCAATCCCATAGAAAATGTGTGGGCAGAATTGAAAAAGTGTGTGCGAGCAAGGAGGCCTACAAACCTGACTAAGTTACACCAGCTCAGTCAGGAGGAATGGGCCAAAATTCACCCAACTTATTGTGGGAAGTTTGTGGAAGGCTACCTAAAACATTTGACCCAAGTTAAACAATTTAAAGGCAATGCTACCAAATACTAACTGAGTGTATGTAAACTGGAAGTGTGATCAAAGAAATAAAAGCTTAAATAAATCATTCTCTCTACTATTATTCTGACATTACACATTCTTAAAATAAAGTGGTGATCCTAACTGACCTAATTTTTACTAGGATTAAATGTCAGAAATTTTGAAAAAGTGAGTTTAAATGCATTTGGCTAAGCTGTATGTAAACTTCCGACTTCAACTGTACTTCAGCTATCTATCTATGGGGAGGTCAAATGGAGCACTTTGCATAATGGAAATGAGGCCACGACAACACAGGCCTTGGAGGCAGATTCTGCTAATGGGAATAGTAGGGCCTTAATAAAATCCGCAATACAGAGAACGCAGATGGAATCAAGGAATCCAGAAAATAAAACAGAATTCAACAATATTCACAAATGCATTGAACGTAGTAGGGAATCAACTAAATATTGAACATTTATTAAGTTTATCATGAGACATGAATAGAATGCAGTGATTCGTATTCCCTGCAACTTTCTGAAGAGGCAACGAGAATTCCCCGTCTGTGCATGTGCGGTGTGCACAGCTACCACCTTGTGTAGGCGTTACTGATGATGGTAATGAAAAAAAATATTCTGGTAGATGGGAAGGCTTTCCCAAAAACCTTCTCAATTAAAATGTTAACTATAAAGTAGCCTATACTTACCTGTCAGAATGATACCATGATTATTTGCATCAATCCAGTGGGTATTTGTTTTGCAAACACTACCATCACGCTACAAAAACACAGCACACTGCAATTAAAAGGATAACTACACCAAAAATAAAATCCCAGACCTCAAATGTGGTCCCCTGATGTGGTTTAAGCATTCAATTTAGTTGTTTTAAAAAATTAAAAAACTGGGAAAAAACAAGGGGAAATGGAAACCTGAAAAAACAAAAACGGAATTTGAGGAAAAGAAATATACAGATTTTACAGGGCTTTAGAATAAGACAGGTTCAGTGTGCCTCTCCTGCTACTCCAATGCTACTTTAATAGGACAGGTAGTTAACCATTGAGATCCCTAGTTGTTGGCCAATAATAACAATAACAATAACAATAATAAGTGAGTGGTGCACTTGCCACTGGTTCCATTGACCAGTCAATGCAGGCAATTAACTTTTGTTTTCTCAATTTTACAAGCCTACATTGTTAAATGGAAGCACTGATAAAATTTTGAAGATACAACTTGAAAAAAAACAGTTGAGGAAAGATGCCCCTGATCAAAAAAGGTGATATAGGGCAGAGCTCAACATCTTCCATAGAAAGTCTTGTTCCAAACAACTGACAAATGAGAACAGGCCACTGAGTCCATTACATTGGATTTAGAACGGGTAAACTCATGATTGGTGTAACCACATATTTCAAATGTTGCAAATCTGAGCTGACATGACAAGATTATTTTTGATTCTCCAATGTCATAGAATAATCGAATGCTAATAGAGGGACATGTCGTAGAACAGGCAGTGTGTCCTTTTATTTAAATAAAGCTGAAGTTAGAAAAGCTGACAGTGAGAATTTGACAGTCATGTTCCGTGGATTAAACATATTTTTCGAGCATAGGAAAATAGGAAATTTGTCGATCATCATAAAAATCTAAATTCAAGCCAACTAAGTCTAAAATCTTATTCAATTAAACAATTTGCACCACTTCATCTGAACAGTAGTCTACTCCCAATGCTTGGACAGTTGGGCTTACAGCTCACTGAGGCGATGACATTGCATCTTATTTTTCTTAGTATTAAATCAACCATGGCAAAAGGCATACTNATTCAAAAGTGACCAAAACATCAGCCAGGAAGCATAGGAACTGAGAAGTGGTCTGTGGTCACCACCTGCAGAACCACTCCTTTATTGGGGGTGTCTTGCTAATTGCCTATAATTTACACCTGTTGTCTATTCCATTTGCACAACAGCATGTGAAATTTATTGTCAATCAGTGTTGCTTCCTAAGTGGACAGTTTGATTTCACAGAAGTGTGATTGACTTGGAGTTACATTGTGTTGTTTAAGTGTTCCCTTTATTTTTTTGAGCAGTGTATTTTTCGAGCATAGGAAAATAGGAAATTTGTCGATCATCATAAAAATCTAAATTCAAGCCAACTAAGTCTAAAATCTTATTCAATTAAACAATTTGCACCACTTCATCTGAACAGTAGTCTACTCCCAATGCTTGGACAGTTGGGCTTACAGCTCACTGAGGCGATGACATTGCATCTTATTTTTCTTAGTATTAAATCAACCATGGCAAAAGGCATACTGAATAGAGAGGGGAATTGAGTCGCTGGTAACCTAAAGGCCTGACATTCTTTAGCTCATTGAATAGGGGGGCTGCATTAGCCTGGCCCGTTTTAAATAACCTTCCGGGCCGGCACACTTATAAATAAATGAAGAGCAAAGGCAGATAGATGCAGAGCCATTTACATCCACACTTGTGAGCTCTGCCTGCCGCCCTGAAGACCTGGTTCGAACCCAGGCTGCAACACATCCGGCCGTGATTGGGAGTCCCATAGGGCGGCGCACAATTGGCTCAGCGTCGTCCGGGGTTAGGCCGTCATTGTAAATAAGAATTTGTTCTTAACTGACTTGCCTAGGTAAATAAAAGTTCAATTTAAAAATATGAAAAATAAAACCGACACACCCTGTTCTCAGTATCCCAGTTAAGTCCGCTGACAATGAACAAAATGGATGAACTCACAATGAGTGAGCCGCACAAATGAATGACTACTGCAAATAGGTTTCTAATGATTTCTCTCTGAAAACAAAGCAATGTCTTGTTCAGCTAAAACGATTCCAAATCTCTACCATTGGCTTTGAGTACATTGCAGGGCCATTTTCTGAGACTATACCAGGAAGACAGAGGCCAATTAAGCACTACATCATAAATCCCACTTAACATCCAAATGATACCACTAAAATTAATATGGTGACTATTAAAGTTTATGCTTTGTCATTGGCACAGTGGCAGCTATTTGGTATGACTCGATCTGTGTGTGGAAAACAGGAATTGGAAAGATGGCCTCCATTGTTTTTGCAGTGAGATAAGTAACTGATTGTCTCTAGCTTCAAACTAGAGTGTAAATGATGGGATATGAATCATTTCAAGATAACCAATACTGCGTCAGTACACTGTGTCCATTGTTTACAGCAGCCAGACTCCTGTATTAGAGAAACAGGCACATCAAACGATAATTTACTAAATTAACACCTGTGACAAACCACTCCATAATTAATTGCAGCCTCAATGAAACATGGTAATGGATAACCATCCTAAGAAGTGTCTAAAGTTCCATAGTTGGCCAATTAACCACTAGACAGGAACTATCCAACTGTGCTCATTTGTAAGGATGCACAATTGGAATGGAGATGGCCGTTTTACAGGCTCCTGACCAATCGTGCTATTTTGTGTATTTTTTGGCACTAATCTTAACATCTTTTGTACATAATGTTTCTGCCATCGTTTCCTATGACCGAAAATATATTCTGGACATCAGAACAGCTATCACTAAAGTCGATTTGGATGAGGACTTCTACTTCAACGAGTCAGAGGCGAAAGACATATTGATTATCCTGGACCAGGCCCTAATCCCTGACACTCGTAGAAGGCGAAGACTGCACTATAGAGGATGGCGCACGGGCACCCTGGTGAGACTACGGCGGTGAATTAATAAAATCACCTCTACCCTCATTCTATTGCCAAATGTGCAATCGCTGGAAAATAAACTGGACGAGCTTCATTCGAGACTATCCTATCAACAGGACATTATGAACTGTAAAATACAACGCTTCTCTGAGTCATGGCTGGACATGGATAATATACAGCTAGCTGTTTTTTTTAATGCATCGGCAGGACAGAATGGCAGAGATCAGAGTTAGTGGTGGTGTCTCTTTATTAACAACAGGTGGTGCGTGAAATGTAATATAAAGGAAGTCGCGAGGTTCTGTTCGCCTGAGTTAGAATACCTCATGATAAGTTGTAGAACATACTATTTACCAAGAGAGGTTTCATCTGTATTTTTCGTAGCTGTCTATTTACCACCACAAACCAATGCTGGCACCAAGACCACACTCAATGAGCTGTATAGGGCCATAAGCAAACAAGAAATTGCTCATCCATAGCCTGTGATTTTAAATGCAGGAAAACTGAAGTCTGTTTTACCTCAATCTACCATCATGTCACCTGTGCAACTAGAGGGATAAAACTCTAGATCACCTTAACTCCACACACAGAGGAGCATACAAAGCTCTCCCTTTGCTCTCCATTGGGCAAATTGGACCATAACTCTATCCTCCTGATTCCTGCTTACAAGCAAAAACTCAAAGAGGAAGTACCAGTGACACACCCAATACGGAAGTGGTCCGATGTAGCAACTACAGGACTGTTTTGCAAGCACAGACTGGAATATGTTCCGGGATTCATCTGATGGCATTGAGGAGTTTACACCACAAACAGAAGCCATGGATTACAGGCAACATTTGTACTGATATAAAGGCTAGAGCTGCCACTTTCAAGGAGCTAATCCGGACGCTTATAAGAGATCCCGCTTCGCCCCTTCGACAAACCATCAAACAGGCAAAGCGTCAATACAGGACTAAGACCTAATCCTACTATACCAGCTCTGACACTCGTCGATGTGGCAGGGCTTGCAAACTACAAATGGAAACCCAGCCAAGAGCTGCCCAGTGACGTGAGCCTACCAGACGAGTTAAATGCCTTCTATGCTCGCTTTGGAGGCAAGCAACACTGAACCATCCATGAGAGCACCAGCTGTTCTGGACGACTGTATGATTACGCTCTCCGTAGCAGATGTGACAAGACCTTTAAAAGCAGGTTAAAATTCACGAGGTGGATTACAAGGACTCTCAGTCAGAGCATGCACTGACCAGTTGACAAGTGTCTTCACTTACATTTTCAACCTCTGACCCAGTCTGTAATACCTACATGAACTGCTTTGAAAGGCTGGTCATGGCTCACATCAACACCATCATCCCAGACACCCTAGATCCACTCCAAATCACATACCGCCCCAACAGATCCACAGATGACGCAATCTCTATCGCACTCCACACTACCCTTTCCCTTTGCAACTGGATCCTGAACTTTGATGGGCTGCCCCCAGGTGGTGAGGGTAGGTAACAACATATACGCCATGCTGACCCTCAACACGGGGACCCCTCAGGGGTGCGTGCTCAGTTCCCTCCTGTATTCCCTGTTCACTTACGACTGCATGGCCGCGCACGATTCCATCACCATCATTAAGTTTGTCGACACTATGACGGTGGTAGACCTATTCACCGATGAGTAATCACCGATGAGACAGCCTTTAGGGAGGAGTGTGGAGCCAGGACAACAACCTCTCCCACAACGTGGGCAAGACAAAGGAGCTTATCATGGACTACAGGATACGGAGGGCCGAACACGCCCCCATTCACATCGACAGAGCTGTAGTAGAGCGGGTCGAGAGCTTCCAAGTTTCTCTGTGTCCACATCACTAAGGACCTAGCATGGTCCAATTACACCAACACAGTCGTGAAGAGGGCACAACACCTTTTCCCCCTCTGGAGGTTGAAAAGATTTGTCAAAAAGTTAAACAACTCAGATTCCCCCCAGAAATGTCCAGGAACTTGCAGGTGCCTTGGTGAAAGAGTGGGGTAACATCTCACAGCAAGAACTGGCAAATCTGGTGCAGTTGGTGGCCACACCAGATACTGACTGTTACTTTTGATTTTGAACCCCCCTTATTTCACATGTCTATGGAACTTGTTCAGTTGTGTCTCAGTTGTTGAATTTTGTTATGTTCATACAAATATTTACACATGTTAAGTTTGCTGAAAATAAACGCAGTTGACAGTGAGAGGACATTTCTTTTCTTGCTGAGTTTATATCCTGATTGCCTAGTCACTTTGACCTCTACCCACATGTACAGTGATTTTGGAAAGTACTCAGACCCTTTGACTTTCCCCCCCCAAAAATGTACGTTACATCCTTATTCTAACATCATTATTCTAAAATGGATTCAATTGTTTTTTCCCCTCAATCTACACACAATACCCAATAATGGCAAAGTGAAAACAGGTTTAGACATGTTTGCTAATTTATACAAATTTAAACACACATACCTTATTTACAAAAGTATTCAGACCCTTTGCTATGAGACTCGAAATTGAGCTCAGGTGTATACTGTTTCCATTGATCATCCTTGAGATGTTTCTACAACTTGATTGGAGTCCACCTGTGGTAAAGTCAATTGATTGGACATGATTTGGAAAGGCACAAACCTGTCTAGATAGGTCCCACAGTTGAGAGTGCATGTCAGAGCTCCGAGGCAGGATTGTGTCGAGGCACAGATCTGGGGAAGGGTACCAAAAAATGTCTGCAGCATTGAAGGTCCCCAAGAACACAGCAGCCTCCATCATTATTCAAAATAGATGAAGATTGGAACCACTAAGACTCTTCCTAGAGCTGACTGCCCGGCCAAACTGAGCAATCGGGGGAGAAGGGCCTTGGTCAGGGATGTGACCAAGAACCCGATGGTAACTCTGACAGAGCTCCAGAGTTCCTCTGAGGAGATGGGAGAACCTTCCAGAAGGAGTTTGCCAAAAGGCACCTAAAGTACTCTTAGACCATTTGAAACAAGATTCCCTGGTCTGATGACACCAAGATTTAACTATTTGGCCTGAATGCCAAGTGTCACATCTGGAGGAAATCTGGCACCATCCCTACGGTGAAGCATGGTGGTGGCAGCAGCATCATTCTGTGGGGATGTTGTTCAGCAGCAGGGACTGGGAGACTAGTCAGGATCGAGGGGAAGATGAACTGAGCAATGTACAGAGGTCCTTGATGATAACCTGCTCCAGAGCGCTCAGGACCTCAGACTGGGGCAAAGGTTCACCTTCCAAGAGGACAACGACCCTAAGCACACAGCCAAGACAAGGCAGGAGTGGTTTTGGGACAAGACTCTGAATGTAATTGAGTGGCCTAGCCAGAGTCCAGACTTGAACCCGATCTAACATCTCTGGAGAGACCTGAAAATAGCTGTGCAGCGATGCTCCCCATACAACCTGACAAAGCTTGAGAGGATCTGCAGAGAATAATGGGAAAAACTCCCCAAATAGAGGTGTGCCTAGCTTGTAGCTTCATACCCAAGAAGACGTGAGACTGTAATAGCTGCCAAAGGTTCTTCAACAAAGTACTGAGTAAAGGGTCTGAATACTTATGTAAATGTGATATTTCTGTTTTTATTTTTAATAAATTCAATAAAATGTATAAAAACCTGTTTTTGCTGTGTCCTTATGGAGGTATTTTGTGTAGATTGATGAGGGGGAAAAACGATTTAATACATTTTAGAATAAGGCTGCAAAGTAACAAAATGTGCAAAAAGTGAAGGGGTCGGAATACTTTCCGAATGCACAGTACATATTCAATTACCTCGTACCCCTGCACATTGACTCAGTACTACCTGCAACTATGCTATGGACCCAGCTAAATCAACTATTATTTTTTTGAATATCTTAGTATTTCTGATCTTGTGAAGAGCTAGCTATGTGAGTTGACCAATACTGAATTAGGCTATTGATCGGTTTTCCTGAGAATTATTTAAAAACCTTAACAATTATGCTGTTCATGCTAGCTAACAAATCATATTGCATTATAAATGTACCCGCTGTCTGTTATAATGTTAGTGAATGTTGAAGTTAATTTAGGATCCAGCAAAGGAGGTCATACCAAAATTCCATAGTTGGCATCCTATCTTATCTTCTAGTCTAGCGTTTCCCAAACATGGTCATAAGGACACCAAGGAGTGCACATTTTGGTTGTTGCCCAAGCACTACACAACTGATTCAAAATATCAACTAATCCTTGATCCCAGGACCGGGTTTGGGAAACTCTGGGCTAGTCGTTCTGTTGAGCAGCATAGCAGTGCTTGACTAAAACATGCATGCATGGCATGTTTTCTAGCACATGTGTAGGCTTGTTTTTTTTCTTGTTAGCTTTGATGCATGCTTATGGTATCTATCAGACTTCCCTTACGGAACCAGCACGGTTATACGCACACAATAATATGATTATTGTGGATAGTCAGATTAGTATAACAGTTTAAAACATTTACATGCCTTGCAAGAAGAACAATTTCCCCAATAATCCTGTTTACATGGACACATCTGAAATGAGGCTACTGACTTTTGTTGCCTAAACATCGGACCATTAGCATGGTTACTCTATGGACATCAGTCAAAGTCGTCGTTGTAAAAAAAGACAGTCTTTACAAAGCAGAATGTTGAATAAAATTATATTTACACTTACTTTACCGGTTGTACATGCTGTTTGTCCTTTTGGCAGTAGGAGGCGGCGATAGGGTATCCAGAGGAAACTGTGGTTAACCCAACTTTTTGCGGCACAGGTAGGTTCTGTCTCTTGTATTTTCAATCTATTGACGCATAGAGTACCACAGTTTTAGTCATAATACACATAAAACCTAGCAGTAAAACAAAGAAATGATTCCAATCGTTTTTTCACCACGTATTTTTCCATAGAGGATTTTAGAAACACTTAAAATAAGGGCTGTGTTTGGTGTAGACTTCCCCTGGCGTGATGTTTTGATAACTGTAAAATCCCTTTAGGACAAGGTGACTTATCAATATATTTGCCTGTATTTACCACCAAAAAAATTTATGATATTTAGCTGCTAGAATAGCTATCATAAAGAACTACAAATGCTATGATGTGGACGAGAATTACGAATCAAGAAAAAATGTTTTTGTGCTGGTCAAGGGCAGTCAAGTCTGGAGTGAACCAAGGGCTATATCTGTTCTTAGTTCTACATTTTTTGAATGGGGCATGCTTATTTAAGATGGTGAGGAAAGCACTTTTAAAGAGCAACCAGGCATCCTCTACTGACGGGATGAGGTCAATATCTGTCCAGGATACATGGGCCAGGTCGATTAGAAAGGCCTGTTCACTTAAGGTGCGGGATTCTAACCCAGAAGCTTACAAGAAATCCTGCTATGCCCTGCGACAAACCATCAAACAGGCAAAGCCTCAATACAGGACTAAGATTGAATCATACTACACCGGCTCCGACGCTCATCTTATGTGGCAGGGCTTGCAAACTATTACAGACTACAAAAGGGAAGCCCAGCCGCGAGCTACCCAGTGACACGAGCCTACCAGACGAGCTAAATCACTTCTATGATCTCTTTGAGGCAAGGAACACTGATGCATGCATGACACCATCAGCTGTTCCAGACGACTGTGTGATCACGTTCTCCGTAGCCGACGTGAGTAACACCTTTAAACAGGTCAACATACACAAGGCTGCGGGGCCAGACGGATTACCAGGACGTGTGCTCCGGGCATGTGCTGACCAACTGGCAGGTGTCTTCACTGACATTTTCAACATGTCCCTGATTGAGTTTGTAATACCAACATGTTTCAAGCAGACCACCATAGTCCCTGAGCCCAAGAACACAAAGGCAACCTGCCTAAATGACTACAGACCCGTAGCACTCACGTCCGTAGCCATGAAGTACTTGGAAAGGTTGGTAATGGCTCACATCAACACCATTATCACAGAAACCCTAGACCCACTCCAATTTGCATACCACCCAAACAGATCCACAGATGATGCAATCTCTATTGCACTCCACACTGCCCTTTCCCACCTGGACAAAAGGAACACTTATGTAAGAATGCTATTCATTGACTACAGCTCAGCGTTCAACACCATAGTACCCTCAAAGCTCATCACTAAGCTGAGGATCCTGGGACTAAACACCTCCCTCTGCAACTGGATCCTGGACTTCCTGATGGGCCGCCCCCAGGTGGTGAGGGTAGGTAGCAACACATCTGCCACGCTGATCCTCAACACTGGAGCTCCCCAGGGGTGCGTGCTCAGTCCCCTCCTGTACTCCCTGTTCACCCACGACTGCATGGCCAGGCACGACTCCAACGCCATCATTACGTTTGCAGACGGCACAACAGTGGTAGGCCTGATCACCGACAACAATGAGACAGCCTATAGGGAGGAGGTCAGAGACCTGGCCGGGTGGTGCCAGAATAACAACCTCTCCCTCAACGTAACCAAGACTAAGGAGATGATTGTGGACTACAGGAAAAGGAGGACCAAGCACGCGCCCATTCTCATCGACAGGGCTGTAGTGGAGCAGTTTGAGAGCTTCAAATTCCTTGGTGTCCACATCAACAACAAGCTAGAATGGTCCAAACACACCAAGACAGTCGTGAACAGGGCACAACAAAGTATTTCACCCTCAGGAAACTAAAAAGATTTGGCATGGGTCCTGAGATCCTCAAAAGGTTCTACAGCTGCAACATCGAGAGCATCCTAACTGGCTGCATCACTGCCTGGAACGGCAATTGCTCTGCCTCTGACCGCAAGGCACTACAGAGGGTAGTGCGTACGGCCCAGTATATCACTGGGGCTAAGCTGCCTGCCATCCAAGACCTCTACACCAGGCGGTGTCAGAGGAAGGCCCTAAAAATTGTCAAAGACCCCAGCCACCCCAGTCATAGACTGTTCTCTCTACTACCGCATGGCAAGCGGTACTGGAGTGCCAAGTCTAGGACAAAAAGGCTTCTCAACAGTTTTTACCCCCAAGGCATAAGACTCCTGAACAGGTAATCAAATGGCTACCTGGACTATTTGCATTGTGTGCCCCCACCCCAACCCCTCTTTTTACGCTGCTGCTACTCTCTGTTTATCATATAGGCATAGTCACTTTAACTATACATTCATGTACATACTACCTCAATTGGGCCGACCAACCAGTGCTCCCGCACATTGGCTAACCGGGCTATCTGCATAGTGTCCCGCCACCCACCACCCGCTAACCCCTCTTTTACACTAGTGCTACGCTCTGTTCATCATATATGCATAGTCACTTTAAACATAGCTACATGTACATACTACCTCAATCAGCCTGACTAACCTGTCTGTATGTAGCCTTGCTACTTAAATATCCTCGCTACTGTATATAGCCTCGCTACTGTATATAGCCTGTCTTTTTTACTGTTGTTTTTATTTTTTTACTTACATATTATTCACCTAATACCTTTTTTGCACTATTGGTTAGAGCCTGTAAGTAAGCATTTCACTGTAAGGTCTACACCTGTTGTGTTTGGCGCACGTGACAAATAAACTTTGATTTGAAGTGTTTAAGGGAGCGTTTGACAGTGATGAGGGGTGGCCGTTTGACCACAGACCCATTACGGACGGAAGCAATGAGGCAGTGATCCTTGAGATCCTGATTGAAGACAGCAGAGGTGTATTTAGAGGGCAAGTTTGTCAGGATGATATCTATGAGGGTGCCAATGGTTACAGATTTAGGGTTGTACCTGCTAGGTTCCTTGATAATTTGTGTGAGATTGAGTGCCTCTAGCTTAGATTGCAGGACGGCCGGGGTGTTAAGCATATCCCAGTTTAGGGCACCTAACAGTACGAACTCTGAAGATAGATGGGGGGCAATCAATTCACATATGGTGTCCAGGGCACAGCTGGGGGCTGAGGGGGGTCTATAACAAATAGAGCCAAATATATTGATAAAAGGCACCTTGTCCGGGAGAGATTTACATGGTTATCAAAACATCACATCAAAGCAACATTAAACACAGCCCTTATTTTAAGTGTTTCTAAAATTCCCTATGGGAAAAATGAATGGTGGAAAAACGATTGGAACCATTTACCATTTCACCTCTAGGTTTTATGGGTATTATTACACCTCCACTGTGGGGCTCTATTACACAATATGTAAACAATAGCCGAATGTAGTCACCTAAGCATGTTAACTTGCCTGGCAGTTCGGTTAGTCACAGTGCGAATTGCATCAGTATTGAAAATAAAAATACAAACGATACTGACCAACATACTCTAAGTCAGGTTGCTACACTACTCTGTGGATATTTTGTCTCACATTCCTAACTGTAAAACGACCAACCACACGGACAACCGGTGAAGTAACATTGTATTCACTATTTTGGCTTGTAGAGGTCGTGAGAGGAAATGTTCCTGTTCGAAACGCTAATTTCGGCATAGAATTCTTTGCAATTCAACATCGGGTTTTCAGGCTAGGACTTTAGATAAATGCAGAAAATCGCCAATCCAAATAAACATTACACCACAGTAACCATGTTATTGTTGCTTAACGTTTTTGATTCTGATTTCAGAAATTACTTTAAAGTTTGTAGGTGAAAACAATTTCTAAAGATGCATACTTGGTTTTTCCAAAACTCACTTCACTCATGCATGAGAGGGAAGCTTGCGCTACTGGTTTTGGAACATGCACAGATCAAATACACCGTTGGAACGCCGATTAAACTGTTTAACTACATGTCCTAATAATTCAAAAGATTACTCCGAAAACCAGGTATTTTAATTGACGTATGTATAATTCGATTTTGACAGAGTAATGCGTTAACATGACTATTTCCTTACTCTGACTACTGCCATAATCAGCTTAATATGGAATTATTGGTGTTCATGTAAACATTTGATAACGTTACCTGAAGTGACAGAAATGTCTGTTTACCGGTGTGTCTGATGATGCGATGTTTTTCGGGTTATCACTCTCGATTTCACCACTGTTTCCTCCTCCTGGTGTCTTCCACGCCAGCTGCAGAAACACAGCTTGATCCCTCGGAGCCAAAACACCGCATTATAAAACAAACTAAAGACGCGAGATATTTTATATAGCTAACGTTAAGCTAGTTAGCAAAATGTGTCCTAAACACAAACGTTACGTCCCATTAAAAAAATATCGCCTCAACCTCGCTGTCCGTGTGTTCAAAAACTCCCGCTGGAGATGGCTCGTTGGCAATGTTCAAACAGCTGTTATCGTGTTTAAGTAAAGCTAAACTGCCTTAAAAAATGTGATGGTACCTCACAATGAGAAATTCCCTTTGCAGCCAGTTGAATGACAGTTGTATATGTAAACTTTACTATCAAACTGGAGGCTCGCACTAAAACATTCGAACCACCACTTCCAAGAGAGAATCTGAGGACATCGTGAACGCGCAGAGGCGTACCGTTCGTGACTGTGCGGGCTCTCGTGGAATGAGCACATGTGGAGGAGATTTAACATGGTGGGTCTCTCAGGACATTGCTCATCAATCAGATTGCAATTTTGGAAAATGCTATGTTAGCAACCCAGCTCTGAAACTATCATATTTGTAGTGTATTTTTATCCTACTACTCTGCCATCCTCTGGTGCTTGTCTGTAATGGCATCCTCTAAATGTTACCATAATTTACACTGTAATGACAGTACACCACACCTGTGACTGGCCAACACACCAAATTGCCTCAGGAAAAGTTTAGTCTGGGGCCCTAAAGGCAGGTGCCCGGGGGCAAATAAGAGGCATGCTAGAGTACAAATGACAGGGAAAAAAGCAAATTGTTTTGTTAAGTTTTATTATATCAAAATACAAAACATATCTGAAGCAGAGTAAAGGTTACATGAGACTTCAGCATCTGACAATGTCAACTCAATAAGTTCTGCGGAGTCAGCATGGAATGGGTGAGAGGGAAAGGGGCCCTTAGTTGGTACTATTATCCAATACAACACTACCTTGGGCAGCAGGGCACACATCTCAGTAGACATGAATTGCTACTTCCCATGAGCCTCTGGCCAATCAATAGCTAAGAAACGCTCAACACCATTCTCTTATATCCAGGCGGAGTTGAGTTTTGATAACTGGTCACAGGATTTGGTAGCAACAACATTGAGTCACCATCAGTCGATTCTTGTAAAAATGTAAATTCTGAAAACGCTTACCTGGACCTATGTTTGTCCTGTACAACTGCGGTCCTTCCGAGGGGTGCTGAAATTCATACTTTTAATAAAAACTTGTATCGAATACAAGCACCAACATTTTCCTAATTTGTATTGCTCATACTACTTACTATGTCAATTGAGATTCAATTGGCACATGCACATAGAGTACCACAGTATGAGTCATAATACCCATAAAACATAGCGGTCAAACAGGGAAATTGTTCCAATCGTTTTTCGACCATTCATTTTCCCATAGGGGATCTTAGAAACACTTAAAATAATGGCTGTGTTTCATGTAGGCTTACCCTGGCGTGACATTTTGATAACTGTGTAAATCTCTCTAGGACAAGGTGACTTTTATCAATATATTCACCTTTACCCCCCCCCCCCCCCAAATGAAATGCTAATTAGCTGTAAATGTGGCTATCATAAAGAACTACAAATGCCATGATGATCTGGACGAGACTGCCGAATTGTGGAAAAGGTAATCATCTCTGGATTAACTATCTAATCCTGACAAGGTAAACATCTGTAGTTCTGTCCCTGAGCAAGGCAGTTAACCCACTGTTCCCATGGCACCAAAGAAGTGGATGTCGATTAAGTCAGCCCTCCGCACCTCTCTGATTCAGATTAGTTGGGTTAAATGTAGAAGACACATTTCAGTTGAATGCATTCAGTTGTACAAATGACTAGGTATCCCCTTTCCCTTCCTCTAATGTCAGTTAAACGTAGTAATGAATAAATTGGAAACATTTCTTTGAATGGACAATTCTGTGAAATGTCTTGTGAAAGTTTTAAATTGGCCCAATACCTGTTAGCAAAGGCGTCAAAAAGAGGATGTGCAAGAGCTTGCAGGGATTTGTAGTCTTGCATGATGTCTACTTTAATTCTAATTAGCATTTTCGAATCTGAGAGTAAATAGAGCCAAATATGATGATAAAAGTTTTACATGGTTATCAAATCTTCACGCCAGGGTAATCCTACACAAAACACAGCCCTTATTTTAAGTGTTTCTAAAATCCCCTATGGGAAAAATGAATGGTCAAAAAAGATTGGAACCATTTCCCTGTTTGACCGCTAGGTTTAATGGGTATTATGACACCTCCACTGTGGGGCTCTATTCGCGCTGAGCTAAGCAACACAATTAGGAAAAACTAGGTGGTCGTATTCTATAAAAGTATGAATTTCAGCACCCCACGGAAGGACCGCAGTTGTACAGGACAAACATAGGTACAGGACAAACATAGATACAGGTAAGAGTTTTCAGTATTTACATTTTTACAAGAATTAACTGATGGTGACTCAATGTTGTTGCTAGTAAATCCTGCAACCAGTTATCAAAACTCAACTCCACCTCAATATAAGAGAACAGAGTTGAGAGTTCCTCAGCTAGCCACACAACTGACTGACAACGGACGCCAATGTAGATCCACCTGTGTAGATCTCACAACATCAGATCGGTAGAGCACCCACAAGCAGAGCTACCATGGGGGGGAATGTTGCGACCCCTCTGGGGCCCAAGGGGCCCATGCACCTAAAATAAATTATGATGTACCAAAGAAAAAAACTATATTTAAAAATATAAAACATGGCAAAATTGATATACAGTTGAAGTCGGAAGTTTACATACACCTCAGCCAAATACATTTAAACTCAGTTTTTCACAATTCCTGACATTTAATCCTAGTAAAAATGCCCTGTCTTAGGTCAGTTAGGATCACCACTTTATTTTAAGAATGTGAAATGTCAGAATAATAATAGAGAGAGTGATTTATTTCAGCTTTAATTTCTTTCATCATATTCCCAGTGGGTCAGAAGTTTACATACACTCAATTAGTATTTGGTAGCATTGGCTTTACATTGTTTAACTTGTGTCAAACGTTTCGGGTAGCCTTCCACAAGCTTCCCACAATAAGTTGGGTGAATTTTGGCCCATTCATCCTGACAGAGCTGGTGTAAGTGAGTCAGGTTTGTAGGCCTCCTTGCGCGCACACGCTTTTTCAGTTCTGCCCACAAATTTTCTATGGGATTGAGGTCAGGGCTTTGTGATGGCCACTCCAAAACCTTGACTTTGTTGTCCATTTTGCCTCAACTTTGGAAGTATGCTTGGGGTCATTGTCCATTTGGAAGACCCATTTGCGACCAAGCTTTAACTTCCTGACTGATGTCTTGAGATGTTGCTTCAATATATCCACATAAGTTTCCTCCTCGTGATGCCATCTATTTTGTGAAGTGCACCAGTCCCTCCTGCAGCAAAGCACCCCCACAACATGATGCTGCCACCCCGTGCTTCACGGTTGGGATGGTGTTCTTCAGCTTGCAAGCCTCCCCCATTTTCCTCCAAGCATAATGATGGTCATTATGGCCAAACAGTTTTAGTTTTGTTTCATCAGACCAGAGGACATTTCTCCAAAAAGTAAGATCTTTGTCCCCATGTGCAGTTGCAAACCATAGTCTGGCTTTTTTTATGGCGGTTTTGGAGCAGTGGCTTCTTCCTTGCTGAGCGGCCTTTCAGGTTATGTCGATATAGGACTCGTTTTACTGTGGATATAGATACTTTTGTACCTGTTTCCTCCAGCATCTTCACAAGGTCCTTTGCTGTTGTTCTGGGATTGATTTGCACCAAAGTACGTTAATCTCTAAGAGACAGAACGCGTCTCCTTCCTGAGCGGTATAACGGCTGCGTGGTCCCATGGTGTTTATAATAGCGTACTATTGTTTGTACAGATGAACGTGTTACCTTCAGGTGTTTGGAAATTGCTCCCAAGGATGAACCAGACTTGTGGAGGTCTACAATTTTATTTCTGAGGTCTTGGCTGATTTCTTTTGATTTTCCCATGATGTCAAGCAAAGAGGCACTGAGTTTGAAGGTAGGCCTTGAAATACATCCACAGGTACACCTCCAATTGACTCAAATTATGTCAATTAGCCTATCAGAAGCTTCTAAAGCCATGACATCATTTTCTGGAATTTTCCAAGCTGTTTAAAGGCTCAGTGAACTTAGTGTATGTAAACTTCTGACCCACTGGAATTGCAATACAGTGAATTATAAGTTAAATAATCTGTCTGTAAACAATTGTTGGAAAAATTACTTGTGTCATGCACAAAGTAGATGTCCTAACCGACTTGCCAAAACTATAGTTTGTTAACAAGAAATATGTGGAGTGGTTGAAAAACGACATTTAATGACTCCAACTTAAGTGTATGTAAACTTCCGACTTCAACTGTATAATATGATATAATTGATTAAATCCTGGAATTGATCTGAGTTGTTTTTTATTATTATTTTATAAAGCTCAAATAGGGGATGCTTGTATTTGTACAAGTGTGTGGTGTGAATGGAAATACATTTTTTTGCATATCCCAATCCCCCTGAGACACCCTTGGAGAGTGGGGTCACTGCCAGGGATCAGCCATTCTTGACCGCAACTCTGGAGCAGTTAGGGTTAAGTGTCTTGCTGAAGGGCAGATCGACAGTCGGCGTGACTCGAACTAGCAACCTTTCAGTAACTGGCTCAACGATCTGACCGCTAGGCTACCTGCCACTATGTACACCTGTGTCTGTCGCTATACCGCCTTGAGGGGCCCCCTGGCCTGGGACTGGCGGCTGTGCTTCTGGTTGGCTGCTGGTGGTGGTGGTTGAGAGACCAGGGTCTTCAAATTATATATATACATATATATTTTTTTGTACGTTATTTAATACGCTTAATAGTTTAAATTTAGTTAACACACCGCCAGGACTTGAGGTAGGCCTATACAAGAAACAGCCAATGATGCCTTTTGTCTACATTTTATACAGTCTAATAAATCCATTAATATATACCATCACATAAATAATCTGTTGTTTGTGTTTAGGTAGGTCTTAAGAAACATTAGGAAATGAAAAACTTAGTTTTGAATGGCCTCTGAAAGCAAAAGTTGGATATTTTATATCAGATGACAAGGTTGAACTATAGCCTAACAGGCCCATGGGATTCAGTTCCTTTTGCTTGACTACAGGCATATAGAATGGCGCTGGATTGGATAGCTGCTGTATTACGGGCTCCTGATCAATTCTGCTATTTTGTGTGTTTGAGCTGATCTTAACTTATTAATTTGTACATAATATTTGCACCATCAGAACAGCAATCACTAACCTCGATTTGTACAAAGATTTTTACTTCAATGAGTCGTCAACGCTGGACATACTGCTCACCACGTACCAGGCCCTAATCCCTGAGATGCATAGATGAAAAAGGTGATGTAGCGAGGCTGACGTGCGGGCACTTTGACGAAACTATGTTGCCTCTACACTCCATTTTATTGGCGAACATACAATCACTGGAGAACAAACTGGACGAGCTTGGTTCTAGATTATCCTATCAACAGAACCTGAAGAACTGTAAAATCCTTTGTTTCTCTGATTCGTGGGGGTGAACAAGGACATGGATAATATACA
>QNTS01000279.1:161242-210553 GCA_003317085.1 Hucho hucho
CCATCCCCACTGTCAAACATGGAGGTGGAAACATTATGCTTTGGGTTTTTTTTCTGCTAAGGGGACTGGACAACTTCACCGCATCAAAGGGACGATGGACGGGGCCATGTACTGTCAAATCTTGGGTGAGAACCTCAGCCAGGGCATTGAAAATGGGTCGTGGATGGATATTCCAGCATGACAAATACCCAAAACACACGGCCAAGGTAACAAAGGAGTGGCTCAAGAAGAAGCACATTAAGGTCCTGGAGTGGCCTAGCCAGTCTCCAGATCTCAACCCCATAGAAAATCTTTGGAGGGAGTTGAAAGTCCGTGTTGCCCAGCGACAGCCCCAAAACATCACTGCTCTAGAGGAGATCTGCATGGAGGAATGGGCCAAAATACCAGCAACAGTGTATGAAAACCTTGTGAAGACTTACAGAAAACGTTTGACCTCTGTCATTGCCAACAAAGGGTATATAACAAAGTATTGAGATAAACTTTTGTTATTGACCAAATACTTATTTTCCACCATAATTTGCAAATAAATAAATTAAAAATCCTACAATGTGATTTTCTGGATTTCTTTTTCTCATTTCGTCTGTCATAGTTGAAGTGTCTTAAGGATCCGCCCCTTTTTTTCAATTTTCGCCGGAAATGACATACCCAAATCTAACTGACTGTGGCTCAGGACCTGAAGCAAGGATATACATATTCTTGATATCATTTGAAAGGAAACACTTTGAAGTTTGTGGAAATGTGAAATGAATGTTGGAGAATATAACACATTAGATCTGGTAAAAGATAATACAAAGAAAAAAACATGCAATTTTTTTTGTATATTTGTTTTACCATCATCTTTGAAATGCAAGAGAAAGGCCATAATGTATTATTCCAGCCCAGGCGCAATCTATATTTTGGCTACTAGATGGCAGCAGTGTATGTGCAAAGTTTTAGACTGATCCAATGAACCATTGCATTTCTGTTCAAGACTGCTCAAATGTGCCTAATTGGCTTATTAATACATTTTCAAGTTCATAACTGTGCACTCTCCTCAAACAATATTGTGGTATTGGACAGTGCAGTTAGATTAACAAGAATTTAAGCTTTCTGCCAAAATCAGATTTGTCTATGTCTACATTTAAACTCTTGTTACTTACAATCTCATGCTAATCGCATTAGCCTACGTTAGCGCAACCATCCCACGGGGGACCCACCGATCCTGTAGAGGTGCTAACTCACCACCTAAAGCACCACAAAATGTATTGATAATAGCACCAGTTGTTGTCAGAATGTGTGCAATGGAATTACAAAGTCAATATGCCCCACTTATGGGTCTCTAGAAAATGTTACTGTCATCTTTATAGTCTGCTGCAACTCTACTAATCAAATCTTTGCACCTATTGAGAGCTAGAGGCAGAACATATACAGTACACCATAAACAATGTGGCTAAATTGGAAACACACTTACTTTGCTGTCATAAAAACATTAGGAACCCCTAAAATAGTTTTTCAAAGCAGCATTGAGTATCTGTTACGTACACATACGCTGTAAAATATCTCTGATTGCACGATCTGTTGACTAGAGGAATATAGATTACACATACAGTATATTGTCATCTGCTGCTATACAGAACGCAAATGAACACCTGCATGAAAACTTTCCCTCTTTCCAAAAGCCAATTGAGTCTAAGACAAGATACAGGGTTCTTGAGCGGGCCAGCAGTAACATTTGGAGTTGAGGATCTGTGGCAGTCTTGGGAACAGACTGGTATAATGATGGACCGATTGTAGAGCCACATAGTTATTCATCATTCCCATTGGCCAAGCTAGCCATGTTAGCGTTTCCCAAGATCAACTTGGCAGGAATGATTCATTGCAGGTAAAATTAAGCAAATCATTAATTCCAGTGCTTTCCAGTTATTCGTAACAATTTGTAAAACCCTGTATCTTTATCTTAGTCTGTAATAAACCGATGACACTTGCACCCTTTTTTTGTTATTTATTTTGTTTTGTACAGAACTGAAATGGTTTGCCTCAAAGGCATTTATGTGTCAGTGGAGTATAAATATTCTCTATTTGTATGATTCTGTTTAGCTAAAAAAGCAACAAATGGATATAACAATTACATTAAATAATACACCATGAAAACCATTGACACCAAATGTATTCTATTTCTGTTTGATTTATAATACTAAATTATTAAAACTAATTTGTAGCATTTAGAATAATTCAGTCACTCACATAGAGATCTAGTGGTCTGCTACATGTCACAATGTACCACTGAAACAGACAGTACACTACTCAGTTCCCACTCACTCTGCAATATACTCTGTGTATCATATTCTCATGTACAAAAAAATATATATGACAAGGTATGTTTTTTCCAAACATTATTTACTCTGTGTTTGCATCTGCTGTAGTCTTTTCACATTTTTGTTTACTAGTATTTTTTAAAAACCTTTATTTAACTAGGCAAGTCAGTTAAGAACAAATTCTTACTTACAATGACAGCTTAGGAACAGTGGGTTAACTGCCTTGTTCTGAATAACAGATTTTTACCTGGTCAGCTCAGGGATTTGATCTAGCAATCTTTTGATTACTGGCTCAATGCTCTAACCACTAAGCTACCTGCCACCCCAACTAACTAGTAACCCACAAGGTTGATTTTATTTCATACTGTACATCTTGCTTGGCCTCGACTTGACTGTGTACAGTACAGTACTGTGCAGTGTTTTCAAATGTAATTTTCTTGGGGTGGCATAATGGTTTGGCATTTTGTTATACAGCTATGTTTTGGTTTTTACATAATTTTGTGTGGAACTCAGATTGGCGTATGGGAGAGTACCAGTGCTATATTCAAAATAACAACATATAATAAGTGTGCTCTACCAGAGGAAGTAAAATTATGAAAATAATTACTCAAATAAAACACTGTCCCTGAAAACTTGTGTTTTAGCACCAGAGGTTCTTACTCTACAGACTCATTTAATGAATTAGGCATACAACAACCATCAAAGACCAAAATACATAGGGACTTTACAATGCTCTGTAATGCTCTATGCTCTGCTATGTAGTAGCATCACTCCTTGGGGAAAGCAAACAACAACTGCGCTCATATCTTAGTTCAAACCAAATAAGAAATAAGGACCAAACATCTCCTCTTCCATACAGCAAACGACTATGATGACAGTTCCTCTTACAAGGTGTTACTTTGCCGACCCCAGGTTGCAAACAATATGACCGATATTAGATGACCTCTGAGGATGGTCCAGATACACCAGAAAAATAGCTATTGCTATACTTGACCGACAGTATCATGTCATTGTTAACTGTAAAATGTACAGCTGTACAGTTTAGATGTGGGCCACTACATCATGTAACTGCTTGTATATCTCCTGAAGTCATTTAAACAAATGCCCCAAATATCTGTAAAAACATAACGGGAAATCCCAGTTACACATGATTGAGTAGGTGAAGTAATGCACTGTATAATCAGTTTAGCTATGGTTGTTTGTAGCTCAGTTGGTAGAGTATGGTACTTGCAATGCCAGGATAGTGGGTTCAATTCCTGGGACCACTAATATATAAAATTATGCACACATGACTGTAAGTTGCTTTGGATAAAAGCGTTTGCTAAATGTAAGATATTACATCATTATTATGATATAGTCACATCAGAGTGTATTCACACACAACACACAGAAGCTTGGTTATTACATATCATATTCATATTCAGAGTCATGAAATGTCAAAAAAATATATCTATACATATTATTATTATTAAAACATTTAGACTTGACTTGAACTTAAAGAATGCATTTCAGAATTATAAATGGTACATTGATTAGTCCGTGGCATGATTAAGCAGCAACTTATTTTGTCTTATTCGCTGAACTCAAAATTACAGCAAATATATTAGGCTAGCATCATATTTTCACCAAAGATAACCAATCATTGGTCCACAACCCCTTGAATGGGAAGTGACTCTATCCAGGCGATGCCATTTCAATCATTCCAATTCTCTCCAGAGCCACAGTTTTTCAACCTCTGCCCATTGTGATACACAATAGTACTCTCTGCTTCAAATCCAAACTGTGGGAGAGTTGGATCAATGTATGTGCTTTGATTGCATCTTAAAGTTGGCAAAATGCTATTGTTTTATTCAAAAGGTTCAGGTTAGTCGGTTTTGTGATTTCTAAATCCTTCTCATGCGACACCACTCCGCACTCAATATCACCACTCCACTAACTCAGTATACTGGCAATATATGTATAATATTCCCCAAAATATTGATGATTATAATGACAGGACGGAGCAATCAATGTCTCATTTTGTCCAGCATCAACACCCATGTACTCTGTACCAAGAACGACATGGGAGTCATAATAATGAAATTCTACATATCGTTCTACATATTTTACATATCCTCTCTTCTCATATATATTCAGTATTGTATATGCATTCCCTCTTTTCACAGCAACATTCAGACACTTTAACATGCAATGATCTCTCTGATAAACACTATGTACATTTTATCCATATCCATTGCACATTAAATGGTAAATATATTTCTATTTTTAAGAGGGACATTCTACTGCTCCCCTTCCCTAATGCTTTACAGTATTCCCTTCATGTTAAACTCTTCAAAAAAATCTGACTGTGTGCACATCTCAAAAAGTATATTTTTCAGATGTCTTAGGCCTTGGGAAACCCATTCATTTTTAAATACTGTACATTCTGAAAAATAGCAAAGGGCTTATTCCCTCTATCTGGATATTCATGGTCAATATTTAAACTTTTTGAAAGTTGGTGATTATTAATGTGGTTGCTGAAAGCAAGAGCATTATTGTTATTCAACATACTTATTTAGTTATGTGCTACTTATCAACTTTGGAGAGGTGTTTATCATCCTCTCTACATTCAGCTTACATAACAGACACATGTACAGAAACAACAGAATATGACGCACAGAGCCCTTGCCAGCCTTGGGGATATTCTACAAATATCTACAAAGGGTCCGTCTGGGTGGAGAAGGCAAAAGGCCAGTTTGCATTATTCCGATTTCTGCATTACTCTGATGATACTTTAAGGGCCACAATATATTGTAAATGTAAATGTGTAAATATAACGTAAATATATATACAGTTGAAGTCGGAAGTTTACATACACCTTAGCCAAATACATTTAAACTCAGTTTTTCACAATTCCTGATATTTAATCCTAGTAAATATTCAGTGTCTTAGGTCAGTTAGGATCACCACTTTATTTTAAGAATGTGAAATGTCAGAATAATAGTAGAGAGAATTATTTATTTCAGCTTTAATTTCTTTCATCACATTCCCAGTGGGTCAGAAGTTTACATACACTCAATTAGTATTTGGTAGCATTGCCTTTACATTGTTTAACTTGGGTCAAATGTTTTGGGTAGCCTTCCACAAGCTTCCCACAATAAGTTGGGTGAATTTCTCCTGACAGAGCTGATGTAAGTGAGTCAGGTTTGTAGGCCTCCTTGCTCGCACATGCTTTTTCAGTTCTGCCCACAAATTTTCTATGGGATTGAGGTCAGGGCTTTGTGATGGCCACTCCAATACCTTGACTTTGTTGTCCTTAAGCCATTTTGCCACAACTTTGGAAGTATGCTTGGGGTCATTGTCCATTTGGAAGACCCATTTGCGACCAAGCTTTAACTTCCTGACTGATGTCTTGAGATGTTGCTTCAATATATCCACATCATTTTCCTCCTCATGATGCCATCTATTTTGTGAAGTGCACAAGTCCCTCCAGCAGCAAAGCACCCCCACAACATGATGCTGCCACCCCCGTCCTTCACGGTTGGGATGGTGTTCTTCGGCTTGCAAGCCTCCCCCTTTTTCCTCCAAACATAACGATGGTCATTATGGCCAAACAGTTTTAGTTTTGTTTCATCAGACCAGAGGACATTTCTCCAAAAGGTAAGATCTTTGTTCCCATGTGCAGTTGCAAACCATAGTCTGACTTTTTTATGGCGGTTTTGGAGCAGTGGCTTCTTCCTTGCTGAGTGGCCTTTCAGGTTATGGTGATTTAGGACTTGTTTTTACTGTGGATATAGATACTTTTGTACCTGTTTCCCCCAGCATCTTCACAAGGTCCTTTGCTGTTGTTCTTGGATTGATTTGCACTTTTTGCACCAAAGTATGTTCATCTCTAGGAGACAGAACGCGTCTCCTTCCTGAGCAGTATGATGGCTGCGTCTTCCCATGGTGTTTATACTTGCGTACTATCGTTTGTACAGATGAACGTTGTACCTTCAGGCGTTTGGAAATTGCTCCCAAGGATGAACCAGACTTGTGGAGGTCTACAATTTTTTTTCTGAGGTCTTGGCTGATTTCTTTTCATTTCCCATGATGTCAAGGAAAGAGGCACTGAGTTTGAAGGTAGGCCTTGAAATACATCCACAGGTACACCTCCAATTGACTCAAATTATGTCTATTAGCCTATCAGAAGCTTTTAAAGACATAATTTTCTGGAATTTTCCAAGCTGTTTAAAGCACATTCAACTTAGTGTATGTAAACTTCTGACCCACTGGAATTGTGATACAGTGAATTATAAGTGAAATAATCTGTCTGTAAACAGTTTTTGGAAAAATGACTTGTGTCGTGCACAAAGTAGGTGTCCTAACCGACTTGCCAAAACTATAGTTTGTTATCAAGAAATTTGTGGAGTGGTTGAAAAATTAGTTTTAATGACTCCAACCTAAGTGTAAGGAAACGTCCGACTTCAACTGATGTACTGTGTAAATAATATAACAATATACTACTTTAGTTACTTCAGTTCGTGTTTCAATGTTGGCAAGTGTCGAAAATGACAATGGTCATTCAATAGGTTTCTTTTTGCTGACAAGGTTTTTGACTGGGATGCTTCAATTCAGTGAAAGAATTGTGCCATTGTAAATCAGACCTGGTTTCTCTCATAAACAAACAAAGCTAAGTGTCAATAATATATGACTTGAAGAAGTTCCTGTAACTTATGTTTACTTAAAAAGTAAAATGGGTATCTGAAAGAGCCTTGGGTTTTCAAAGATGAACTTAGCCTTAAGATGCTTTTGGTAAACCGGGCCCAGGATAATAGTTGAGAGTTGATAATGATATTAATGGCGTAAGGCAGTTTTGTTCCTTACCTGAACCACTACCAATTGATTTTGGGCAAGCAGTCACCCTTGTGGAAAAAGTACTCTACATAAATATCATTTTCATATATGAAATACAAAATATCAGAAAATATATATACGCATATATGTAATTGCATGCATATATTGTCCAATTTATTTAAAATATATACTTTTTCATAACACATTGTGCAATATATGCTATAATTGTATGTAGAATATATTTTTGTATATTTAATATATTTTCTATAATAGAATATGTTCCTTGCACTTTGGATCGTCATATTTATATAATTCTTCTGGGAGGGTTTGAAAATAAATGCCAAAAAATTCCTAAATAATCATTGGATACATGTTTTTTGTAAAAAATGAGAGAAACCATAACCTATTTCTAAATGTTATTGCCATAACAAAGCACCTTGATTTTGATTTAACGTGTAAAGAAATTGAATTGAAGCTTACAGTGTCAATAAATCCTGTTGGATCAGCACAAATGAAGGAATATTTCAAAATCACCAGTCTAGGAAGGGAATAGTATGCTAATTATTTAAAGTATCAGGCTATACTGTGAGTATGTTAACATGCACAGTAATAATTCGATATAAACTGATTATGGCAGTAGGCAGATTATGCCATAGTCATGTAAACACCTTATTCTGCTATCTTAATCGGCATAAAGTCAAAATCGAAGTAAGCATACGCCGATTAAAACAAGGGTTTTCTGAGCAATCTTTCAAATTATTAGGACATCTAAACACCTTAATCGGTGTTCAGCAGTGTATTTGATCTTCGGAATAAATTAATGTATGCGTCTTAGAAGTAGTTTTCACATAGAAACTTTATATGTCCGAACTCAGATTCAAATATGCTTCCCAAAAATAACATGGTCGCTGTGGTAGAACGTTTATTTTGATTGGTGATTTTCTGCATTTATCAGAGTGCCATCAGGCAGCCTGATTTCAGATGTGTCCATGTAAACAGGATTATTATGGAAATTGTTCTTCTTGAAAATATGTAAATATTTTAATCAAACTATTATATTAATCTGACTATCCACAATAATCCTATTATTGTGTGCATGTAACCGTACTCAATATCATGTGTTTACAAGTGCAACGTGGGGGAATTACTGAATATCCTGATCCTGCCGACTACGCCAAATGTAACACTCGGGTTCAGTTTAGCCACAAATTGATAATAAACCATCCAAAAAGTCCTGTACTGTCAAACAAAAGTCAAGAAACTGTGGCCATTTGACACAACTTCTAACTTGTTCCTCAGCTGAGGTTTCTCACTTGAAGTCCAACAGAACACACTGTAACCTGGCTCCATAAAACCATAGTAGAATAACTTTGAGACTTTCTTCTTTAGCAATTTTTTTTGTCTTTCAACTCTTTGAGGTACATGACTAGGCATCCACAATATGTCATCTGTTTATGGTGTAAAATACATATGCAGGCAAAGTACAGTATATAAGTTCTAAACGCCAAAAAATTAAATAACATGAGCATCGTCATCCATGATTCAGACTCTCTAGGACTCAATGTACACATCCTGCTTAAGAAGCACCAAGATGGATGTTGAAAGGCGTGTGGTTGTATTGCACCAACCTTAAAACATCAAGTATGATCAATTACAGTATATTTTAATATTGTGGTAGCTGTCATTCCTCTGAAATTACTAATCTCTCAGCAAGTAGAAATACCACTTTCAGATTTTGTGAGTTTGTTAGCACCTGAAGTTGCAACTCTTAAAGGAAAACTCCACACAAAAACTATATTTTGATATTTATTTCATTAGTCCATTGTTGACATAGTCCCAAAATGTTGACTATGTCAACAATGAAGTAATGAAACAAATACCAAAACTTTGGGGGGGAGTTTACCTTTAAGTGCCTTTATTGTACAGTATCAATAAGATACCCAATGAGGGAAATGTGTTAATATACCCAAATCAAAGTGCCTGCTTTACATAATTCAGAGAAATGTCAAACCAACAGTGAACCAAACAGTTGATCAAAGTGCCTGCTTTACATAATTAAGAGAAATGTTAAACCAACAGTGAACCAAACAGTTGAACCAAAACATATGAGCAATTGGTCTCAAGTGCACAGCAGCACCTGTGTTCCTACATGTATGAGTGAAACCATTCCAAACACCCCTCTCCTTTTCTGACCACCACCAGATCCCCCCCCCCCCATTGACATGATAATACATGTCAATTTATAAAAAAGAAGCACCCTTCAATGACAGGAAAACACATTTAAAAAATATTTAAACTTTAGCCTCTCTGCGTAGCCGTTATTCCACAAGAAGCTCCTCCATTGATCTTTCCGAAGGAGAATAGACAAGTGTCGAGACATTCTCCTCATCACAGCCATGTGGAATTCCAAGCACATAAAGAGAAAAAGATGCCAAAGCTACAAATAAAGCAAATGGCCATCAAAGGCAGTTACTTTCATAAACAATTGAGAACAAAATTACAAAAAAAGACCCCCAAAAAAGAAACAAAACTGATGGAGGCAACCAGAAGAAGCCCTATAAAGGCCATCATAAGCCTCTTGTTCATCAAATCAAGCCCATATGAATGAAAAAATACTATAGTATACTATGGCATACTATGGCACAAAATCCTATCCTCCTCTCATTACAGTACACGTGATGTTTTTATTGATTAAGGAAGTTGATTAAGGAAGTAGTATTTTTGGCATTACTATAGTACTTTTTAAATAGGATATGGAGCCCTCTGAACTATTCACAATGCTACAGTAAGTGTAATAGTAGAAGTGAAGATGGCATCAAATAAAGAGAAAAACAAACATTATTTAGCAAAATGGCAAAAGACAAAATTTTGCTCCAGTGCAAACTCCATTCCCAGACGATGACACACCCAAAGTGCAACCTGAATAGTAACTGTGTTGTGTAGAGTGTGTGAGGTTGTATGCCTTGAGATATGTACAGTAGCCTACAGTGTAGTACCTGCTCTGTTCAAATGGAGCATAATCTCAATTTAATCCCTTCCCCTCACCCTATTCAAAATAGATCTATGAGCTTTTGTGCTTACTTTATGACAGATCTTCCCCATAAGGGGAATTACTCACCATTCCTTTATGGGGTTAAGGGAGAATAAAATTGAATTAATATTTATACAGATTAACTAAACTGTACAATCACCTAAATGATTCCAAGAGAATACTTGATGATGGATACTGTATGTCCACAACATATCAAATATGTAAAGCATAACATGCTCCCTAATTCCCTAATAGCCATAACTTCAGTTATGGTGTGTCAAAAGACCATAGATTTTTGATCTGCATGATATCATTCTACAACTTATAGTAGACCTACATCGACCTAATCATATTTTGGTATATATTGTGACCAATTGGATTTTTACATTTGGAGTTATTAAAATTGTGTCAAATTTCAACAAAACCCTGATTAAATAAGTTATAAGATAATAAAAAACATACACGCCAGTACAGTTGTGTTCAGCTAGCTAAGCCTCGCTGTGGTGCTATGTCCTGTGCTCTGAGGTATATTTTGTAGGATGTGAGTGAGAACCCTGTGTGGATGGGAGAGTCTCTGGGAGGTGATAGAGGGCTGGCAGAGTGAGGCAGGTGAGGATACTCGGGTGAGCAAGGTGCTGTAAACTGAGACCTATCTAAACTTCATGGGCTGTTTTTACAATGGGGCCATGAGCTAAGCCTGGACTGAAGTATAAAGATGAGATAAGGACCTCAGACGGGTCCTTTTCCAAATGGTTAGAACATTTGTTTCAAAGTAATCTATGTTGTAGCACACAGTATTGCTTCCCTCAAATTAATTGTTTTGCACTGGAGTAAAACTTTAGAAACATTGGATAGCCACTGTTTAACTTTCAATTTCTTTTAAAAAAGGAACTTAAAACCATTGATTGATGCTGGGGAATGACCAACGCTTTAGACTGAGAGGTCGTTTTCCAGGTGGGGTTTTGTGGCATTTTGGGGGAAGAGTGTAACCTGACTCCCCCACAGTGTCAGAGGAGAGTGGCATGGTCTGGGTCCATGTTTTCCATGCTGGCCAAAATGGCCTTCTGGTCCTCCCGGGGCGGGCGGCGGTACAGCAGAGCGGAGAAGCGGGCATACGGGTCCTGTCTGACTGGCCGTTTCTTCTTCTTGCGGAGGTAGAGAGCTTCTTCGGGCTGGAGTACCTGAGAGGTGTAGTCCTGCTGGGTCTGAGAGATGAAGACACCTAGAGGTTGGGAGGGGGATAGCGACATGCAGGTCAGAGGTGAGCGAGCCCTAGGTCAGGATAAGAGGGCAGAGGTGGAGAATAAGGGTCCTGGGTGCTATCAGACAGACATTGGGCCGGAAGGTGAGGCATGCAAAACACACAGGAAACCATGGGTCAGAAAACAGGGTTGTTGAATTAGAGAATGAGATCAGTTCCAATCCAAGGTAAATACTTTACACTGTACCACTCACCATACCATACCACCACATTATGGTTATTTGCGCACAATACTCTAAGAGAGTGGATACTTCCCAATCAGCAAAATGTAAACGTTACTCGAGCTACATCATCATAACGCCCCCATCCTCAATAATGATAAATTAACACATTTGGGTAGCTACAGTAGGCTTTAGGTTTAGCAAATGCTAGCTAGCCAACAGTCCATAAAATGCATTTCAATGCCAGATGAATGACACTATTGGTTTGAATGTTTCAAATTCAATAAAGGACTTCTACAATGTGGCACCTACATGCTTGGCACCAAAGTAAGGTAGTTGTTGGGCACCAAAATATTTTTCTTACAATGGTTCAAATAGGTTAATGAGTTGGAAATGCAACATGAATAAGTGAGACATTGAATTGTATGATTCAAAAGATAAATTGCATTAACTGATCATCTACAGTCATTTAATACCTGTGCAAGTATTACTAGAAATTATGTCATGACTCTGGAGAAAGTTGGTGTCAAAGTTAGGTTTCTGGAGAACTGCAGTACTCATTGAGGGAACTACCTTGGTGTTACCACCACTACGGCTGGGTATCAGAGATGGGGAAAATATCACACCATGGTACCTTATCACACCATAGTGGCGTGCCGCTGAGTAGATAGCATCGTATGATGCATATATGTAATTTGATTGGCGCCTGTAAAAGAGAAAGTCCTTGTTAATCCTGTTGTGGTGAAGTCTCTAAAAATGTATATATGGCTACTAAAAACAAATCTGAGTCTGCCAGACACAATTTCTGTCAAAAGAGCGGTATGCCACAAAATGTGCATGTTAATCAATCATTGTCTTACGTCAGGACCATACATCCACAACGCCAGAGGACTCACCTGTTTTTCTTCTGGACTTGGAGTTGTTGATGTTGACCACCATCATCTTCTTGGCCTTTTTAATATGTTGGTATCTCAATGCATCAAACCTCTCAGACCCCGCAGGGGCACTCAGCTCACCTCGACGATTTCTGAACAAAAAAGGAGGGAGAAGACACGTAACCCTGAGGAACATCTGTCTACTGAACCTCTCTGTCTGCATGAGAGGCCCTCAAAGTCCAAGGATCAAACCTTATGAATTCAGCTTCACATTACGTTTGGAACAATGTGACACACCTGAGGTTTCTGACTGAACCAAGCCAATAGTTTGGCCAAACAAAATCAAGAGGTATGTTTGTGTGACTTGAATCTAGTAGTATTTTATACTATCTGTTCTACGATTTGTTAAATAATATAATAATCCTTGTAACAAAGTTGTGATACGTAAATGTATCCCAAGGTGAGGTATACAAGATTATTACAGTGCTTAAACATTTAGAAAAAATATTTGCACATGTTATTTTCAGAGGGGAGTGAATATTTTGTAATTTTTTTAAATAAACCATACAAATGGAATTTGATTTCAAGCTTAAGTGTAAAAAGCAACACTTTATTATGGTTTATTTTGCCATTTTTATTCTGAAAATAACAGTTGCAAATCTGAAACAATATTGTCATTTGTAGAACATGAACGAGTATTCCTATCCAGATACCGAGGCACATTAAAACGGCAGCCCACAGATTCTGTCACCAGTTTCTCACAAGGCACGGAAAACAAATAGCATTTCAAAGGGTCTGTCCTCCAGCTGTGGCTGCAGAGAGAAATTGAAGGCTGTTAGAAGAGGGGGAAAATCACAGCTGAGCGACAAAGCATCATCAATATGTATTCATAGACATGGATACTGTCTACAATGGGCTTCACCATGCTGACAAGGAGAGATGGCGGGAGGGGAAAATGGCTACTTGGGAACAGTCACATAATGAAAAAATAAGCCAAAACCAAAACGAAGCACTCGGACAACAAATGTAACAAGAGTTAATTCAGATATTTGTTTTTTGGGGGGGGAACTGAATAGCAATATTTAGCGATGGCATGCATGGCAGTTTGCACATGGAACAGGACTTTAAAGGGGAATACTCTGAAAAGTGGTCCTGTATGGCTCAGTTGGTAGAGCATGGCGCTTGCAACGCCAGGATTGTGGGACTGATTCCTGGGGCCACCCATACTTAAAATGTATGCACATATGACTGCAATTCGCTTTGGATAAAAGCGTCTGCTAAATGGTATATATTATATTATATATAAAAGCACTTCATAGGACTGTGGACCTAAAAACAGGGGGTGCTTGGTCCCCCTCACACCCTGGGCTAATGCTACTTTCCCAACAATATCAAGAAAGTGCGTCAACAGTTGTGGAAGGACACTTGCTTCACATGGTAGTGAGAACTGTTCTGCAGTCCAAACTTACAAATGCAATTAGGTTATTTGCGTGTTTTGTTTCATACTGACTGGAGTTAAGGGAGTTCAGACTGCCAATCAAATAAAATATTTCCTAAGAGCATAGGTCCAAAATATTTAATTGGTGTATTATACAAAGCACCTTAAGTAAGAAAGGATAGTATGTCTACTGCTTGAGAGGAATGCTAAGAATGTAACAAGTCAAAGAGGACATAACAAAGTGCCCATTGCCACAACCCACAAGACTAGACGAGAGAGACAAACTACTACAGCCTGGACAATCTATAGTATAACCTTGGGTAGGCTTAGAAAAGGGCTATTACAATTGTAATCGTCTTTGTCAGATAAATATATATTTCCTCTGATATCTACTGCTCATTCTTAATGAAGACACAAAAGAATGTACAAAAAAGTAAGGATAAGTGCAGCTAAGCTGCCAAGGTAACACCATTATACATAATACTGCTTCTGTAGTCAACAGAACAGACAACATTTTTGTCTGGGCCTTGCTTGTGCAAGGAATTTCTTTCAGCTTTTTATGTGTACCTGTCAGCTGTCATGGTAGTTAACCAAAACAATCTTAATCGAAAAATGACTAGTGTTAGCATACATCTCAAGCATGCAGTTGTGTCAGTGATTCAGTGCCTTCAGAAAGTATTCACACCCCTTGACTTTTTACACTGTTTTTTGTGTTACAGCCTGAATTTTAAATTGATTAAATTTAGATTTTTTTGTCACTGGCCTACACACAACAGCCCATAATGTGAAAGTGGAATATTTTTTCTAAATTTTTACAAATAATTTAAAAATGAAAAGCTGAAATGTCTTGAGTCAATAAGTATTCAATCCCTTTGTTATGGGAAAGGGGGATACCTAGTGAGTTGTACAACTGAATGCTCTCACCGGAAATGTGTCTTCCACATTTAACCCAACCCCTCTGAATCAGAGAGGTGCGGGGGGCTACCTTAATCAACATCCACAGCGCGCAAGGAACAGTGGGATAACTGCCTTGCTCAGGGGCAGAATGATAGATTTTTACCTTGTCAGCTTGGGGATTTGATCCAGCAACCTTTTGGTTACTGGCCCAATGCTCTAGGCTACCTATGGCAAGCCTACATAAGTTTAGGAGTAAAAATGTGCTTAACAAGTCAAATAATAAGTTGCATGGACACACTCTGTGTGCAATAAAAGTGTTTAACGCTACTTTTGAATGACTACCTCATCTTTGTACCCCACACATTCAATCATCGGTAAGGTCCCTCAGTCGAGCAGAGAATTTCAAACAGAGTCAACCACAAAGACCAGGGAGGTTTTCCAATGGCTCACAAAGAAGGGCACCTGTTGGTAGATGGTAGAAATAAAAAAAGCAGACATTGAATATCCCTTTGAGCATGGTGAAGTTATTAATTACACTTTGGATGGTGTATCAATTCACCCAGTCACTACAAAGATACAGGTGTCCTTCCTAACTTATTTGCCGGAAAGGAAGGAAACCGCTCAGGGATTTCACCATATTTTCAAGCATAGTGGTGGCTGCACCATGTTATGGGTATGCTTGTAATCGTTAAGGACTGTGGAGTTTTTTTTCTGGATAAAAAAAGGAATGTAGCTAAGCAAACAGGCAAAATACTAGAGGAAAACATGGTTCAGTCTGCTTTCCACCAGACACAGGGAGATTAATCCACATTTCAGCAGGACAATAACTTAAAACACAAGGCCAAATATATACTGGAGTTGCTTACCAAGAAGACGGTGAATGTTCCTGAGGGGCCAAGTTACAGTTTTGACTTAAATCTACTTGAAAATATATGGCAAGACCTGAAAATGGTTGTCAAGCAATGACAGCTTGAACATTTTTGAAAATAATAATGGGCAAAGGTTGCACAATCAGGTGTGGAAAGCTCTTAGAGACTTACCCAGAAAGACTCACAGCTGTAATCGCTGCCAAAGGTGCTTCTACAAAGTATTGACTCAGGGGTGTGAATACTTATGTAAATAAGCTATTTCTGTATTTCATTTTCAATAAATTTGCAAACATACAGAACTAGTCAAAAGTTTGGACACACCTACTCACCCTAAGGTCTTTCTTTATTTTTACTATTTTCTACATTGTAGAATAATAGTGAAGACATCAAAACTATGAAATAACACATATGGAATCATGTAGTAATCAAAAAAGTGTTAAACAAATCAAAATATATTTTATATATGAGATTCTTCAAAGTAGCCACCCTTTGCCTTGATGACAGCTTTGCACACTCTTGGCATTTTCTCAACCAGCTTCATAAGGTAGTCACCTGGAATGCGTTTAATTTAACAGGTGTGCCTTGTTCAAAGTTAATTTGTAGAATTTCTCTCTCTTCTTAATGCATTTGAGCCAATCAGTTGTGTTGTGACAAGGTAGGGGTGGTATACAGAAGATAGCCCTATTTGGTAAGACCAAGTCCACAATATGGAAAGAACAGCTCAAATAAGCAAAGAGAAAAGACAATCCATCATTACTTTAAGACATGAAGGTCAGTTAATGCGGAAAATTTGAAGAATTTTGAAAATGTCTTCAAGTGCAGTCACAAAAACCATCAAGCGCTATGATGAAACTGGCTCTCATGAGGACCGCCACAGGAAAGGAAGACCCAGAGTTACCTCTGCTACAGAAGATAAGTTCATTAGAGTTTACTGCACCTCAGATTGCTGTCCAAATAAATGTTTCACAGAGTTCAAGTATCAGACACATCTCAACATCAACTGTTCAGAGGAGACTGTGTGAATCAGGCCTTCGTGGTCGAATTGCTGTAAAGATACCACTACTGAAGGACACCAATAATAATAAGAGACTTGCTTGGGCCAAGAAACACGAGCAATGGACATTAGACCAGTGGAAATCTGTCCTTTGGTCTGATGAGCCCAAATTTGAGATTTTTGGTTCCAACCGCCGTGTCTTTGTGAGTAGGTGAACGGATGATTTCCGCATGTGTGGTTCCCATGAAGCATGGAGGAGGAGGTGTGATGGTGCTTTGCTGGTGACACTGTCAGTGATTTATTTAGAATTGAAGACACACTTAACCAGCATGGCTACCACATCATTCTGCAGCAATACGCCATCCCATCTGGTTTGCCCTTAGTGGGACTACAATATGTCTTTCAATAGTACAATGATCCAAAACACACCTCCAGGCTGTGTAAGGGCTATTTGACCAAGAATGAGAGTGATGGAGTGCTGCATCAGATTACATGGCCTCCACAATCAACCGACCTCAACCCAGTTGAGATGGTTTGGGATGAGTTGGACAGCAGAGTAAAGGAAAAGCAGCCAACAAGTGCTGAGCATATGTGGGAACTCCTTCAAGACTGTTGGAAAAGCATTCCTCATGAAGCTGGTTGAGAGTATGCCAAGAGTGTGCACAGCTGTCATCAAGGCAAAGGATGGCTATTTTTAAGAATCAAAAATCGAAAATATATTTGTATTTGTTTAACACTTTTTTGGTTACTACATGATTCCATATGTGTTATTTTACAGTTTTCATGTCTTCACTATTATTCTACAATGTGGAAAATAGTAAAAATAAAGAAAAACCATGGAATGAGTAGGTTTGTACAAACTTTTGACTGGTACTATATCTAGAAACATGTTTTCAATTTGTCATTATGGGGTTTTGTGTGTAGATAAACGTTTCTTAAAGTATGGGTCGCGAGGCTGCTAAAGCAGAGCGGGGCTCTGCTTTAGCAGCGGGGCTCTGCTTAGTTTGGCAGCTGCCGGAGTGGGAGTGGGAGTGGGAGTGGGAGTGGGAGAGGTAGAGGTAGAGGTAGAGGTAGAGGATGATGCCCGTGTGCTTCGCGGTTTACCGGATCTTTTTCCTGCAGTTTTCTTGTAGATCACTCCGCGACCCACACGCTGCAGCGCTGTAGTCAAGCCACTGACTTGTTATTCCCACTCGCCATCACTAACCGCTGTCATGAAATGGACTCATGCTAGCCACAAGTTCTGACTGAGCTCAGTCGTCATGAAACGCAAATACAGTGATGACTTTTTGTCTCTTTCATACAAACTTTGAGAAATAACGAGGAGCGCACACAATGTGTTTTGTGTGGGGAAGTGCTTAGTAACGAGTCTCAAAACGAACAAATTAATAAAACGACACGTGCTGACCAAACATCCAGGCATACATGACGGTAAACCCAGGGAGTTATTTCAGAACACGGCAGAATGCTTCAGGAAACAGTGCTTCGAAAGTGGAAAAGTAAGTCAACTAGAAAGTCATTGTTGTCATTTTATAACAGGTGATGATAAGCTAGTACTATTTCTCATAGTAGTAGATGTGAGTTTCTCTTTCAAACAATCCCCTGGCCTTGTAACGTTACACAGCTAACTAATAGCTAACGTTAGCCAAAGCAAGGTAACTAGCAACTGATAGTGCAACCATAAGAAACAGTAAAGATGAAGATGAAAAATTATCAGGCCTACTGTACATTTAACTGTAGAAATTATTATTGAAAACAAGTCTAGCTTGGAACTGTTGTTGTTAAAATACAAGTAATACGTTTTATTCTGAACTGGAATAAACTGATTGAAGCAAGATGCTTTTTGAGGCAAACACTCACACAGTTCTGGGTTGCTAATCTACAGCAGGAAGCGGTCTCCTGCCTGACTGAGAAAGCAGTAGATCAGTTTATTCCTATTCAGAATAAAACATATGTATTTTAACAGCAACAGTTCCAACCTAGACTTTCTATCAACAATAATTTGTACAGTAGGCCTGATAATTATTATCTGTACTGTTACTTAGGGTTGCATGATCAAAAAGCCTGTGTGTGTGTGTTCTGTTATACATCTGTGTGATGTAATCAATCCGTGTATTCCAGTTCAGATTGAAATAATTTATTGTATTTTAACAGCAACAGTTCCAACCTAGACCGGTATGTAAGAGTGTTTTTAATGGGGAAAAATAAACATGAAAATATATTTATGGGTATTTCATTGTTATTTGTTTTTGTCTATATTGCATTTTCTTTAAGCATAAGGGCAATTAAATTTACCGATATTTATGGTTAGTTGCATATTTTCCTAAGCTTGGGTCCCAGGAAAACACAGAATTTCTGGGTCCCAGGCGGAAAAAGTTTAAGAACCCCTGGTGTAGATGGTTGAGGAAAAACATAAATTTCAGGCTGTAACACAATAGAATGTGGAACAAGTCAAGGGGTATGAATACTTTCTGAAGGCACTGTATGTGTCTAACCTCCAAATCAATTATCATAAAGGGTGACATATGCATATTTATTGCAGAATGCATACATTATTGCAGACTGTAGAACTCAAAATGCATAGTACTTTGAAAAAAGGAAAAAAGGGAAATTAACTGAAAGTTGATTGGAGTAACAAACTAAACAAAGCAAGACCGAAAGACTCGTATTCCCCTTTAAAGGACGAGGTGATTCAAAGCCCCACCTGCTGCCCCCCCCTTTCAGACATGGATCCAACCCTTACCTATTGTGGTGTAGAGGACCTGGTCACAACAACGCTGCCCAGATAGCTGAGATCAATCAAAAACAAAGCAGGTAAGACTCCAGGAGCCATCAAGAACGACCAACTGCCCCTAATCAATAATGATGGAGACATTGCAACACATGAAAGCGGACAGATCCCTGCAACACGCTTCGCCCAACAAGCCTCCCCTGGCAGTCAGACCTGGGATGTCCTGTGGGCAATGGAGGGGTGGGTGAGGGATGGGGTTGGGGTGGAAGGTTCAGGGAAGAGGCAGGTCATGCAGTCAGGTTACTAAGGACGAGGATGGGCCCCCCTGTGCCTGCTGAGATGGACTCTGATAAAAGTACCCTCTGCATGATAAATACAGAGTCCTAAAAGGCCTAAGAGTTAGACACAGCAATGGTGTTTGTTTTGTCTGAGAGTCAATTCGGATGCACATATGGGATTCCTCCTGTTGGGTGAAAGCAGGGTAAAGCATGAGACACATGGAAAACCAGGGATCCTGTGGTGATGTCCCTCTGATTCCAGGCTTTTAGGGGCTTGTATCAAACAAACTGCACAATGCATTTGAAATGGTTTAGATAATAATGGCATTTTCTCCAAAGGCTTACTGTAGCCCCGAAAGGTCTGTAAGGTAATCTGTGAAGCAAATTATTTCTCTTGTCAGGTCACAAAGGAGTTGATCCACCAAGTCCGAATTTAGAGGAAAACGAGCAATTAGGATTTGTCAAAAGACAAGTTTGGTGCAGTGCTTCACAGATTCAATGGATGGATGTTTGAAAGTTGATGTCTGACATGAAAAGCAGCATTGATCAAGTTGAAAACGGCAGAACTACCAAGCCCATAAAATAAATCTATACAGCAAAATTACATTGCAAGGAATAATGTAAGAGTCCCTAGTCAATTTATCATAATTCTATCCTTTGATTAAGTCATTTGTCAAGAAAAAAAGAAATCGATATTTCACTCTAAAAACTGACATTGGTATGTAGTCCAACCCAAATTTTCCTGACAAGTGCATTTAGCTTTTAAAAGTAGAACCAAAATTGCCCTCAATGTAACTGCTTTCAGAACTCAAGGCGCAACCTAGCAAGTTAAAGCAATTGGTAATGGGGCAGATAACAAGTAAATCCCTCCCTGAAGGCCTAGTGCACCTACCCTGAAGCTGACAACTGGGGTGGAGAGGGCTCGGACAGAAGGACCTCCTCCTCAGTTCTCCTCTGGGATGGTATCTGCCCAATGGGATCACTTGGGATCTGCCCAAACATGTTGCTGCTTTCCATGGGGGGTGACGGGGACTGGGACGGGTAGCTTGTGGCGGAGGTGGCAAAGGCCATGTGGGAGCGGTAGCTGGGACTTGCCCTCTTGCTAACCTGATCATGGGCGGGGGAGGAAGAGAGAGACGACCTCTGGGAGAAGCTGGCTGAAGAGGGGGGAAGCAGTGTGATCTCGGACATCTCTGGAGGTATGGAGGGCTGGACGAAGCTCGGACGGGGACGTGGTCGCACTAAAATCTCTGGGGAGCCCTCGTGGGAACTAAGTGGACTCTGGGTGAGGGGCGAGAGGCGGGAAGGTTGGAGGACCATCATGCTAGTCTCCATCCTACGAGCCTGCCTGGGGCTGAGCCGGGGGTTGGGCTCGAACCACCGGGTGTCCAGGCTACTGAATGTGCTAGGGCTGCCCATGAGGGCTGTTGGGTCGGGGTAAGGCAAAACCGGCACACCCATACCGTGGCTTTTGTGTCTTAGCTTCCCTAGCCTCTGTGCCTCTTGCATAGCTAAATGCTTGACTGGAAGGCCCTGAGGCTTGACCTTGCTGGGAGACTTGCCTGGACAGCTCTTTGGGGCCTCCAGCTGCAGAACACCGGGGTAGGAGGGCACCTGGAGAGAGGATGGTTGGAGAGCACCAGGGGGAAGAACATGGGGAGGAGGAAAGAAAGGTTCCCTGTGGAGATGCAAAGGGTGGTGGGGTGGGAAAATGAAGTGGGGCCTTTCCAGACTTGCAAAGGGGAAATCGGGTCTGTGCCAGATCTCCGGGGAGCGAGAGGAAGAGGTAAGCGTCAGGGGAAGGGGGAAGCTTGAGACTGCATAGTGATGAATATCTCCTTCCCCCATCTCCTCAGGGATGCGGTGGTGACCAAAGGGCCCTTCGGGGTGGTAAGGTGGTGACGACATGACAGAGCTCAGAGGGCTGGTGTCTACCATGTAGAAAGGGGGTGGAGGGTCGGGTTCCCCAGGGCTGCCAAGGTACCCGTAGAAGTGACCGTGGCTGTGGGGGAAAGCTCTGTGGTGCAGGGAGCCTTGGATCTGCCCCGTGGCCTCGAGCCGACTGCTCTCCATGATGGTCATACCTTCCATGGGCCTCTGAAAGCGGGGGCTGTAGGCTGGTGGCTGCAGGTAAGACTCCTGGCTGGAGATGGGGGAGATTTGGTGAGGTCGAAGGGTTGCCATGATGGGGGGCATGGTCCCGGGATCATCGTTCTCCTCATCCGACTGTCGGAATTCGGGATAGCGGTCCGACTCTTCGACGAAGGGGAAGCCCTCAATTCGCCGGGGCTTGATGGAAATCATCTCCATGTCGCTGGGGTCCATGACGAAGCGCCCGTCAGGGCCTCGGCTGATCAGCTCGATGGGTGTGGTTGCCTCCATTTCATACTTGGAGACGCTGTATTTTTTGCTCGTTATTGCTCGCTTGGTTTTCTTGTACAGGGAGAGTTCTTCCTTCTTCGCAGGACTCAGGGGGATCTTCTTCATGCTCATGCCATGCCCGTCCTCAGAACACTCTGATGGTTGTCCAATGGAACGCATACTCTCCGGACTCACCTTACCAGAGGAGGACCTGAGAAACAATGGAAAGACAGAAGGCCAGTCAATGCCTGCTCACCTACCTCCTAACATGACTCAGCAAACACCCAAACTAAGCACCTCTGTCGATGCTTTTACTGCCAGGCAACATTTCAACGGCAAATTACGATGAAATAAATAAAATAAAGTCTCCAGTCAGAGATGACACATTTATCTATAAAAAATGTTTTTTTTTTAAGAGCCAGGCTCTGACTATAAGTGTTTCATATTTAGGTAACAAAATCAGTATTGTCATAATTGTTTATCTGAACTGGAAAGTCAGATTATGTGCTGTTATAAGTTTTGTTTGAGACTGAAGTTTAAATGGGGATTTCAGACACTGCTACGATGCTCCAATGATTTGATCTGACAAGGCAGGGATTGCATGTTTATCATTTGGTTATGAGTAGAGGATGGAGATGGAGGGACCATGTGCAGCAGTAACTTTAGAGTTTTGGACTGCTCTCCTACGCAACATTATAAATAAATTGTTGAGTCGTAGGTGCATGGTTGAGTCATAGGTGCATGGTCTTGGTATGGAGTCAGATGACCCACTGAGTAAAGTATCTTTGGTGTACAGGGTTAACAGTCTATGTTGTCTATTAACTTTTCATTTGCTCACTTGAACAGCTCATGAGGAGGCTGTGCTGATTATAAATCATGTCTGCCTGTTCGTTTCTGATTGAGTAATATTTTCATTGTTGTCATGGTAGTGTAATTGATGTGAAGTCAGTCACATTAATTAAGTGTCTCTCAGTGGAATAACAATGCTTAATGTGTGTGTTGTATCACCTGACATTTCCATTTAGATTTTCATAAACCTCTGATAGAGCCAACCAGAGGCAATGACTAACATGCCCCCCACCCCACCCACCCACACATTCCCATTGCCCAGACACCGCCATCTTGATGACTCAGATGCCCACTCTGCAAAAAATGGTCACCTGTCCCCTTTTCCCCTCCTTTTTTCTCGATAAGTCTTGTCATTACTCAAACTTCCCTGGACCACATACTCTCGAGCCTCGTTCTCACTATATTTATATGTGGTGTTGACATGCATGTTATTTGTATTTCAAATTGTGATTTGAATGTAAGAATATCCACTTAGAATACAGTACATTCTAAGGTTATCATTGTAGAAATTGGACTACGTGTTTGTTATTAGTTGTATGGGTTTTATTCATTAGGAAGAAATTTGAAAGACCATTTAGTCGAGAGTATTTATGTTATACCAAGAAATGAGGAACAACAAGCATTTTCCAGAAAAGAAGAGAAATCTGGACATTTTGATAATACTTTATTCAGAGTACCAAAATACAATGCAAGGCTGAGGCTTTTCAGTATCTCTTTTTTGCTGAATCACTAAGGCCTAGCTGTGCTTGTGATGGCTGCGGTGGCAATGGAGGGGCTGAGTTTCTAAGGCAACTGACAGTCGAGGACCCGCATTGAAAAGCAATGACGTTCTCTTTCACTGCTACGTATGAGGCACGTACGTTCTCTCTCTCTCTGATGAAGGCACTGTCTGTCGTGGTGCAGGGTCTTCAAGTAGAGTGCGTGACACAGGCAAACAAAGCTGACTCCACTGGACGCAGAGCACAACCCACATTCAAGATGCTTCCAGCAAACTATTCAATATCTACTACTCATGTGGTTCATAATATCTAAAACTATATCAACAAGTTGAATACATAGAAATAGCTATTACAAGCAATGCTATACACATACTTCAGTCTAGATAGAACTGTTGTTACAGCTATAAAATGTAATATGCTGGCTTGTTTGTTTCTATAAAAATCACTTTTGAATACAGTATTTGACATTTGCTGAATGTGCCATTTTTCATGTTAAGATTGTCACCGCTCATATTATTATGAGACAAAGATGTATTAACACTGGTTATAGCATGAATTTTAGCAGTACAGCAGATGAGGACAATACACGTATGTAAAAGTGAGAACCTCATAAGGGTTCTCCTGGTCATATAGATTCACTGGTTTGATTACAACGCTGTAAAATTACAGGTGGTCACAAATACAACATTATACTTCTAGTATGTTACTGTATGTACTGTATATAATGTGTCATGTGCTTGTATACAGTAACAGGAGCACCATTTGGCACCAACACTGTATGCTTACCATTACACATACTCACTCTACTAAACTTAACACTAAATACTCTTGACTTTTCAAGGAATCCAACAGAATAGCTAAGAGGAAAACAGCAAAGCATAGAAAAAAGTAACTGCCAGGAGAAAATTACATTGTGTTGAATTAACTACGCATCACATGAAATCAATTCACTAAGAAAATAAGAAAGGGTTTCTAGTTTGGGCAGGGTTATGTCAAGCTCGTGTGTGCAGGGGCGGGTTCATCACAAAGAGATTCAGGGGCCGCTTGGCTGCAAACAATCTGGAAGGACACAAGGTATATTCAGCTAAGACTTTTTTGTGACATACCAACATGAGGGAGATTTCTACAGTATGCTGTCCATTCTAGCAAAAAAAAAAATTTTGGACACACCTACTCATTCAAGGGTTTTTCTATATTTTTACTATTTTCCACATTGTAGAATAATAGTGAAGACATCAAAACTATAAAATAACACATGGAATAATGTAGTAACCAAAAATATATTTTGTATTTTAGATTCTTCAAAGTAGCCACCGTTGCCTTGCCCAGATTCATGAGGTAGTCACCCAGAATGCATTTCAATTAACAGGTGTGCCTTGTTAAAAGTAAATTTATGGAATTTCTTTCCTTCTTAATGCGTTTGAGTCAATCAGTTGTGTTGTGGCAAGGTAGCGGTGGTATACAGAAAAGAGAAACGACAGTACATCATTATTTTAAGACATGAAGGTCAGTCCATACGGAAAATTTCAAGAACTTTGAAAGATTCTTCAAAAACCATCAAGCGCTATGATGAAAGTGGCTCTCATGAGGACCACCCCAGAGTTACCTCTGCTGCAGAGGATAAGTTCATTAGAGTTACCAGCCTCAGAAATTGCAGCACAAATAAATGGTTCACAGAGTTCAAGTAACAGACAAGTAACAACACAACTGACACAACATCAACTGTAACAGACAAGTAACAACACAACTGACACAACATCAACGAGTTCAGAGGAGAATGCGTGAATCAGGTTTTCATGGTCAAATTGCTGCAAATAAACTACTACTAAAGGACACCAATAAGAAGAAGAGATTTGCTTGGGCCAAGAAAAACGAACAATGGACATTAGACCAGTGGAAATCTGTACCTTAGTCTGACGAGTCCAAATTTGAGATTTTTGGTCCCAACCGGCATGTCTTTGTGAGACGCAGAGTAGGTGAACGGATGATCCCTGCATGTGTGGTTCCCACCGTGAAGCGTGAAGGAGGAGGTGTGATCGTGCTTTGCTGGTGACACTGTCTGTGATTTATTTAGAATTCAAGGCACACTTAACCAGCATGGCTACCACAGCATTCTTCAGCGATACGCCATCCCATCTGGTCTGTTTTTCAACAGAACAATGACCTAACACACACTTCCAGGCTGTGTAAGGGCTATTTGACCAAGAAGGAGACTGATGGAGTGCTGCATCAGATGACCTGGCCTCCACAATCACCCGATCTCAACCAAAATGAGATGGTTTGGGATGAGTCGGACTGCAGAGTGAAAGAAAAGCAGCCAACAAGTGCTCAGCATATGTGGTAACTCCTTCAAGACTGTTGGAAAAGCATTCCAGGTGAAGCTGGTTGAGAGAATGCCAAGAGTGTGCAAAGCTGTCATCAAGGCAAAGGGTGGCTATTTGAAGAATCTCAAATATAAATATATATTTTGATTTGTTTAACCCTTTTTTGGTTACTACATGATTCAATATGTGTTATTTCATAGTTTTGATGTCTTCACTATTATTCTACAATGTAGAAAATAGTAAAAATAAAGAAAAACCCATGAATGTGTAGGTGTGTCCAAAATTTTGACTGGTACTGTATATGTAAACCGTGTGGGTGGGTCTTGACATATGTCACTGCCACAGAGTTATTTGAATTATGTGGTAACCTATCCTTCCCCAAAACTAAAGACTACTAGGGGTGTTTTTAGAGTCGGATAGCCCAGACTTCAAATAACTCTGGGAGAAATGTGCACTTTTGATAGGGAAAGAAAGTTACATTTGCCAAAACTCCCCACACATTGTACACATTGATGCAGGGACAACAGGTTTGACTAGAAATGAAAGTAACAGATAATGGGGCAGTAAAAGCAAACTGTCATAATTACTGAATAACTGTCAGCTTCTGTTGAATATCAATATCATTTGAAGTCGAACAAAAGAGACTCCATTTTCCATTGGTCTCCCTGATGTAATCAATTAACCAAACCCATTGCATTCCAGTTGTTGTACACCAGACCTGATCCCTTTGTATAGCCATCCCAAACTTAAAACGCCATTGGTCCACTTGTGCTAGGTTTTAAACAGGTCAGGCCAGAGCATGGGATGCTATGCCCGTGAGCTTCATGACAAGTGGCGATATGTTCCTCTAATGTTCCTGTTATATTCACAGTGTATATAGCACAGGAGGTAAGTTAGGGGGTAGGACGTGAGGAGAAGCAGCAGCCCGACCAATGAAACCCACGAGATGGGAAGGTGAGAATACTGGGTATGTACGCCCAGTGGAAATCCTCAATGGGACAGAGTCGCCTGTCGATTCAAAGGAGAGTAAACATTTTGTCCATTCTGAACACTGGAGTGGTTTCATCTTACATGTCCAGCATGGTGGTCAGCATCGGGGGCAATTTGTACCATTTCGGGAAAACTGAATACAATGGCCTCCTGTGCAATGTTGAATTGGGCACTTGTGTTATTCATGTACAGTGAGTGTACAAATCATTAAGAACACCTTCCTAATATTGAGTTGCACCCTCTTTTGCCCTCAGAGCAGCCTCAATTCGTCGGGGCATGGACTTTACAAGGTGTAGAAAGTGTTCCACACGGATGCTGGCCCATGTTGACTCCCATGCTTCCCACAGTTGTTTTAAGTGGATTGGATGTCCTTTGGGTGGTGGACCATTCTTGACACACATGGGAAACTGTTGTGTGAAAAACACAGCAGCATTCAAAGGCACTTAAATAATATTTTTTAAAGAGCAGGAGTTCTTAATGTTTTGTACACTCAGTGTAATTCACTGTAGTTACACCACTTACCGTGGCTTATATGTCAATTCGAGTTTGGAGCAGTCTGACCGCTGAAAATTCTTGCCTGAAAATCCTTCTCAGTTCGGGGTGCTATCACGCGACGTTTGCACACACCTTGGGGAGACCATTAATAGTACTGGTCTAAATTGCTAGTTGGCCCATTTTGGGAAAATTTCGGAGATATTGGGATCTAGGGCTTATGTCTTGATTCGGATGTATTTCAATTCAGCTCAACAGCTTTCTCAAAAGGCACTTTCTACCCAACAATGCTGTACGCACGTCACCCTCTGCTGGACATCTAAGACTATGACATCTCCAGGAACCATAAAACAAGTATGACTCCAGGTAGGTTGCTTAGTGCATATCTTTTTACGGCTGTATCTATTCAATAATTTTGCATCTCCTGTGAGTGGACCGTGAGGGAGCTTAGGGCCCCAACTGCTTGAAACGGCCTGTGACCGTGCAACTGTGCCCAGTGCATGAAGCATGCGGCCAAGCCAGCCAGCAGCACACTGACTGAGGGGCGGGTTGAACAAGGTGCAGGTAGCCACACTCACTGAGGGCTGGAGGGCGGGGGCTGGTAGCTGCTGGCGTCTGGCCCCTCACAGTAGGGCTCTATGCCGGGCAATGGGCTAAGAGGAGTCCTGCGGTGGGAAATACAACAGAGATGGGAGAGGAGGAAGAAAAAGAGGGGAGAAGAGGGAGGAGGAGGAATGCTGTCAATGAGTCTCCAGAGCTTCCACATGTCCAAACAGAAAGAGAGAGAGAAAGAGTGAGTCATGATAGAGGAGAGACAGAGAGGAGGGAGAGAGAGAGAAAAAGATGGTCAGAGAAACGGAGTGAGTGACAGAGGTTGCGAGAGAATCTAAAATAAAAGGCTGGGTAGGGATAAAAAAGATGGAGAGACAGGGAGACAGAGAGAGGGGGAGAAAGAGATACAGTCAGAAACGGGGTAAGCAAAAAATGAGATGGAAAAAGAGGCTAAAAATGGAATAGGAAGGAGAAAGATGGGGATAAGCTGAGTCGGAGAAACAGAAGCAGAAAGCAAAAGGGAGGCAAGACTGAGAGAAAAGGGAGGAGAGGAGATAGAAGCAAGAAATAGAAACAGAGGAATAAAGAATACAGGGAAGGCGCGAAAGACACGAAGATATTTGTACGATGCATGTCTGACAAGTTCTCAATTTAATAGGCACAATGAGTCATTCAGCATACCATTAGACACCCACACATGCTAGGACTACATACTGAGTACTGTGGAAGTAATGCATTTCAGAGGGAACGGGGGTATCCCTCCGTCTGGCTTTGGTAGCAGCACCACACACACCCTTGTTCCTATGTCTTTTGGGAGACATTTCCAAACCTCCTTTACTTTCAAGCCTAAACCTATTAGCAGTTAATAGTTCATATTGGTGGGATAGAGAATAAGTAAAGGAGTGTATATATACAGTTGAAGTCGGAAGTTTACATGCACCTTAGCCAAATACATTTAAACTCAGTTTTTCACAATTCCTGACATTTAATCCTAGTAAAGATTCCCTGTCTTAGGTCAGTTAGGATCTCCACTTTATTTTAAGAATGTGAAATGTCAGAATAATAGTAGAGAGTGATTTATTTAAGCTTTTATTCCTTTCATTGCATTCCCAGTGGGTCAGAAGTTTACATACACTCAATTAGTATTTGGTAGCATTGCCTTTAAATTGTTTAACTTGGGTCAAATGTTTCGGGTAGCCTTCCACAAGCTTCCCACAATAAGTTGTAACTGAGTCAGGTTTGTAGGCCTCCTTGCTCGCACACTTTCAGTTCTGCCCTCAAATTTTCTATAGGATTGAGGTCAGGGCTTTGTGATGGCCACTCCAATACCTTGACTTTGTTGTCCTTAAGCCATTTTGTCACAACTTTGGAAGTATGCTTGGGGTCATTGTCCATTTGGAAGACCCATTTGCGACCAAGCTTTAACTTCCTGACTGATGTCTTGAGATATTGCTTCAATTTAACCACAATTTTCCTGCACCAGTCCCTCCTGCAGCAAAGCACCCCCACAACATGATGCTGCCACCCCCGTGCTTCACGGTTGGGAAAGTGTTCTTCGGCTTGCAAGCCTCACCCTTTTTCCTCCAAACACATAACGATGGTCATTATGCCAAACAATTATATTTTTGTTTTATCAGACCAGAGGACATTTCTCCAAAAAGTACATTCTTTGTCCCGAAGTGCAGTTGCAAACCGTAGTCTGGCTTTTTTATGGCGGTTTTGGAGCAGTGGCTTCTTCCTTGCTGAGCGGCCTATCAGGTTATGTGGATATAGATACTTTTGTACCTGTTTCCTCCAGCATCTTCACAAGGTCCTTTGCTGTTGTTCAGGGATTGATTTGCACTTTTTGCACCGAAGTACGTTCATCTCTAGGAGACAGAACGCGTCTCCTTCCTGAGCGGTATGACGGCTGCGTGGTCCCATGGTGTTTATACTTGCGTACTATTGTTTGTACAGATGAACGTGGTACCTTCAGGCGTTTGGAAATTGCTCCCAAGGATGAACCAGACTTGGGATGAACCAGACTTGTGGAGGTCGACTTGTGGAGGACTTGTGATTTCTTTTGATTTTCCCATGACGTCAAGCAAGGAGGCACTGACTTTGAAGGTAGGCCTTCAAATACATCCACAGGTACATCTCCAATTGACTCAAATGATGTCAATTAGCCTATCAGAAGCTTCTAAAGCCTTGATATCATTTTCTGGAATTTTCCAAGCTGTTTAAAGGCACAGTCAACTTAGTGTATGTAAACGTCTGACCCAGTGAATTATAAATTAAATAATCTGCCTGTAAACAATTGTAGGAAAAATTATTTGTGTCATGCACAAAGTAGATGTCCTAACTGACTTGCCAAAACTATAGTTTGTTAACAAGAAATGTGTGGAGTGGTTGAAAAACGAGTTTTAATAACTCCAACCTAAGTGTATGTAAACTTCCAACTTCAACTGTATGTATTTACAGTTGAAGTCGGAATTTTACATGCACCTTAGCCAAATACATTTAAACTCAGTTTTTCACAATTCCTGACATTTAGTCCTAGTAAAAATTCCCTGTCTTAGGTCAGTTAGGATCACCACTTTATTTTAAGAATGTGAAATGTCAGAATAATAGTAGAGAGAATGATTTATTTGATTTCTTTCATCACATTCCCAGTGGGTCAGAAGTTTACATACACTCAATTAGTATTTGGTAGCATTGCCTTTAAATTGTTTAAACTTGATTCCTGTCTTTAGTGAACATACTTTGGTGCGAAAAGTGCAATTCAATCCCAGAACAACAGCAACACCTTGTGCAGATGCTGGAGGAAACAGGTACAAAAGTATCTATATCCACATAACCTGAAAGGCCGCTCAGTAAGGAAGAAGCCACTGCTCCAAAACCGCCATAAAAAAGCCAGACTACGGTTTGCAACTGCACATGGGGACAAAGATCGTACTTTTTGGAGAAATTATGAAACAAAAATAGAACTGTTTGGCCATAATGACCATCGTTATGTTTGGAGGAAAAAGGGGGAGGCTTGCAAGCCGAAGAACACCATCCCAACCGTGAAGGACGGGGGTGGGAGCATCATGTTGTGGGGGTCCTTTGCTACAGGAGTGACTGGTGTACTTCACAAAATAAATGGCATCATGAGGAGGAAAATGATGTGGATATATTGAAGCAACATCTCAAGACATCAGTCAGGAAGTTAAAGCTTGGTCGCAAATGGGTCTTCCAAATGGACAATGACCCCAAGCATACTTCCAAAGTTGTGGCAAAATGGCTTAAGGACAACAAAGTCAATGTATTGGAGTGGCCATCACAAAGCCCTGACGTCAATCCTATAGAAAATTTGTGGGCAGAACTGAAAAAGTGTGTGCGAGCAAGGAAGCCTTCAAACCTGACTCAGTTACACCAGCTCTGTCAGGAGGAATGGGCCAAAATTCCCCCAACTTATTGTGGGAGGCTTGTGGAAGGCTATCCGAAACGTTTGACCCAAGTTAAACAATTTAAAGGCAATGCTACCAAATACTAACTGAGTGTATGTAAACTTCTGACCCACTGGGAATGTGATGAAAGAAATAAAAGCTGAAATAAATAATTCTCTCTACTATTATTCTGACATTTCACATTCTTAAAATAAAGTGGTGATCCTAACTGACCTAAAACAGGGATTTTTTACTAGGATTAAATGTCAGGAATTGTGAAAAATTGAGTTTAAATGTATTTGGCTAAGGTGTATGCAAACTTCCGACTTCAACTGTATATACAGTGCATTCGGAAAATATTCAGACCCGTTGACTTTTTAAACATTTTGTTATGTTACAGCCTTATTCTAAAATGGATTTTAAAAAATGTATCCTCATCAATCTACACACAATACCCCATAATGACAAACCGAAAACAGGTTTTTAGACATTTTTGCTAATTTATAAAGAATAACAGAAATACCTTATTTACATAAGTATTCAGACCCTTTTCTATGAGACTCGAAATTGAGCTCAGGTGCATCCTCTTTCCATTGATCATCCTTGAGATGTTTCTACAACTTGATTGGAGTCCACCTGTGGTAAATTCAATTGATTGGACATGATTCGTAAAGGCACACACCTGTTTATATAAGGTCCCACAGTTGACTGTGCATGTCAGAGCAAAAACCAAGCCATGAGGTTGAAGGAATTCTCTGTTGAGCTCCGAGACAGGATTGTGTCGAGGCACAGATCTGGGGAAGAGTAACAAAACATTTCTGCAGCAGTGAAGGTCTCCAAGAACACAGTGGCCTCCATCATTCTGAAAAGGAAGTAGTTTGGAACCACCAAGACACTTTTTAGAGCTGGCCGCTTGGCCAAACTGAGCAATCGGGAGAGAAGGACCTTGGTCAGGGAGGTTACCAAGAACCCAAATGTCACTCTGACAGAGCTCCAGAGTGCTTCTGTGGAGATGGGAGAACCTTCCAGAAGGACAACCATCTCTGCAGCACTCCACCAATCAGGCCTTCATGTTAGAGTGGCCAGACAGAAGCCACCCCTCAGTAAAAGGCACCCCTTTAAGGTCTCTCAGACCATAAGAAACAAGATTATCTGGTCTGATGAAACCAAAATTTAACTCTTTGGCATGAATGCCAAGCGTCACGTCTGGAGGAAATCTGTAACCATCCCAACGGTGAAGAATGGTGGTGGCAACATTATGCTGTGGGGATGTTTTTCAGCGGCTGGGACTGAGAGACTAGTCAGGATCAAGGTAAAGATGAATGGAGCAAAGAACAGAGAGATCCTTGATGAAAACCTGGTCTACAGCTCTCAGGGCCTCAGACTGTGGCAAAGGTTTACCTTCCAACAGGACAACGACCCTAAGCACACAGCCAAGACAACGCAAGAGTGGCTTCGAGACAAGTCTCTGAAGGTCCTTGTGTGGCCCAGCCAGAGCCTGGACTTGAACCCTATCGAACATTGCTGGAAAGACCTGAAAATAGCGGTGCAGCGACACTCCCCTTGCAATCTGACAGAGCTTAGAGGATCTGCAGAGAAGAATGGGAGAAACTCCCCAAATAGAGGTGTGCCTAGCTTGTAGCGTCATACCCAAGAAGTCTTGAGGCTGTAATCACTGCGAAAGGTGCTTCAACAAAGTACTGAGTAAAGGGTCTAAATACTTATAAAAAATAAAAAAAACTTAAATGTCACATTTGCATAAATTTGCAAAACGTTCTAAAAACGTGTTTTTGCTTTGTCATTATGGGGTAATGTGTGTAGATTGATGAGGGGAAATTTACATAACAATGTGGAAAAAGTAAAGGGGTCTGAATACTTTCCGAATGCACTGTGTATATATATATCTTTCATTGTTCTATTACTCTAACGTGTCTTAGTGAGCTAGAGTGCAATTGGCTTGTGCCAACATTTACAGAAGCCAATAATGACAGCTTGCCCTCCAAGAAAAATGGATTGTCCATAAATACCCCATTGATAATAATACATTAAACTTTGTTTTGATTTCTGTTATCTTTCTTCTGTGACTATGTTCAAGCCTTATAATATGGACAGTGATTAGAGAGACTTGGAAGATAACCATAGCCAAGGCAAACTCCTTCACTTTTTCTTCAATGACAAGTGGATGGAAAATATGCAACGTTGATGATGAGTACTGCATATTACACAAATAATAGGATAATATGTACAATGCAAGAGATTTCTGCTTGACATGGTGTGTAAACCATTAAGCCATATCCAAAAGTCAAAGGTAGCAGTTATTAGAACTGGGGGGAGAAAACACACAAAAGAGTGGTTCATTAAATTAGGCTCAGTCAGCAGTTTGGTCGGTTGTTCTTTTCAAGTGTGATTTCATAGTTTGGAAAATGTGTGAACTTTCCATGATAACATTGATAAATGAAGTGTTTTAGTGTACCATGGTAAACTGCTGAGCAGAGTAAAGCTAGTGCCTGTGGCCCAGGGTGCCCCTTCCCGTAATTCTGTTTTGCCCAGCGGTATAATTTCAAATCAAATCAAAGTTTATTTGTCACGTGCGCCGAATACAACAGGTGTAGACCTTACAGTGAAATGCTTACTTACAGGCTCTAACCAATAGTGCAAAAAAGGTATTAGGTGAACAATAGGTAAGTAAAGAAATAAAACAACAGTAAAAAGAGAGGCTATAAAAGTATCGAGGCTACATACAGACACCGGTTAGTCAGGCTGATTGAGGTAGTATGTACATGTAGCTATGGTTAAAGTGACTATGCATATATGATGAACAGAGAGTAGCAGTAGCGTAAAAAACGGGGTGGTGGGTGGCGGGACACAATGCAGATAGACAGCCCGGTTAGCCAATGTGCGGGAGCAGTGGTTGGTCGGCCCAATTGAGGTAGTATGTACATGAATGTATAGTTAAAGTGACTATGCATATATGATAAACAGAGAGTAGTAAAAACTGTTGAGAAGCCTTTTTGTCCTAGACTTGGCACTCCGGTACCGCTTGCCATGCAGTAGTAGAGAGAACAGTCTATGACTGGGGTGGCTGGGGTCTTTGACAATTTTTAGGGCCTTCCTCTGACACCGCCTGGTGTAGAGGTCCTGGATGGCAGGCAGCTTAGCCCCAGTGATGTACTGGGCCGTACGCACTACCTTCTATAGTGCCTTGCGGTCAGAGGCAGAGCGATTGCCGTACCAGGCAGTGATGCAGCCAGTCAGGATGCTCTCGATGTTGCAGCTGTAGAACCTTTTGAGGATCTCAGGACCCATGCCAAATCTTTTTAGTTTCCTGAGGGGGAATAGGCTTTGTTGTGCCCTCTTTACGACTGTCTTGGTGTGTTTGGACCATTCTAGTTTGTTGTTGATGTGGACACCAAGGAACTTGAAGCTCTCAACCTGCTCCACTACAGCCCCGTCGATGAGAATGGGGGTGTGCTCGGTCCTCCTTTTCCTGTAGTCCACAATCATCTCCTTAGTCTTGGTTACGTTGAGGGAAAGGTTGTTATTCTGGCACCACCCGGCCAGGTCTCTGACCTCCTCCCTATAGGCTGTCTTGTTGTTGTTGGTGATCAGGCCCACCACTGTTGTGCCGTCTGCAAACTTAATGATGGTGTTGGAGTCGTGCCTGGCCATGCAGTCGTGGGTGAACAGGGAGTACAGGAGGGGACTGAGCACGCACCCCTGAGGAGCTCCAGTGTTGAGGATCAGCGTGGCAGATGTGTTGCTACCTACCCTCACCACCTGGGGGCGGCCCGTCAGGAAGTCCAGGATCCAGTTGCAGAGGGAGGTGTTTAGTCTCAGTGTCCTTAGCTTAGTGATGAGCTTTGAGGGTACTATGGTGTTGAACGCTGAGCTGTAGTCAATGAATAGCATTCTCACATACAGTGGGGAAAAAAAGTATTTAGTCAGCCACCAATTGTGCAAGTTCTCTCACTTAAAAAGATGAGAGAGTCCTGTAATTTTCATCATAGGTACACTTCAACTATGACAGACAAAATGAGGAAAAAAAATCCAGAAAATCACATTGTAGGATTTTTAATGAATTTATTTGCAAATTATGGTGGAAAATAAGTATTTGGTCACATACAAACAAGCAAGATTTCTGGCTCTCACAGACCTGTAACTTCTTCTTTAAGAGGCTCCTCTGTCCTCCACTCGTTACCTGTATTAATGGCACCTGTTTGAACTTGTTATCAGTATAAAAGACACCTGTCCACAACCTCAAACAGTCACACTCCAAACTCCACTATGGCCAAGACCAAAGAGCTGTCAAAGGACACCAGAAACAAAATTGTAGACCTGCACCAGGTTGGGAAGACTGAATCTGCAATAGGTAAGCAGCTTGGTTTGAAGAAATCAACTGTGGGAGCAATTATTAGGAAATGGAAGACATACAAGACCACTGATAATCTTCCTCGATCTGGGGCTCCACGCAAGATCTCACCCCGTGGGGTCAAAATGATCACAAGAACGGTGAGCAAAAATCCCAGAACCACACGGGGGGACCTAGTGAATGACCTGCAGAGAGCTGGGACCAAAGTAACAAAGCCTACCATCAGTAACACACTACGCCGCCAGGGACTCAAATCCTGCAGTGNAGTTGATTTCTTCAAACCAAGCTGCTTACCTATTGCAGATTCAGTCTTCCCAACCTGGTGCAGGTCTACAATTTTGTTTCTGGTGTCCTTTGACAGCTCTTTGGTCTTGGCCATAGTGGAGTTTGGAGTGTGACTGTTTGAGGTTGTGGACAGGTGTCTTTTATACTGATAACAAGTTCAAACAGGTGCCATTAATACAGGTAACGAGTGGAGGACAGAGGAGCCTCTTAAAGAAGAAGTTACAGGTCTGTGAGAGCCAGAAATCTTGCTTGTTTGTATGTGACCAAATACTTATTTTCCACCATAATTTGCAAATAAATTCATTAAAAATCCTACAATGTGATTTTCTGGATTTTTTTTCTTCATTTTGTCTGTCATAGTTGAAGTGTACCTATGATGAAAATTACAGGCCTCTCTCATCTTTTTAAGTGAGAGAACTTGCACAATTGGTGGCTGACTAAATACTTTTTTTCCCCACTGTAAGTGTTCCTTTTGTCCAGGTGGGAAAGGGCAGTGTGGAGTGCAATAGAGATTGCATCATCTGTGGATCTGTTTGGGCGGTATGCAAATTGGAGTGGGTCTAGGGTTTCTGGGATAATGCTGTTGATGTGAGCCATTACCAACCTTTCAAAGCACTTCATGGCTACGGACGTGAGTGCTACGGGTCTGTAGTCATTTAGGCAGGTTGCCTTTGTGTTCTTGGGCACAGGGACTATGGTGGTCTGCTTGAAGCATGTTGGTATTACAAACTCAATCAGGGACATGTTGAAAATGTCAGTGAAGACACCTGCCAGTTGGTCAGCACATGCCTGGAGCACACGTCCTGGTAATCCGTCTGGCCCGCAGTCTTGTGTATGTTGACCTGTTTAAAGGTCTTACTCACGTCGGCTAAGGAGAGCGTGATCACACAGTCGTCTGGAACAGCTGATGCTCTCATGCATGCCTCAGTGTTGCTTGCCTCGAAGCGATTTAGCTCGTCTGGTAGGCTCATGTCACTGGGCAGCTCGCGGCTGTGCTTCCCTTTGTAGTCTGTAATAGTTTGCAAGCCCTGCCACATAAGACGAGCGTCGGAGCCGGTGTAGTATGATTCAATCTTAGTCCTGTATTGAGGCTTTGCCTGTTTGATGGTTCGTCGCAGGGCATAGCAGGATTTCTTGTAAGCTTCCGGGTTAGAGTTCCGCACCTTGAAAGCGGCAGCTCTACCCTTTAGCTCAGTGTGAATGTTGCCTGTAATCCATGGCTTCTGGTTGGGGTATGTACGTACAGTCACTGTGGGGACGACGTCCTCGATGCACTATTGATAAAGCCAGTGACTGATGTGGTGTACTCCTCAATGCCATCGGAGGAATCCCAGAACATGTTCCAGTCTGTGATAGCAAAACAGTCCTGTAGTTTAGCATCTGCTTCATCTGATACCTTTTTTATAGACCGAGTCACTGGTGATTCCTGCTTTAATTTTTGCTTGTTGGCAGGAATCAGGATGTTCGAGTTGTGGTCGGAGTTACCAAATGGAGGGCGAGGGAGCAGGTTGCACTCTGGATGGCACTTTCAAGTGAATTTACTGAATTTACTTACCCTTGTCTGCTAATACCCTTACATAAAATCCTGACCTTGAATGCAAATACTGTAACAAGACTTATAGAATTGATTTATGATTTACCAAACCTACACTACTGGTCAAATGTTTTAGAACACCTGCTCATTCAAGGGTTTTTCTTTATTTTTACTATTTTCTACATTGTAGAATAATAGTGAAGACATCAAAACTATGAAATAACACATATGGAATTATGTAATAACCAAAAAAGTGTTAAACAAATCAAAATATATTTTATATTTGAGATTCTTCAAATAGCCACCCTTTGCCTTGATGACAGCTTTGCACACTCTTGGCATTCTCTCAACCAGCTTCATGAGGCAGTCAATTGGAATGCATTTCAATTAACAGGTGTGCCTTCTTAAAAGTTAATTTGTGGAATTTCTTTCCTTCTTAATGAGTTTGAGCCAATCAGTTGTGTTGTGACAAGGTAGGGGGGGTATACAGATGATAGCCCTATTTGTTAAAATACCAAGTCCATATTATGGCAAGAACAGCTCAAATAAGCAAAGAGAAATTACTTTAAGACATGAAGGTCAGTCAATATGGAAAATTTGAAGAACTTTGAAAGTTTCTTCAAGTGCAGTCGCAAAAACCATCAAGCGCTATGATGAAACTAGCTCTCATGAGGACCGCCACAGGACAGGAAGATCCAGAGTTACCTCTGCTGCAGATGATAAGTTAGAGTTACCAGCCTTAGAAATTGCAGCCCAAATAAATTCTTCACAGAGTTCAAGTAACAGACACATCTCAACATCAACTGTTCAGAGGCTGTGTGAATCAGGACTTCATGGTCGAATTGCTGCAAAGAAACCACTACTAAAGGACACCAATAAGAATAAGAGACTTGCTTGGGCCAAGAAACACGAACAATGGACATTATACCGGTGAAAATGTCACCTTTGGTCTGCAGTGTCTTTGTGAGAAGCGGGGGGCGAGGGGTGCTTTGCTGGTGACACTGTCTGTGATTTATGTCGAATTCAAGGCACACTTAACCAGCATGGCTACCACGGGATTCTGCAGCGATACACCATCCCATCTGGTTTGGGCTTAGTGGGACTGTCATTTGTTTTTCAACAGGACAATGACCCAACACACCTCCAGGCTGTGTAAGGGCTATTTTTTACCAAGAATGAGAGTGATGGAGTGCTGCATCAGATGACCTGGCCTCCACAATCACCCGACCTCAACCCAATTGAGATGGTTTGGGATGAGTCGGACCGCAAAGTGAAGGAAAAGCAGCCAACAAGTGCTCAGCATATGTGGGAACTCCTTCAAGACTGTTGGAAAAGCATTCCAGGTGAAGCTGGTTGAGAGAATGCCAAGAGTGTGCAAAGCTGTCATCAAGGCAAAGGGTGGATATTTGAAGAATTTCAAATATAAGTTATATTTTGATTTGTTTAACACCTTTTTGGTTACTACATGATTCCATGTGTTATTTCATAGTTTTGATGTCTTCACTATTATTCTACAATGTAGAAAATAGTAAAATAAAGAAAAACCCTTGATGAGTAAGTGTTCTAAAACTTTTGACCAGCAGTGTAAGCTTAAGCATTTAATGTGTTGAACAATCATAATTATATTGAAAAAATCCATCTAGCATTGATTAAGTTTCAAAATGTTATGGCCCACCTAAACTGTGTCGGTGCCCCACCTTGGCCGCCCCATTCAAAATGTTCTGGACACGCCACTGCACAGAAGCATAGGTAGTAAAGCCAGGGGCCAGGATGGTGTGAAGAAGCATGAGGGAGGCCCCAGAGTCCAATTGGAAAAAGACAGCTAGGAAACATAATTCACAGCATGCATGTTTTTTACCATGTTAAACTTCAGTTCCTGCCAGCGCCAAAAAAGTATTCTCGACAAGGATCAAAGAACAACATTGTTGTCAGGGTAGGAAAGAGGAATAATGAGAAAATAAGAACAAGTCAGGGGATTCTGGAAACTCGCATGTACCAGCCGTACTTCGCCAGTGAGCCACTTTTTAACCGCAGCCTTTCAGCCAGATCCTCTGCTAACCTATAGTCATACACATAGTGAGCGTAGAGGAGATAGGCAACATAACTTCCGTTTCCTGTGAAAAATGGGTGTATGAACATCGCTCAGGCGTTTTCTTTCCGCCTGCTACGTAAGATTAAGATTGAGTTATCATGGGAGAAAAAAAGTTTACTTTGGACTATATAACCTATTGCCCTTTTCACACTACTACAGAGCCGAGCCATGACAAGCCGAGCTGTACTAGGCTGGCCTGGTTACATATCCACTATAGTTGCTGGAAATTTGCAGGATAGGACAATGTGGAAGGAAAACATCCGAACCAGCACAGTACGGTTTGGGTCGGCACTTTAGTGTTAAAAGGGTCAAATGGAGTCCCAAGACGAGGGCTAAAGACAGGAATCACAATCAAGTAACAGGCTACAGTGACAAATCCGATACTTACCTGTTACTTTGTTGTTTTTTTACCTCTTACATGACATTTAAAACACCACAACTTTACAGACATAACACATTCTCTTCTCCTAAAATGTTGGTTGTACGTCCTGTTGCAATGTTAGTACCACTACAACAGGAGTTCAACAAAACATGCTCTGTAAATGAGTGGATCAAAATATATTATACTTCTATGGAATTCAGCTCAATGATATATGCTTGTTCAGTCCTCAAAGCCCACAGAAGGAATGAGTTTGAGGAAGAGAGAATCTATGTGGCAATTAAGATGCTATTTAATGAGGCCACAGTAGCCAAATGAGGCCCTTGGAAAGAACTGAGGGAGAACCATTTCTCCAATCCAACAGTCTGTCAGACCTCTGAAGAACCGCCCTCAAATAATGATCAAATGTTCTGCCTTTAATGTCAGGGATTTTTGATTGATGTCTCTATGTAGGGTTGTTTTCTTTTGATTCTAAAAGACTTGGCCTGCGTCTCAAATTATACCATATTCCCTTTATAGTGCACAACTTTTTTTACCAGCACCCCATATGGCTCTGGTCAAAGGTAATGCACTATATAGGGAACACACACAAAGACTTGGCTGCTAGATTAGACACCAATGTTTGTGAACACGGCCATGATTAACTCTCTGTGACCAAGAGGTATTGATCGTTCAGTCCCACTGTTATTAGGAAAACAAGGTCAACAACGATGGATTGAACTTCCTGGGCCGTGACAAAGACAAGCTTGTGTACAAGCTCAGCTCTACTAGTCCATTAAAATTATATGAATGAAAACAGGTACCTGAAAGTGTTTTCTCTAGGCCGCATTTTGTTGGGAATTATCGACAACATGATTTGAATTTGGTAAATGTTTATAAAATATGAGTTGTATTTTTATTTTTTATTTGAGCATTTACTGTACGCGACAAGTATCTGTGATTAGCATTAAGAATGTGTTGGTTCCAAATCTGATTGTTAAAGAGCAAGTATGGGCTTTGCTGAGATGAACTATGGGTAATAGCTAGCTACACAGTGACCGCCCCCTGTCCGTCAATATCTGGCCAATCGCTGGCCAGTAATTGGTGGTCCTGCCAATAAGCTTTCTCTATTTGATGGGCGTGTCTGCTAGAAGCCTTGAGTTGTGATGCAGTGCACCCTGCCCTTGATTTGCATAATTTGCAACGAAGTAAGAAAAGAAAGAGAAAAGCGTTGTTGGTTTAGGGTTACTTACGGAGTTTCCACGCTTTTTCTGCAGTGTGTTATCGAGAGAGGGGGGTCTGAAAAAGAAGTGGGGGGGATTAATTCAATGTTTAGTTTGATGTCAATTCAAAGAAATGTCAAGAGAGCGCTATATTGCTATATCAGCTGTCAAATCATGTGTATGTGTGTCTGTCTCTGAATCCTTGTGTGTCTCTATATGTGTCTCACCTCTCCTCCTCTTGAGTTTGCGTCGGCGCTGCTTGTTGACGAAGCAGGCTGCCAGTGTGCTAAAGAGGACAGCAGCTGCCAGGAAACAGATGGTAGCCACGATGCCAGCCACCACTGGCCGCGCCAGCCCCCCCTCATCCACCATTTCCGGGGGCGGGAAGAAGTCTGGGGNAGAGAGAGAGAGAGAGAGAGAGAGAGAGAGAGAGATGACTTGTCTGCCAGGAGGCTATAGGCTTGGACAGGTCTTTGACCCAAAACAATACTGTGACCGATATCCACCCACAATAATAAGTATATTATGTTTATATTGGTATATTAGAAAGCAAATCTTTCCAGTCTAGCCATTAAACATGCAATCTTGTGAGTAAGAAAAGTGTATTACATTGTGTAAATGACTTGAGTAACTCTACATAGCCTTTGTACTAGGCTTGGACTTTAAGGAGAATGTAACTGATTACTACCTATGGGAGGGCCTGACATCTGACATCTGCAGGCCTCTACCAGTCACCACACCAACTGTGTGTGTGTTCACGTCCGTGTGTGTGTGTGTGTCTAGCTGGCTCCTGCCAATCACCACACCAACTGGCCGTCCAATTCACCTGATTCAGCGACTCATCATTTATAGTCCTAAATCAATAGACACTTAATTGAAATGGATTAGGAAACTCCTTTCCTCATCTATCCTTTCGTGACCACACACTGTCTAGACGACTGGACAGTGAATATGTTCCCGCCCTCCTCATTTTATCTTGGAGAGAATTTGAAATATCAACATTAAGCATGACTGTGACCAGATAATTATACCAAAAATGTAGTACAAGTACTTCATCAGGAGGGGGCAGCAAAGTACTTCCAAGATTAGGAAGTAAACTTGTGAATTGCACATTGCACATTCATCTACTGCACATTTACCATTCCAGTGTTAAATTGCTATACTGTAATTACTTCGCCACCATGGCCTATTTATTGCCTTACGTTCCTTATCTTACCTCATTTGCACACATTGTATATAGATTTTTTTTGTGTGTTTGTTTACTCCAATGTGTAACTATGTGTTGTTGTATGTGTCGAACTGCTTTGCTTTATCTTGGCCAGGTCGCAGTTGTAAATGAGAACTTGTTCTCAACTAGCCTACCTGGTTAAATAAAGGTAAAATAAAATAAAGAAATAAAAAAATTATGGTGGAAATTACAAGATTATGTTATAATGCTGTTATTGCATCAAATGGTTGGGCCTCTGGAAGATTTACCATGTCTTTGGGATACCGCATTCCAGAGCATGAGTTAATGTTGATGTTCTATATGGTACCAGGGAGAGATGGCTCCAGTATGGAGTTGAGGGGCCAGACACTGGTCTCTAAACAATGAGTTCTCATGTTTTTACAGCAGATACTGTATGCTGTGAATTATAAGTATCTTTCATACAAATCTTAACCTTGTGACCCATGCATTTGAGCCAATCAGTTGTGTTGTGACAAAGTAGGGGTGGTATACAGAAGATAGATTTGGTAAAAGAACAGCTCACAAGAACAGCTCAAATAAGCAAAGAGAAACGTCTGTCCATCATCACTTTAAGACATGAAGGTCAGTCAATACGGAAAATGTCAAGGACTTTGAAAGTTTCTTCAAGTGCAGTCGCAAAAACCATCAAGTGCTATGATAAATCAGGCCTTCATGGTCGAATTGCTGCAAAGAAACCACTACTAAAGGACACCAATAATAAGAAGAGACTTGCTTGGGCTAAGAAACACGAGCAATGGACATAGACCGGTGGAAATTTGTCCTTAGGTTTGGGGTCCAAATTGACGATTTTTGGTTCCAACAACCGTGTCTTTGTGAGACGCGGTGTGGGTGAACGGATGATCTCTGCATGTGTATTTCCCACTGTAAAGCATAGAGGAGGAGGTGTTATGGTGTGGGGGTGCTTTGCTGGTGACACTGTCTGTGATTAATTTAGAATTCAAGGCACACTAAACCAGCATGGGTACCACAGCATTCTGCAGCAATACGCCATCCCATCTGGTTTGTTTTTCAACAGAACAATGACCTAACACACACTTCCAGGCTGTGTAAGGGCTATTTGACCAAGAAGGAGAGTGATGGAGTGCTGCATCAGATGACCTGGCCTCCACAATCACCCGATCTCAACCAAAATGAGATGGTTTGGGATGAGTCGGACCGCAGAGTGAAGGAAAAGCAGCCAACAAGTGCTCAGCATATGTGGTAACTCTTTCAAGACTGTTGGAAAAGCATTATAGGTGAAGCTGGTTGAGAGAATGCCAAGAGTGTGCAAAGCTGTCATCAAGGCAAAGTGTGGCTATTTGAAGAATCTCAAATGTAAAATATATTTTGATTTGTTTAACCCTTTTTTGGTTACTACATGATTCCATATGTGTTATTTCATAGTTTTGATTATTATTCTACAATGTAGAAAATAGTAACAATATAGAAAAACCCTTGAATGAGTAGGTGTTCAAAAACCTTTGACTGGTAGTGTATAATTGTATGATCATTTTATACAGTTTTGTGGGATTTAAATGGGTCATTAAATTACCACTCCACCAAATTACATTACACTTTTTTTTAACAGGATGAATCCCTACAATTATTTCCGCATCTGCTTTGTTTTGTCATTTGCTTTGTTAATGTCTGCCATATCTCAATTTTAGTCTGCCACTTGCCCCCATGTCTCTGTCTCTCAAATCCTAGACATGTTTTGTGTGATGAAGGGGTGTCCATAGACGTTTATGCGTAGGTGTGTCGTTCACTCACCTGTACTGGACACTCCTACTGTGTTACTGGGCTCGCTGACCAGTTCCTCCATGACTGCTATGACCCGGAACTCATACCATGCCTCCTATGTCACACACACCAGGGAGATGAGAGTAAGACAGGGGCAGAGGAAACACTGTATTTGTGTGTGTTAGTGAAACATCTGTTTAATGTTGTACTCTGTCATTCATGTTGTACTCTGTCCCATTCTTCTTAGAGTCAATAAAAACTATTGTTTACAAAAAAGAAACCAGTTTGTTTGTTTTAGGAGGAAAAGGTGGGCATGAAAATGTGTCGCATCACTAACAGTATGTTAGCGAAGAAGTAAAAAGGCAGAGCAACAAATAGACAGTCCCTAGTGGTCCAATTACCTCAATAGCTTGAGTAAAAAGTGAGCTGCAGGAATGTGCTACAGTATAGGTGTAATGAGTGATAGAGAAGTGTGAGTGGGTGTTGGGAGTCATGCTAGAATAAAGTACCTGCATAGAATGTGTCTACGTCCCAAATGGCACCCTATTCCATTTATAGTTCTGATATGGTATTTAGTATACTACCTGCACCGTGGTCAAAAGTAGTGCACTATAAAATAAATAGGGTGCCATTTGGGATGCGTCCTGTGACTGATGGCTGAATGAGACAAAGAAAACACACTAAACATTTCACGCCAGGAGCGCAGTCCGACATACAAAAAAGGAATATAGATTTCTTTCAACGTTGGTGGAAAAATACATTTCTATACTTTAATACATCACTCTCCCCAGATGGTGTACTTATGTGAGACTAAGGATGCGTTCCAAATGGCACCCTAAACCCTATACAGTGCACTTCCCCTATGGGGGAATAGGGAACTTGACTTCTTTGAGATATCAGATAGGCTTGGGCTGACAAGGAAGATAAAATAATCATTTTCATATACACTGAGGGTTTAAAACAGTAGGAACACCTTCCTAATATTGAGTTGCACCCCATTTTGCCCTCAGAACAGGCTCAATTTGTCGGGGCATGGACTCTACAAGGGTTCGAAAGCGTTCCACAGGGATGCTGGTCCATGCTGACTCCAATGCATCCCACAGTTGTGTCAAGTTGACTGGATGTCTGTTGGGTGGTGGACCATTCATGATACACACGGGAAACTGTTGAGCATGAAAAACCAAGCAGCGTTGCAGTTCTTGACACACTCAAACCGGTGCGCCTGGCATCTACTACCATACCCCGTTCAAAAGGCACTTAAATCTTTTGCCTTGCCCATTCACCCTCTGAATGGCACACATACACAATCCATGTCTCAATTGTCTCAAGGCTTAAAAATCCTTCTTTAACCTGTCTCCTCCCCTTCATCTACACTGATTGAAGTGGATTTAACAGGTGACATCAATAAGGGATCATAGCTTCACCTAGTCAGTCTATGTCATGGAAAGAGCAGGTGTTCCTAATGTTTTATACACTCAGTGTAATATTGTATAGTTGGTTCTTTGAAGAACCCATTTTTTAAAACACAACTGACTCCCATCCCCAATCATCATACACTATAAATACAAAAGTATGTGGACACCCCTTCAAATGAGTGGATTCGGCTATTTCAACCACATCCGTTGCTGACAGGGGTATAACATCGAGCACACAGCCATGCAATCTCCACAGACAAACATTGGGAGTAGAATGGCCTTACTGGAGCTCAGTGACTTTCAACATGGCACCGTCATAGGATGCCACCTTTCCGACAAGTCAGTTTGTCAAATTTCTGCCCTGCTAGAGCTGCCCCGGTCAACTGTAGGTGCTGTTATTGTAAGGTGGAAACATCTAGGAGCAACAACAGCTCAGCTCTGAAGTGGTAGACCACACAAGCTCACAGAACAGGACCGCCAAGTGCTGAAGCGCGTAGCCTGTAAAAATCGACTGTCTTCGGTTGCAACACTCACTACCGAGTTCCAAATTGCCTCTGGAAGCAATGTCAGCACACTAACTGTTCGTTGGGAGCCCATGAAATGCGTTTCCATGGCCGGGCAGCCGCACACAAGCCTAAGATCACCATGCACAATGCCAAGCGTCGGCTGGAGTGATATAAAGCTCACCGCCATTGGAGTCTGGAGCAGTGGAAACGTGTTCTCTGGAGTGATGAATCACGTTTCATCATCTGGCAGTCCGATAGACAAATCTGTGTTTGGCGGATGCCAGAAGAACCCTACCTGCCCGAATGCATAGTGCCAACTGCATAGTGCCAACCTTCCAGTGAAGGGAAATCCTAACGCTACAGCATACAATGACATTCTAGATGATTCTGTGATTCCAACTTTGTGGCAACAGTTTGGTGAAGGCCCTTTCCTGTTTCAGCATGACAATGCTCCTGTGCACAAAGCGAAGTCCATAAAGAAATGGTTTGTCGGAATTGGTGTGGATGGGCTTGACTGGCCTGCACAGAACCCTGACCTCAACCCCATTGAACATCTTTGGGATGAATTGGAATGCCAACTACGAGCCAGGCCTAATCGCCCAACATCAGTGCCTGACCTCACTAATGTTCTTGTGGCTGAATGGAGGCAAGTCCCTGCAGCAATTTTCCAACATCTATTGGAAAGCCTTCCCAGAAGAGTGGAGGCTGTTATAGCATCAAAGGGGGGACCAAATCCATATTAATTCCCATGATTTTGGAATGAGGTGTTCAACGAGCAGGTGTCCACATACTTTTGGTCATGTAGTGTCATAACCATTGTGTTGGATGAAGGTGTGTTAATGAGCTTGGCTGGAATTAAAGCCTGCGCCCAAACCAGCCCTCAGATAACTGATCACCCGTCATTCTGTATGAAACAGTGTATATACAGTAAGCTACCTGAATGAGGTCTCTGGCTAGCAGCTCTGTCTCTCCAGCGGGGATGGCATCGTCCAGGACATCCCACCTCTCCCCTAGGCGGAACTCCATGACGTAGCGCTCAATCGGAGCCGTGTGGTTGGCCGGCGGGATCCACATGAGCAAGACGCCCTGCTGCGTCCGATTGGCTATGAGGCATCGTGGTGGGGTAAGCAGCACCAGTGGTTCAGGGGTACTTATTGGAAATACTGGACAGAGAAAAAGGGAGAGAAAGAGAGACAGAGGGGGAGAGATGGAGAGTTGGAAAGAGAAAGAGAGACAGAGAGGTTAGAGAGCTGTATTTCAAATGCAGTAGCAGTGTAACTGCAATTGTTGGTACGAGTTCTGTAGAAAGTCGAAGAGCAACTTTTAAAACCACAACACATTGTTACTACAGCTGCTGCCACAGCACAACTGTCTACATCACTATTAACAACAAAACCACACATCATTCAATTCATTACTATCACAACTTTTCCCTAGCTGCCATCTTGTACTTACAACACACAGTTCTGTTGTGTTCCCGCCAGGTAAGGTCACTCTTGCCTCACTCTCTTAGGTCATATACTGTAGGTCAGAGGTGAATACCGTAATACCCACCTAGTGTGTTCACAGTGATGACCTCGCTGAAGGGGCCCGTGCCCAGCTTGTTCTGCGCAAGCACACTGAACTGGTAGGCCGTCTGGGGCTCCAGTCCGGGCACTACCAGCCACGTTTGGCCAGAAGGCACAGCTATAGACAGCCAGTCATATGGGCCCAGCTGCTCCCTCTTCACCCTGCAAGGTGGAGGGGGATGATAGGAGAACAGGCATGGGAGAGGGGGATGAGAGAAAGAAGATAGGAGAACAGGCACGGGAGATCGGGATGAGGGAAATACACATAGTAGTGGATATGGAGAGGGCCTAGACTTTTAGCCAATGCACTCTGTCATTTCAGTAACGGTAATTTCTGTCCTGTCAGTTCTGTAAAAAGATTTTGTCTGGTCAGTTCTGTAACAGGATTTCTGGAATGACATTCAGTGACACACCATTGCAGTTGCAGTCAGTGATGTCATTGTGTCTGTATCACTTCAGTAAGATAATTTATGTTAGAGCATTTCATTTACAGCATGTCATTTCACAGTATTTCAGTCAAATAATTTCACACAGTAATACAGTTGATGGTGGTAAGCCCATGCTGCGCTCAGCCGTGCAAATTTCCATTGAAGCTAAAGATAGGCCATGCTTTAGATACAACACCACTTTTCTGACGTTCACTGCAACAGATCTCCCTGAAAAAGTAATATGAGTGAATGAGTTCTTATACTTTCCAGTGAGTATGCATGTCATCAGTCTCCATTCGTATTGTAACATAGTGTAGGCCTAAATAGATAGCAACGTATGAGACCACTGTGCGACCGTGGGTTTATCTCACTATAAACAGGGTTCAGAAAGATAACACTATACACAAAGATGTATATCAACCTGAGGGGGGAGTCATGATCCTTGTATACGATGTCAATGTGTCATGTAATACGTAGGCATAATTCTCCCTAACAAACATGCATGTATAGCTGCATGATGGTGTACATGATAGAGGCTGGGGGTTAGGGGCTGCGATAAATCACAATGTGCTTACTTTGTGCAGACTGTCAACTCGCCTCTCTGTGATTTACAGCACATGCCACACGCAGACGGTGTTCCCACCGTTCCCAATCCCGTGAAATCATTACGCCATCGTAGGCGGCATCTAGTGACTCTCAGGTCTTGGCCATTGTGAGTATGTTAAGTGACATGACAGCCGTCGTGTGTATATTATGATGCATTCACTATGAGGGTGTGTATATTATGATGCATTCACTATGAGGGTGTGTATATTATGATGCATTCACTATGAGGGTGTGTATATTAGGGTGCATTCACCATGCGGGGTATGTATATTATGATGCATTCACTATGAGGCTGTGTATATTACTTCACCGTCAGTGGGTTTATTGTGCTTCGTTGGCTGTTATGGTTGTGTATATTATGCTTGTTGTCAGTGAGTATATTACTGTATGAAATGTAGCTATAGAACACAATATTTTCACTGTCAGTGTATATATCACAGTGCACTGCCTGTCAGTGTGTCCATAATGTATTGGCTGTCAGTGAGTAAATCATATGGTGGCAGTCATTGTAATAGGATATGGTGGCTAGCCTGTCGGTGTGTTTGTAATGTGGTCGCGGGGGGCTGTTTGGGGGCGGTTCCATCTTTGATTGGCACATGAGACAAATAAAGACCGTACGTC